>CM076965.1:35205742-35338242 GCA_039105355.1 Benthosema pterotum | reverse complement strand
CCTTAGAGCAGATTAAACAGCCACGCTGCATCTCCAATCCAATTTTGACGGCTTTATATAGACCATGTTAGCAGCTTAACAAGTAGCCTGTTCTTTCTTTCTTTCTTTCTTTCTTTCTTTCTTTCTTTCTTTCTTTCTTTCTTTCTTTCTTTCTTTCTTTCTTTCTTTCTTTCTTTCTTTCTTTCTTTCTTTCTTTCTTTCTTTCTTTCTTTCTTTCTTTCTTCCAATAAAAATGTGCAATCTTGGACTTCCCATTGAGATAGCACATACTGTTACACTACTGTAACTCAGTTCCTGTATGACATGAAAAATAAGCAATCAACCAACAATCACAACCACACCACAATAAATAATGACAAATAGTAATCGAATAGTCAAATAATCAAATATCCGAATATTTAGTTAATCCCCTAATTGACACTGGATGGAAGAAATGGGTTGCAAAATCATGGGATTAAAAAATAAATACATACATGAGGAGGAAATTGTTTATTTAAAGCCACTTGTTAAACCACTTGTATTTCATATTGTGGCTCTTTGAAAGTAGACACTCTACAAGCTCACAAATTTATGTCCTTGTAGATCTGACAATTTCAAACAACATTTGAAAGATTTAGGCAAGATTCTGACAAAGCAAATCAATTGGAGTTTGCAGCCAATTTCAAAGCCACATATTTAATAAATGCATGAGTTTTTTAAATGAAGATTAAATTTACAAAAAAAATAATGTAATTAACTTCCCCAGTGTGTTCTGACAGTGTGTTCGGGCATGCAAGCTGTGCATGCATGCACACATGCTTGTTTTGTGTGTGTGTAGGTGTGTGTGTGTGTGTGTGTGTGTGTGTGTGTGTGTGTGTGTGTGTGTGTGTGTGTGTGTGTGTGTGTGTGTGTGTGTGTGTGTGTGTGTGTGTGTGTGTGTGTGTGTGTGTGTGTGTGTGTGTGTGTGTGTGTGTGTGGTCAATCACCAGTAATAACATGTGGGATGGTGGTGACATTGAGTTTCTGCTCAGATCCTTTCACTCCATTCTTGTCTTGCATCTCCACCACAATGTTCTCCAACTGCACACAAACAGAGCACAATGATTAGTATAGGTTCCTTCAGGGTTTTATACCGTAGTATTGTAGTGTCTTTTCAGTTTTTTGCTTTAAATCCATGAAAATCTCTAAACTCTGATGGCAAGATGGCCATGGTCTGTGGGTTAATGGTTAATAATGAGTTAATAATAAGTTTGAATAATAATAGTACAAACTGCATGGCATACACTAAACGCAGGTCCTGGAAGCACAGGGGGGGGGGGGGCAATGGATCCTTGAAGGCACATATAGAAGGCACATATAGAAATAATGTACTGCGTTACAATAAATTATAACCATGTGTTTATTAAATGAAATAACGTCTTATAAACACACACACACACACACACACACACACACACACACACACACACACACACACACACACACACACACACACACACACACACACACACACACACCCCACACACACACACACACACACACACACACACACACACACACACACACACACACACACACACACACACACACACACACACACACACACAGTGTTATCTGTAATATTTCTCTTTTTTTTCTCTCTTTTTTAATGAGGCTGAACAGTTCCAGTTCTCGTTCAGTTCAGATCAATCTGGAGGCCAGCCAGACGGTTCCAAATGTCACATCGCCAACACATCGTAGATAGGCTAACAACAAACTGGGTATCACTGTGTTAAAGGGTCACTGCTAGGGTCACAGTGGCAGTGAAGAGATGTTAATTGGCTTTTAAGGCCAGACTGGGGGATTAAAGATCATCTGTAACAAGCTTCTGTCCATACAGAAGCAACCACATCCGATATTCATTAAAAGAACCAACACATTCAGTCATGTTCACTAAAACAAACACATTCTATATCATTGCCGCATTCTACAATGACTATTATTTTATCAATAAAATCTAAAATGAGTTCTCTCACTATGACAGCGGAGATAAGTCTGTCGATGCTCTTAGAATTAAACTGCAGATGCAGAACATGAAAACAAGACACTGCCATTATTTCCAACAATGTAACAGAGCTGTAGTCAAGAATAACCCAACATTAGGAAAACAGTTAACAAACAAACACTTACCTTTTTTAGACAGTGTATACGAGACCGATAATGCTGGTCCCGCTGTGGGCGAATTGTCCTTATTGTCATGATTGCAGCTGGATTTGAAAGGAATAAACAAATAAATAAAATCAAAATTCTATGTTAAGACATTCGCAAATATGACATGCAGTAGACATGAAGAAACAGGCAGGCCAGATGGTACTGTATGGGGTGGACTTATCCACTCTCCCTGCTGGTGAGTAAGGATGGATTTATCCACCAATGACAGGTGGAGGCAGGCTGCTTTTACCTCACTGATCCCATGCAGTGACACGGGGAGAGAGTGCTCCCTACAGGGGAACAGAACTAAAGACGATTGAGGCATATTACTATACCGGTAGCTCTATGCCTATGGGTTATTACAGTGGACACCATCTGATCAAACGATCATTTGCCAATTATCCTATTGTTCTATTATTAAACATGTATTTATGTGGGGTTTCTTTTCATAGATGTTGCAGGGACTATGTTACTTATATTCATATACAGTATATGACGATCAGCACATGTGATTTCTATAGTCATGTGATGTTTACGTAACTCCTTAACATTTTTCCAAACATCACTCACCAGGCTCCAGGTGGAGACCTGTGCCCACAAGGGCACTTTTTCTAGTTGTTCAATCAAGCAGCCTGCCCAACATTTCTTTTCATTCATCGAAATGCTCCTCTCCCAAACAAGAAAGCCTGGTTTCTATTAACACAAGTCCCAGGCTTATATGGGTTTTTATTGACTTCAGTACAGTCTTGTGTCCGGCAGTGGTGTAATGTAATTACATGTAGGCTTATAATTCTCTGGTAACCAAAGTTTTGGCATCTGTTATTGATTGATTGATTGATTGATTGATTGATTGATTGATTGATTGATTGATTGATTGATTGATTGATTGATTGATTGATCAGTCTATCAACCAGTTAATCAAACAATCAGACAATCAATCAATGACCACTCTGATATAACCAGTCCTTGTCATTTCTTTCTGGGCAGTTTAGCTGCAATACCACAATGTCCTGAGGTGGTGGGGTCGCTCATCTGCAGATTATAATATACTGTATTTATCATTATAATAATATAATAAGTGTGTGTGTGTGTGTGTGTGTGTGTGTGTGTGTGTGTGTGTGTGTGTGTGTGTGTGTGTGTGTGCGTGTGTGCGCGCGCGCGCGCGTTCGTGCGTGCGCCGTGCGCGCTCCCAGTTCATTCGTGGCCACGACGTGCTCGTCCCCGCGGCACCCAGTCAGACTCACTCAGACAGCAAGCAGACCAGCGAGCCGGGCACACGCAGCGCGACGCCGGTCCACACACACACACACACACACACACACACGGTGAGAGCAGAGAGCAAAGCATCAGTCAGTGTTGTGGGAAGAGAAAGACAGAGGCAGCAGCCAGCTCCATGTAAAAATACCCATGAAGTTGCCTCAAAGATGGCGGACTTCCTGCCGTCGCGCTCGGTGCTCTCGGCGTGCTTCCCTAACTGTCTGCTCCCCAGCGGCGAGGCGGAGCAGCTGAGGAAGAGCCGGGAGATCGACAAGTGCCTGAGCCGCGACAAGACGTACGTGAAGCGGCTCGTTAAGATCCTGTTGCTCGGCGCCGGCGAGAGCGGCAAGTCCACCTTCCTGAAGCAGATGCGGATCATCCACGGCCAGGACTTCGACCAGAGGGCCAAGGAGGAGTTCAAAGCCACGATCTATAGTAATGTGATCAAAGGTGAGAGAGGGGGTATTTACTGGGACTTTCGTTAAAACCTCCCGGACCGGGTCAACCCGGTCCTGGGAAGGTTTAGCCAAGGCCCCAGCGGGGTTGGGTCGTTGCTTTTAGCGCTGGGAGAGTCGCGAAGCTGCGGGGGGAAGTTGTTAGCAACGCATGCTAACTGGGGGAGTATAGTTGTCCCGACATTAAGTTGCGTCCTCGAAAACATGTCGTTTTTGTCACGTCTGGCTTAAAAAGGACACTTTTACAATCTAGCGACGTGACGGATACATTGGCATTTAGTCATTTTTTGATAGGGCCAGTTTCGTAGCGGTTTGAGGAAAAAAATGGCTTTTTACCGTAAAGTTGGGCTAACGAAGTTGTTGTTGTACCATAATTGGCGACCTACTGAATTATGCGACGCCAGGCGTTGCGTTCCTTGCCGTTCCATTATGTGTATTCCAGAGCCTTCTAGTAGGAGAGTTACGATATTGAGGGGTCAGAAAGCAGAGCAGAGCACCGTGCACGAGACTACAGAGATTCGTCTATGAGTGCAGTCCCAGTCCTAACTGTCATTGGGAGTACATTGTTTTCAACGAAAACGGCGCAATAAGAGCTATTTTAGGTACGTATGCAAAAAGACAACTGTTTTAAAGTATTGTTCAGTCACGGCTAGAGTCTCTGTAATGTTTATGTTGTAGTATTATTAAAGAACAACTAAAATAAAGTCATTAAAGCTGGATTAAATAACTGATTAAATAACTTTCTGCATACTCCTACCCCCCGCTGTTATCGCGAGAATCTTAGCTTTTCAGTGAATTCTCGCGATATCGCCTGCTTTGAAACCAGTTTAAATCAGCACTAACACTTTCAAGACGTCAATATAATTATATACTATTTGCAAATCATGTGACAAAGTATCCGAAATCAACCTCCGGAAGGCATTCTTTAATTTGCCTGCATCGATAGTTTGTTTACGAGGTCACCGCCAACAATACATGTTGTTGTTTTCGTGCCTTCTTTGCTGGTCCCTGATTAAATCCATAGAGTCCCATTCATATTCATCGACTTCCGGTTTCAGAGTGCACTCAAAAGGCTTCTACATCATAGTACAGGCAATCTAAGGTTTAACCTCAAACAAATTGCAACAGAAACTCTTTCAACTTTTTCTGTTTCCTTAATATGTTAGGAATAACATATCAAAAGTCCTAAGAAATCCAAGTAGGGGAACATAGTGAAAAATGCTGAAATAGATGATGTCACAATTTCCGATTTTCGTCTATTTAAAAATTAGATTTATGTATGTTTTCTTAGCTTGTCTCTAAAGAAAATGTTCAATACTTTGCAGAATTACATAGAAACTATGTCTGATTCTGTGAAATGATTGTTCAAGAGTTTTTTTCATTTATTGCAAAAGGAAAATCTTAATATTAATGCATTTTGTGAGCTAATATGGGACAAATTTCGTATAGATTATAAAATCAGAAAAATGGTTGCAATAGGGCAAAACAAGTTGCAACAGAAACCCTTTAACTTGTTTTTGTTTCCTTAATATGTTAGGAATAACATATCAAAAGTCCTAAGAAATCCAAGTTGGGGAACATAGTGAAAAATGCTGAAATAGATGATGTCACAATTTCCGATTTTTGCCCCTGGTGAAAAATAGAATTATGGAGGTTTTCTTAGCTTGTGTCTAAAGAAAAGGTTTAATAATACAGAATTACATAGAAAATGTGTGTGATGCACTAAAATGATTGTCCAAGAGTTTCATTTCATTTTTTGAAAAAGGAAATTCTTAATATTAATGCATTTTGTGAGCTAAAAATGGAGAAATTTCACATATAGCAGAAAATCTGAAAAATGGTTGCAATTGGGCCAAACAAGTTGCAACATAAATCCTTTAACTTGTTTTTGTTTCCTTAATATGTTAGAAATAACACATCAAAAGTCCTAAGAAATCCAAGTAGGGAACATAGTAAAAATGCTGAAATAGATGAGCTCAGAAATCCCCATTGATGTGAAATGAAAATGTTTAATACTGCAGAATTACAGAATTGCAGAATAGACATAGCAACTGTGTCTGATGTAGTAAATTGATTGTCCAGGAGTTCATTTATTTATTTATTTTATTTTGGCAAAGTAGAAATTCTTAATATCAATGCATTTTGCGAGAGGAAAAAGGGACAAATTTCACAGACAAGAAATAATCAGAAGATGTTGCAATAAAAGATAATACTATAAACATAACTTTAACCTCACAAAACATAAATATATAATATATAAACTATTCAACATCTTTATCATCATCACTTTGAACCAGACTTGTGTTTGTGTAACACCCGGGATTCGAAACGGGGTCTCCACCGTGAAAGTCCAACATCTTAACCACTAGACCAAAAGGGACATCCCCTTGGTACGGGGGCAGATACTAGACTTTGGAGGTCATCACGACAGAGGCTGTAGCCACCAGCTACACTCACCTCCCTTTTGACCTCCTTCCACAGGGAAACGCGATCCGGGTCACGGGACCACTGTAACACCCGGGATTCGAACTCAGGTCTCCACCGTGAAAGTCCAACATCTTAACCACTAGACCAAAGGGACATCCCCTTGGTCCGGGGGCAGATACTAGACTTTGGAAGCCATCACGACAGAGGCTGTAGCCACCTTCTACACTTGCACACCCTGTGTCTTTGCAGTTTACACATGCAACAGAGCAGACAATGCTTCTTGCAAGTGCACCTCAGGCTGCTGCAGTTGGTCTTGCAGGTGCATCTGAAGACCCATAGCAGTTCCTGAGCTGGAGGTATGTCTGTCTGGACAGGGATAATCACCCCATCATTATCCCCATTCTTGCGGCAAGAGCACTCATGCAGTTCCCTTCCACTGCTGTACTTGATAATGTGGTACTTTGCTGCTGTGGCTGGAGATGGCAGACTCTCTGGCTTTACAAGAGATGCTTCTTGCAAGTGCACTTCAGGCTGCTGCGGTCGGTCTTGCAGGGAGACCCCTCTCATAGCAGTTCCTGAACTGGAGGTATGTCTGTCTGGACGGGGATAAGTGTAGCAGGCGGCTGCACTGATGGCGTGATGGCCTCTAAAGTTTAGTATCTGCCCCTGGACCAATGGATGTCCCTTTGGTCTGGGAGCAGAATAAAGAAATTTGGTCCCTTTGGCGTGAAAGTCCAACACTTAACCACTGTTAAGTGTTGGACTTTCAGGCGGGAGACCCGAGTTCGAATCCCGGGCGTTACATAAGCACCCCATCACTCTCTTCCCATCCCCATTCTTGCGGGAAGTCTGAGGAGGGTCTTGACTCATTAAGCATTAAGATACAAGCATTTTTGTAAGAAGGTGGCATCTTTTGTGGAGCCAGAGAGTCTGCTACCTTCAGCCACAGCAGCAAAGTACCACAGTCTCTGTGTCTACTACCAAATACAGCAGTGGAAGGGAACTGCATGAGTGCTCTTGCTGCAACAACTGGGATGGGAAGAGAATGATGGGGTTCTTATCCCTGTCCAGACAGACATACAGTACCTCCAGCTCAGGAACTGCTATGGGTCTTCAGATGCACCTGCAAGACCAACTGCAGCAGCCTGACGTGCACTTGCAAGAAGCATTGACTGCTCTGTTGCATGTGTAAACTGCAAAGACACAGGGTGCGCACACACAAGTCTGGAAGTGATGATGATAATTTTACAATATACAATGTAAACACTAAAAACTGTAATACATTAGGCGTGATGATGAAGGTGTTGAATCATTTATATATTATGACAGCATTGCTTTTGTAACTTTTACGTTTTGTGATGTTAAATTTATGTTTATAGTATTATCTTTTATTGCAACATTTTCTGACTATATTTCTTGTCAGTGAAATTTGCCCCTTTTTCCTCTCGCAAAATGCATTAATATTAAGAATTTCCTTTTGCCAAAATAAAAAATAATAAAAAATAAACTCTTGGACAATCATTTTACTGCATCAGACAAAGTTTCTATGTAATTCTGCAAATTATTAAACCTTTTCACTGGACACAAGCTAAGAAGACCTCCATAAATCTGTTTTAACATGGGCAAAAATCGGAAATTGTGACATCTATTTCAGCATTTTTTACTATGTTTCCCTACTTGGATTTCTTAGGACTTTTGATATGTTATTCCTAACATATTAAGGAAACAAAAACAAGTTAAAGGGTTTCTGTTGCAACTTGTTTTGCCCTATTGCAACCATTTTTTTGATTTTATAATCTATACGAAATTTGTCCCTTATTAGCTCACAAAATGCATTAATATTAAGATTTTCCTTTTGCAATAAATGAAAAAAACTCTCATTTCACTGAATCAGACATAGTTTCTGTGTAATTCTGCAAAGTATTGAACATTTTCTTTAGACACAAGCTAAGAAAACATACATAAATCTAATTTTTAGATAAGCGAAAATCGGAAATTGTGACATCATCTATTTTAGCATTTTTCACTATGTTCCCCTACTTGGATTTCTTAGGACTTTTGATATGTTATTCCTAACATATTAAGGAAACAAAAATAGGTGGAAGAGTTTCTGTTGCAATTTGTTTGAGGTTACCCCCCTTTTTTTCTTAGATTGCCTGTACTAATCAGCGCTGCTGCTCCTCCAGCACCGCCATTGCCCTGACGCACAGGAGTGAACGGGAATATCGCAACTCTCCCCTAGAAGGCTCTGGTGTTCCATTGTCGTTCCATTATGTGTATTCCGTTAGATTTTGTGAAAAGTTGAAAACTATATAAAACTATATGAAATCTAGGTCTACCTGAAGAGCTATGTATGCGCTTGTAGGTGTGCTGTTTCGGAGAAGAGTTAGAGGGGGGAAAGAAGTGAACTTGGTGACACTGGCGTATGGTTTTCAAGTGGTAAATTCTGCTTTGGCAAAAAAAAGGAAATTTAATTTAAAGAAATAAAAATGCGTTTCTGTAGGCACTGCGTCGAATTTACGTTTGGGAATATAGCCGTGCAATTTATGATAGAAAATGGGCAACTTCAATCCCTTAGTTTGAAGCATAGCACAGACTTCTGCAGTCCCAGAAAGCAATAGCTCTCCAACTCTTGTGTAACCTTTGCTAAGGCTATCAAGAAACGCCCATGTTTTGTGTTTGTCTGCGATGGGGCTTGTGCGGAGAGATGTTCACACATGATCTGATGCTTGATTCAAAGACATCTTGGTGATGTCAGATGCTGCTGCTTATATGAATGAGTCTCAGTCAGACTTTGAACGGCACCCCTCATCTGATAAGATTTGAATGTATTCAATTAATTAATCTCTGGTGACAGTAGGACCACAGTCTTAACATTTCTTTTGTGTGTGTGTGTGTGTGTGTGTGTGTGTGTGTGTGTGTGTGTGTGTGTGTGTGTGTGTGTGTGTGTGTGTGTGTGTGTGTGTGTGTGTGTGTGTGTGAAATGGACATTCTTGTCTATATGTTTATATAGTTGTCCTTACACATTTAATAATGGTACTAGAGATTTAATGGAATGGTTAAGATTAACTATGCCATTTTTGGCGAACCCTCTCAATGAGTCCATGGCGGCCCGTGGCCCCACATTGAGCTGGGTTTTACACAGCTAGGTGTTAACACAAGTAAACGCCTTTTTCATGACTGCCAGGGCTGGTTTCAGGACGGGTCAAGGTGTGCTTTCGGGACAGGTCAAGGCATGGATTTATGTGATGATTGAAGATACTTTTGTCTACTTTAAGGTTTCTGTAAGTAGATCCAATACAGAGGTTTGCTGTTGGTGATGATAAAGTTGGCTTGACTTTACTGTTGCTACTCTGATGTTTAACTTGCAGCAACCTTCTAGACATCTTCTCGTATGCTTGCATGTGAAAGAGTTGGGCACAACTTGCCATATCATTTAGGCACGGTAACAGTAGTGCATCCTTGCAGGCGAAATGTTTTTATTCACAACAAACGCTCATATATGGGAGGTTTGTTTGCCCAAGTTAGAATATGGTAGGATTTATACTTTGTGTGGGTGTCAAACACCAAGTAGCAGAGATACTCAAACTCACATGTCATTCTGGGACACATTGTGAGCTTGTAGATCCGCTATGTTTCTTGTGTGCAATGACAACCCACGCGCCACAACTTAGTGAACACAGGCCTTTAAAGCTCATCTTTTGCTTTCTGCCTATCAAGGATCAGGGTTCTATGATGTGCAATGATCTTAAATTCAATTAAAGGTCAGGTTTTTATTTGTGTTTCAATAGGTAGAGGAATGGCCTGTTTATTATGGTGTAGTTATATAGTTATATAGATTGTAAAATGACCTTTTGCACAAGACAGTAACATTTGCCTTGTGCTTTGTATTAATAGGTTGCATGTACTGTAGTAGGCATGTAGTGTTGTGTTGAAAGAGTATCCATGTAGGTTTGCTGATGGTTACATTACCGTAGTAATAATCCCCCCACCCCCCCCAAAAACAACCAGTTGTTCCATGGAGTCAGAGTTGTACAGTACTTTCTGCCATGTTTTAAGATAATTTGAGCGGGGTTTGAGAGTTTGTGCTTGTTTTAATATTTTAATCTTGCTTTCATGTTCCTGCAGTGTTCCCAATAAACATATTTAACCCTCTGGATGTCTGGACTAAACATTCTACCAGCCAGCATGTCAACATGTTTAATGTGCAATAACACATTATGGTGATGAATGGGACGGATAAATAAATAATAAAAGCACCGAAAAATATTACGAGTTTTAAGTCCAAATGTCACATGTCTTGATCTTCACAAACGTGACTGTGTATCGCTTGTGCCGATTATCAAATTTGATATTCATGATTTTATTAATAAAACTACCGGTAGATAATCGAAAAAGGAGCAGCCGATTATTTATATTTCTTATAAATGCCCAAAAATGGGCATTTGGGCATGCATTTATAGATTTAACCAATTAACCAAAATGTATTTTCTTCAATCTCTAATTTCTACTGCGTTGGATTGGAGATTTTGCGGGGTTATAATTAATTTACAGGCTGGGAAAATCTAATCTAGGAATCTACTTGTCTGGTTTAGTTAAAGTGGGACAGATTAGTGTAGAAGAGATTGGTGCAATGAATGAGACTTGTTTATTTCGTCCTATAGATGGGAGTATTAGGGCTTACCGGTTCTCAACATGGGGTCCTGGGACCCCCAATGACCATTGAGGAGTTCCCTGGCTAGGGCTCAAATGTTTTATTGTTTTTACTGTTTGTTTTTACTCTGTAGCACTGGTTCTCCCAATTATGGTGACAAATGGTTGGTTCTTTCATCATTAATAGTTCACAATATTATTGCTCGATCAAGTGATTGATGAGCAGGGTTTTTCGTAGCAAATTGAAAATTAAAAAAAAAAAAACAGTAATTAATGCTTTGATGTATGCATAATGTAAATCAATGAGAATCCGCTAGACACGGACACACCTTCCCTCTGCAGTACAGTATGGACCGTCTCTTTTCTTATATCACAAAAGCCTTTTTAACATTATGACCATGTTTAAGGATTACTACCCTGGCCAAATCCAGACTGAATCAGCTGTTGGCAAAAATAACTATGCTAACAGATTTGCATACATGTCCTGAGAGGCCATCCCAGTTCTCTGGAGTAGGAAATGGCCTTACAATTGAGCTATTGCACATTTGACATTCTTTTTTGGCCACCAGCTGATTTGGTCTGGCTTTAGCCAGACTAGAGGATTACTGGTGTTATGGTACCAAGGTATAGGCATACCAATCTCTAATATACAAA
Source organism: Benthosema pterotum (assembly GCA_039105355.1). NCBI lineage: Eukaryota > Metazoa > Chordata > Actinopteri > Myctophiformes > Myctophidae > Benthosema > Benthosema pterotum. Next base: position 35,326,627 of record CM076965.1, on the reverse strand, counting down.
TCTACAATTTGCTGATATACAGATACAAATACAAAGGGCATGTTATATTCCTTAATAAATTATTTATTTGACCATTGACGGTACAGGGCCGTGGCATCTTAGATTCACAGAAAAGCAATGTTAGAACCGCATAATTTTCGATCAACTTGTCTAACTTGACTAACAACAAATTTGATTGTGATTTATCGATTAACTATTAACATCCTTAGTTAACTGTTAAATTTAATCTCTTAACAGCATTTGCCGGTAATCGGTTTCCAGTATATTATTTAAAACTAGGGGCACCGGCAAAATTGTTGTTTCACGGTGGAGCAGTCGGTCAACTCACAGCTCCATAGAGAATGTCCTGTGTTTTATTCCTGCTCTCTCTAGGTGTCATTGGCACAGAAAGAGCTGACTGTCTGTCCCTCATCTATGATCCATATGTTCATTGAGATGAGACATCAAACATGATTTCTAGATGAGGTGATTCTTTGCTTTGCAATTCCGATTATCTATGAAGGTATTCATAGTCCATTTGGTTAATATAATAGTTATGTATGGCTCTGTAACTCTAAGAAAAAGTGTTTTCCATTTGTGGGCCGTCAAAGTTAAATTGACACCAAAGAATTCCTGCTGTGTAGATTGGCGTCCCACCACAAAAAAATAAAAATAAAATAAATAAAATGATATCAAATGGGGGTGCAACAAAACTGTAGGTTGTAGAAATTTTAACGTTCTGAAAATCACAGAAACCTCCCTCCCAGTAACACAATATCCCCTTATTAAAGTAAAGTAGGTATCACGGATATTTCCTTTAAAAACTAATGACGCATATCTATCAATGACCCCCTAAAGATGTCCAGAAAAAAAGTCGTTTCAGAAAAAATACAATATATAGGCAGAGTTGAAGAAAGAAGTTGAGCGCCCCCCCCTGCTTCCCTGAAAAGGTTGCATTCGGGGAAAGAGCCGAACGCGCCTTCGGGTGACGTATACAGTGGTACGCTCGGCCAACGCTCAGCTTCCGGCTAAAGTTATCCACAGTAGCATAGCATAGCATAGTAGTAGGATAGCCTATCCAAATACAATACAATTAAATTATATTTGGCAGCGATCAGCTGCTTAGTTGTCATGATCTTCAAGATCACATGTGCGTTGGTGCATACGCACACACGCGTTGCGATCGAGGTGCGACAATAATACTTTTATAGAGACTAACTAATGTTCTTCTAGCTCCCACTCTCTGCTCCGTCCCTCCGCTCCGAAATGGGAGCTGCACTAGAGGAAGCACAGGGTAGTGTAGGACCGCAACCCTGCTTTCTGGTCTCAACTCTGGGTTGTCATGCTTTATTTATAGATTTGTCTTGTTTATAGATTTGTCCATGTTTCTAGAGATGAGCCTCGCACCGTCCCAAGTTGGATGTCTCTCCCTATCAGACCAGTTTTCCCCTCAAAGCGTTTCTTACTATAGAACAGGGGTTTTCAACAGGTGGTCCGGGGACCACCAGTGGTCCTTGAGAAGGTTCCAGGTGGTCCCCAGGCTCAATGATGGAAAGTTGGTTAACTAGATGTAACTCTTGAGAATGTAAAAATGAAACCAAATGGACCCTTGCGGGTCCATTTGGTTTCATTTTTACACTCTCGAGTTAAAAATATTCTTCTGAATTAGCAGCACTATATAATTAAGAAGTCTACACTGTTTTGTTTGCAAAATTCAGCCTGGAATTGTGAACGAAACCAAAAAATGTCATCAAATGGTGGTCCGTGGCTCAAATGCTGAATAAATGGTGGTCCCTGGTGTCAAAAAGGTTGAAAACCCCTGCTATAGAACTACCAATAACCAGAGTTGTAGTCTTGACTGTCTTGTCGACCCGCGGCCGTTTGTATGGCGAGGGGAAAAGCTGCTTGAAACGTGGAGTGGTTGGTGTCCCGTGTGCTTATGTGTATGACTACGCTTCCTTCCAGTAACAGTCACCCAGCCGCCGTCACGATCTGATTCGTGGGGACCCCGATCAGCCGCGGTCCGCGGCTGACGGTGGCGTCCCTGTGTCCGGGTGCGAGCGGTGGGCGAGCCAGCCAAACTAGCCGCACCACCGCTAGCACTTTTAACCAGAGCCTCCAGCTCGATCAGCCTCTCCGTTAGCACAGAGATCGCATTGCATTTGTTACACAGACCCATCGCCCTAAAAGCAGTGGGGTCGTAACTCTGCATGCGGCACTCCATGCACACGATAGGGCTAGAGCGAGAGGGGGGCTCGGGAGAGGATGCAGCCGCCGTCGCCATCACAGCCCGGTACTAGCAGTAGCAGTAGCCGCTAAGCCGGTGCCACTGCTAGGTGGCTAGGTTACTACATACATTAGAGTCTATGGGCTCGCGCAAGTACATGAACCACGTAACCAGACTATTTTCTGCCCCCTCAATATCGCAACTCTGTCTATTTCCCCCCCATACCGACACCGAGTAAACTCAAAAGCCTGCCCGAGAGAGGTAATCTCTGCATGGGCAGGCTAGCGAGCGTGGCCCGCTGGAACCAGCTGGAGGTTGGATACCAGACTATTTTCTGCCCCCTCAATATCGCAACTCTGTCTATTTCCCCCCCATACCGACACCGAGTAAACTCAAAAGCCTGCCCGAGAGAGGTAATCTCTGCATGGGCAGGCTAGCGAGCGTGGCCCGCTGGAACCAGCTGGAGGTTGGATACAGTGACTCAAGAAAGACACGCCCCCCAAGCCTGTGTAGAAATGCGAGGAGTGCACGGCCGTGTTTCCCAGTAGATAATGCAAAATCGGCTGGCGGATTATTTACAAAAAATCTCGAGTGCATAGTATAGCGCTCCCTGGTCATGCTAACCAAAAAAGATTTTTATTTACTTCATTAACATGACGCTAAAATAATGGAATTCCGAGGAGTTTTTAACATGTGTTCCTATGGTTCCTAGAGGTGTGACGTCAGCGTGTTCTACTGGTGACGCGCTGTTTTGGCTCGGGCCTTTCCGAGCTGGTGGGAGGGGTTTTTTCAGAAGAGTGTCCTCCGACCTGATACAGCATCAAAACGGCTTTATATAGCCATATGTTTGCATTTTCGAATGTTATCACAACTTTGTCATAGTTAAAATGAGAAAAAGTTGATATTAGCATGATACCCTGTCTTTAAAGTAAAGTTCTTGTTCTGCCAGAGCATCTTGTGACCCACGCCCCCCCCCCCCCCCCCCCCCCCACACACACACACACACACACACACACACACACACACACACACACACACACACACACACACACACACACACACACACACACACACACACACACACAGGTTGAGAAATGCTGCTCTAATACGAGTAGATTTAGAATAAGTTTCACAATACAACAGCCAGTGACCCTGGAAGCTGCAGCACACAATGAATTCCCCACATTCAGAGCTGCGATATTCAAATGTCCTCCCGCTGCTCCATTGACTACTTGCACTGTAGTACAGGATCAGCCTGTTTTTCATGTTGGGTGCTGTGGTAATGTGCACCGAGTTGTGGTACCACCCATAGCCCCTAGCCCCCAGTTTCATCTTAATACAGTTTGCATAAAATTAGGGTTGCAATGATCAATTATTTTCTTGGAGATTTGTTTTTTGAATCAGTTAACCACTTAAAGGACAACTTCAACTTCAGCCATTGGTTCTCACTAATGATCATGGTATGATTTTAAGAAACTAGGGATGGCACCAAGAGTGAAATGAAATGAAACCGAATACCAAATATAGGAAATAGTTGCCCCGAAAACCAAACATTTATTCAGCACTTTCGAGCGCATTAATTGCATACACTATTCAGTGATACAGTATATATTCTGCCATTTTGGGTCCGAAACCGCATAGGGCCGCCACTTCGGTCAATGAGGGGGAATCTATCCATGCAAAATTAGCATTTGTCGGGTATACTATACAATCTACAAGTTCACAGCATATTTTGGAATGGCTATGCTGCTTTCGCCTTGATAAGCAGATACAGATGCCTCATTTCTGATGTGAATTTTTGCAGAGGATTATAATGAAGATCTCTTTTTTCACCAATTCTGCAGAGTCAGAGTCCACCACAGTGCAACCAACTTGTTCGTCGATGCAAACACAATGATTACCGAAGGTGACATTATTATTAATACTGCCTATATTCAGGCTCAAATAGATGTTTGGGCGCCAACCTGCATCTGAAAATGATCTGTGCCATGGAAGTGTCCCATGACATGAGCCCTCATAATCCCGATGTTGGGTGCACACACATTTCCGACACTACTCCATTTGTAGTTTAAAAGATCCAATGTAAAGATGTTAAATTAAACGTTCAGAACCACGGTGTGAAGGATCGCTTACAAAGTTATTATTGCAAGTGATTATTTTTATTATTTTTTCTATCCTGGTGTGAGTGATTATTCCAGGATAACATTGCCCCATCCATCTACACAGGGCACGTATGTATCTGTAGGAAATTGATGTGTGTGCATGCTGTATGCACTGTTCTGATGTTCTTGTAGTGCCCCACACCTTACTACTAAAACACATAACCGTAATGTTTTCACTTGAATAAAACCTTGTGATCACATGTCAATAAGTAGCTGTCTGTTGATTTTAACAGATCACATAGACTGTCGCGTTTGTCACACATTTGATGGATCGTATCACCATGTGGTGTTCTTGCAAGGCACTCTGCAAGTCTGCATTAAGGAAACTTGAAAAAGTGGACTGTCATTTTACATCTTTGCTACAGTTAAGTAGTTTGAAGGTGTGCATCTAGGCCAGAGGTTTTTGGATTAATGGTCATTTTTGATCCTTATATTTGACTGTTTTCTTTCCCAAAGCCTGGAATTGTGGACAAAAGCAAAATAATTCTTTAGTTTTCGGGTCTGTGGGGCTACAATGTTATCAAATGGTGGTCCATGGCTCAAATTCTGAATAAATAGTGGGCCCTGGTATCAAAAAGGTTGAAAACCACTGATCTAGGGAGCTGTAAATGTCCCAGTGAATGACTCAGTGTAAACAGTGTGACACAGTGTGTGGAAAAGGTTAATACCGTTTTCTTAAGAGCCTCTGCAGGCGCAATGTGTCCAGGATGTAAACAAAGCTACATGTGGGAGCCAGAGGAACCACTCTCCCTTCTCACGGAGAGAGAGAAAAAAAGACCATTGGTTCATGAGTTAGGGGCTGTGGAAAAAAAGCTTGTTTTGACCAAAAACACAGTCTGGGAAAAGAATTCAAAGAAATTCCTTTTTAATGAATCAGATAACACTTTAGGGCTGGTGGAGATTTGTTTTCACCCACTTCCGAGTCCTGCCGGTACTATGTGTCTCCTAGCAACTGAGGATCGTTCGGGTGGTGGCGACAACCACCCTCTTGTGTTTAACACTTAAAACACAAAATCTCTGCTTTTTGTGCGTTGGCAGCCAGCTTTGGCAACAAAAGAGACTTGGCACAAAAAATACTTAACTCTTAGACCCCCAAAGGCGTGCAGGCGTTATACCCCGTATTACATATACAGGGGTTCAATGGATAATATTTAAATGTTTTCTTGTAAAGGAATGTCCTGTTTCATCACGCGATGGACGCATAATACAACAGTAGTGAACATGGAGGGCATGCATACACCTGACCCCATAAAGTGGCAAAAATGTCCTTTCTGGCATTAACAGACCACTGATAGTCAATCTACAATGTCTCTCTCTCTCTATAGTATTTTCACATTACAAAACATGAAATGGGGCGTAGAAGTAGTTCCTGGGTTTGATTCCCGATAGGGAAGCTGTGGATGCTACTGGTGTGTCTCCATCAGTGCCCATACCCCAGGCAGGGTTGGCGAAAGGGCTTTTCTGTATGGAGTTTGTATGGAGTTAGGTATCCTCACAAAAACATTCAGTAATCCTCCTGGTCTCATTGAAAGAAGCATGAGGCCAGTCTGCTTTTCAACTTGTGTCAGTGACTTGTAGTGTGCTGTAGTACTACAGGCCTTTGTTTAGATAAAGATACAGACTGCTTGTCTGATAGTGTAGACGACTTACTGGAACTGTTGAATTGTTGCATATGTGGGGCGGGCTCCATTTTCGTAAACCCCTTATCCTTTTTTTTTTTTTTTTACTATTTTGAACTTTTTGGAATAGTTCAACATGCCAAACTATTGACACATTGTGAGCTTGCAGACTGGCCATTTTAACTATCGAAAAATGTTATTGAAAATAGTTTAAAAAGGCAAAGAAGTTAAGGGATAAGGGGTTTAGCGGTGATGAAAAACTAGGCCTAAATTCTTTCAGCATCTGGGATTCTCATTGGGGTCAATTTAATCATTATGTCAATAGAGGTGTCTCATGTCCTCCTTGCTGCAGTGTGAGTGTGAGGTGACACGCCGGTAAAAGCATATTTCAACATCCTAATGAAAGATAATATCCAAGGCTTTATCCAAATCTGGAATTATCAATACTGGGATACGGTTGTGAGGCGGTCCTACGCACTCAGACATCATGCCCGCCCTGAGGGTGGATTAACATACTGCCCTAAGTCTGAAGCAGAGACCTGCCTGCTTGCCCATCCTGGGAGACTGCATGTTTGCATCCTGCTATTGTTTGCTGTGTGTGTGTGTGTGTGTGCGCAGATGTATGTGTGCCAATATGAGTGCATGCACTCATATTGGTTCACGCTAATGCTCATTATGATATGGTGCCATTTGTGTCTATATACTCTCAGAGGAAGGGCAGACACTTTTTTCTTTTTTATTAATGCAAGAACAATGGTTTCTATTTCAGCATGCTGACTTTCCAGGAAGAGAAAGGCTGTAGTTTCTTTTAGCTTGGAATCCCCGTCGATGATGTCACTGGTGGGCAGGTTTTTATGAACTGTCGCAACCTTCTAATGAGACAGTGTGAGAAAAAAACATTAATGGTCGTTTGTGACGAGCAATTATATGAAGATAAGGTTGAAAATGTTTTTTTTTTTTTTTTTTTTTTTTTAAGAAAGAAGCCAGTTGTCGTTTTTTGTTAAAGCTTCATGGTCTGAGGACAAGGCTTGTACACTATGCAAAGACACAAGACTGCTTTGTTACCACTTCAGCTATTGCATATTCACTATTCAGTGGTCAGCAGTGGCGCCTTCTGTATTGATGCACTACATTATGTCTTACATTTTAATTCAGGGCTGAACACTAAGGATGAAATGATTTCCGGTTACTCAATGATTCTCAATTCCATTTTATGCTTCCAAGTTGGACCTTGCAGGTCTGCAAATCTGAGTACATTCAGAGTTAAGATGGTCCTTGACCGATCAACCGGTTCTATAAATTATTCTAAATGTGACCGATCCAATTTCTGTTTCATGATGTTTGATCCGGTTCCTCAGATCCCAAACCCACTGCACTGTCTCAAAAACTAGAACTTAAATAATGTGATCACAATACATAACTTTCATTTATATAGGATAGGAGTGACAAAAATAATCTGACCTTAATCTAATATTAATTTAACATTCCCCCATTTGTTTGTGTCATTTAAACATCTTTCCTCTGGAGAAATATGCTCTGTTCTGTTATGGTTATAAGACTAACCAGTTGGAAGTCGAGTCATTGTTTTAAATGGATTGGACCATTACTTTCATCACACCGTCTGTCTGTTAAAATATAAACTAGAGAACAGCAGATTACAATTGCAGATAGATTGTGTCATGAAGTCAGAAGTGTCATGAAACTAATCAGCCCAGCTACTTTCTAGTTGTCTAACTGCGCAAGACACAGATTACCACACCATACAAGTTCAGAAGAACAGAACCACAGTTAATTTGCAGAATTAACTGCTCATACATAGTAAGTACAGTGTATCCAGCTGAATATATGATGGATTGTTTATCACGCCACTTCTCTCTCCTCTTCTGCGGATCACTGGCGCAACGCATTTTCAGATGTGGTGGCAAAAGTACTCATTTGGGGATGCCTTGAGGTTGAGGTTTGCTTCATGCTCGTCCTCTTCTCTTCCTCCAGGTATTCGAGTGCTGGTGGACGCCAGGGAGAAGCTGTGCATCCCATGGGGAAACCCGTCCAACCAGCGGCACGGGGACACCATGATGGCGTTCGACACTCGCTCGGCCATGATGGCCCACGGCATGGTGGAGAGCAAGGTCTTCCAGCACTACCTGCCCTCCATCCGCGCCCTGTGGGCCGACAGTGGCATCCAGAACGCCTACGACCGCCGCAGGGAGTTCCAGCTGGTAAGTGTGTTTGAGTGTGTGTTACACATTAGTGATCTGCACCTGACAACAGTGCTCCCAGCATTAGAAATATTATGAAGGCTGAATTATCCTGACATTCCTAGACAACCCACTGAGGAGAGAAAATAGACTCGTAGTCGTCAAGCTCACAATGCGCCATATTATGCGCTGGTAGGCTTATGGATCATTTGAAATGGACTGGTGCTGTTTGTGCCCCTAAAATGGTCTTCTGTGCCTACGTACTATGTACTTGCACTGTCTCCTCCAGCACTTTGGTGCCTTCTAGTTCATTTTCAACGGTTTTGTACCCTACCTACGGCTGAATGAATACAAGATGTTTGTATATGGATACAAGATGTTTGTATCGTTTTTATTTGTTTAGCCGATGTTTTGTTTACATGATGCTGCACACCATTCATTTGCCCTTCGGAGACTTTAAATAAACTTAAACCTTGAGCCTTGACATTGAATAGATGAGGGAGTGATTGGAGTTAAGGTCAATATAGAAACATTATCTTTCCATTGCATACATACAGTATATAAGATTGAATTAATTATATTTACTGTATGTACCACCTTCCCAAACATATAGTTAAAAAGTGCTTTACAGGCGGGTTAAAAACAACAATCATGAACATCAAGAGAATTGGGAACAACAAGAGTGAGTGATGTATGACTTCTGCTGTGATGATGTCACAGGCCAAGAACAATTTTTCTGTTTTGTTTTTTGTTGTTGTTTTTTTTTAAACCGTCCTGCGGTGTCTGGTCTGGGGTTCCAATCCCCAGCAGGCTTATGGGGTGTGTTATGTTTTGTAAGCGGAGACATTTAGACATCATGACACATGGTCAGGGAGGTGACATCAGCAGACAGCATGGCTACGACCGTCACACCGGAGTCTCACTTCTGCTAAAATACCCGTCTCACTTCCACAACACTTCATCTTTCTCACGCACACGGTGGGTGTTGAAGCAGGGAGGGTGTCACTGTGCAAAATGGATCGATCCTAAGGGTTTCCCTAAACACACAATAATTGGTGGGTGAAGGCATTGATTACAGCACACCGTGAGGACCGCCAGGAAGTAAATAACATTCCCTTAAGGCTGGGCTGTTGACAGCTGTCACTCTGTCACAAGGTCCGTGCCAGCTAACTGGTGATGATCCAAAGTGGGCATTGATCACGGCGGTAAAAAAAGGCACAGATGCTGCAGACATGGGATTTGGTGGAAAAAACTACTTGTTTTACCTTTTTTAAAGTATCAATAAAGCATATGCCAATCATGCTGAAAATAGTCCCATTGGCTTTTACAGACTCGAAAAATAATCCAACATTGTCATGTGAAACATCAACAGAGAATTGGCGGATGTACCATTGGGCTATAAAAACTCAAAACACCTTGCAGTGTGAGGAGTTTGGACCTTTTAGTTCAGCTATTTTCATACTACTTGTCTGTGGAACCGAGTCAGAATGAAAACGTTTACTATGAAAAAAGTTTGGAAACCTAAGTTGGGGCTTTTTTTGTGCACATATGATGCACTGTTGTGTCATGAAACATTCTCTGCAACGTCATTTCAGCCCTCGTCAACTTGTTCCTATTAGCCACAGGCTTTAGTTAAAACACCCATTGAGGAAAGTGTGCGCGTGTGACGCACCCTGTGCATGCATAATGACGTGCCACGTGCAGTTAACCAATTAATTTTTGGAATATAGCGGTATTAGTCTGAAAAATGCATGTTGCCACTTATATACAGTATATTTTTATGTTGGCAAATAACGAATAATAATAACAACGCAAAATCTGACATGTTTCAGATTTGTACAAACTGCAGATCTAGAAGCTCATAGTGTGAGCTGTATTGTGACAGAGTTACACTGTGTGTGTTCATTCATTCATGCGTTTGTGTTCATAAGTTAAGCGAACTCGTAGCCTCTGATAATGCCTGCGTCTGTCCTATATGCAGGCCTGGCCTCTGTTCCTTGTCTTGTGTGTGCACGTGTTTGTATTGCTGTATGTGAGTAGAGGATGAAACTAAGGTCCTCGTGTGGGGGGGTGTGTGTGTGTGTGTGTGTGTGTGTGTGTGTGTGTGTGTGTGTGTGTGTGTGTGTGTGTGTGTGATGTTGTGTGTGTGTGTGTGTATATAATGTTGCGTGTGAGAGAGTGATTCACCTCAGCCATGCTCTGGGTTGACGGGAAGTGGCTTTGGGTCGTGGTGACTCTAGCTGCTGCTCAGTAGCAGGGATGGGCGTAGGGGCATTTTCTTTTGTATACATTTACACTCTGAAAGTGTTGGCAGATAAACGTTAAGCATAGTGTTGTCACATTTCATACAACCTGGACACGGCAGCTGTATCATATCCTTGAATTCGCCATCGGCGGTTTGCCATCTAATATCCATTTTTGTACCTTTTTAGTTTCCTAAATGACCACGCTACTACATCATGCAGTGTGTCTTATAAATATTGAACCAATGTAGAAAATTATTAAAGGAGAAATCCACATTAACCATGTTTTTTTTTTTTCCGTGGTCGGATCCCATTCTATCCAGACACGATCCAATGAATACTACAGATGAAATATTACATAAATCCATCCAGAGCACACCGCAGCTCGGAGCATGTGCTCTCGCTCTTACGTTAATAGTTCAATTTTATTTATTTATAATATTTTATTTACGGCTGCTTACGGCAAATGATTTTGCGGGGTTACAGGCTGAAAGGTTTGGCAACCCCTGAGCTACGGTTTCAGAGAAATCCCTTTGCTTATGTTAAATGATGAGCTATTTCAAAGAGGAAGTGAAACTTACCTGGGGGTTTACATGTCGAATACAAAGCCTTAAAATTCTGCTCCGTTTGTGGCTGGTGGTTGTTACTGGCAGCAGCAATGGATATCTTTTATAGATCCAAGATCAACTGCGGTTAACGGTTCATATGCTGGCCAGTCTAGTGGACTATTTCACAAACAGATTTTGTTTCTTATATTTCAGTTTTCATAGTTTCAAATCATATTCCAAAAACGTTGCAATTTTTTTCTTTTTTTTTTTTCTAATTAATATTTTGTTTTCAAGACAAATCATAAATTCCATGAATTGTAAAACAGTAGTAGTGAACAATTAAAATTAAGCCCTTTAGAACAAAAGGTTTTAAATCTTAAGAACTGTTCATGGTCACACTGTGAGCTTGTTTTTTTTTTCCCCCAATGTTAATGGTGTTGAAGGTCAAGTTATAATGATCTGTATATAGCTCAGCCCTAGAAATTAACCACCCAGGGGGAAAAAGAAGCCTAAGTCACTTAGAATTTACACTGTATAATGATGTTTGTGTGGCTCATATCTCGTCCCATGGCTCTAACAGGGTTTCCCTTTCTGTTTCTCAGGGGGAGTCGGTCAAGTATTTCCTGGACAATTTGGACAAACTTGGACAGTCGGTAAGCCTCACCACTGACACTGTTAATAGCCAGTTTAAGAGCCTCCCCTTGGGTTTCTGTACTTTTACTTCTACTATACTACATTTCAGAGGCAAATATTGTACTTTAGCCCCTAACTGCTCACAATGCAACATGTTGTGAGCTTGTATATCAGCTTTTTCATTTTACCATTCTTGTAGGAGACCTAAATAAGACATAAACAAGTTTTAGAATCACTGGACCAGAAGACCTCCTGTTGTCTGTCTCCAGATAAGACCCATATGAAAGAGGTCTGAGGAAGGGCTCCGGCCCGAAACGTCACCATATAAGTAAAGCAATATTCGGGAGCATCAAATGTTGTGCAGATTTTCTTTCTTTCATATAGTCATGTTCCATTGTTTAATCTAGCACCCTACCCAAATTGGGTCTTTTTTGGATGTGCGTGGTCTTTTTTACCTTTCTTCCAGATAAGACCCAACCTTACAAATGACTGCATCGATCGGCACCACATTTGTTATGCACACCATCACCACCAGTAATTAAAAAACAAAAGCAAAATCCTGATCAAGATCAGGATGAAGAAACCTTTAATCCCAAATATAGGGCCATGCACAATGTCATTAGATGTTGGTCATGTCACTGATGTCGTTTTCCATGCAGGCGTGACGGATGTGATGTCCTCGTGTCTGGAATGTCAGGAATGTGTCCCCTTTGTGTAACAGCCAGCGGCACACTGACTGACACGCTTCAGACAGGAGTTGTTAAGTGTGATGGGGATGTGACGGAATTGTCATGCTAGGGTTCTTGTGGTTAACTACTGCTGAAAACCTTAGAAAATTACAAAAATGCAGCAGCTTCCAACAAGCTCACAATGTGTTGCTTGTAAACTCCACAACACTCGAAACGAAAACTATTAGGGCCCTGATACACCTAGCAGTCAATGTTGATTATTGACGTTGCTTGTTGATGTTGATCAAAACATATCAACATCAACAAGCAATGTCAATAATCAACATTGACTTTTCACCTTTCTGTAGAAAATGATCAACTCCTGGTTGTTCAGAAAAGTCAGATCTTTAGCGCCCTCTACTGGGAAACATTTTGGAATCCTCCAATCACAGCCCACCTGGGCATCACCTGATCCTTTCTCTCAGAAACCATGGCTGCTGCTGCTTCACTGCTGTGGACAAAAACAAGGATTTTGTAACTTTTATTCCGCTAAATGAACATTTTGAGTTGGGTGGCAGCTGGGTGAAAATGATTCAATGCAAACTAAGAATTTTTTTTCTGAGAGTGTACAAATGGAACCAAATGGACCCGCTAGGGTCCATTTGGTTCCATTTGTACACTCATGTGTCTCATCATGTTGCCATGTGTCTCATCATGTTGCCTCGTTGATGTTGACATTGCTAGTTGATATTGATCAAAATATTGCTAGTGTATCAGTGCCTTTAGGCTACCAATAGACCCATATTGGGCGTTGTTTGAAAAATGTTTTCGGTGACGCTGCCCATATGTTTACCTGTGTTGCTCATTCAACGATTGCATGGGTGGGCACTATAAGTTACATCTCATTGTAAATGATAAAACAATGATGCAACATCATTGGGGGTTCCGTAACGACGAAGTCGCAGAAAACGACGAAATGTAGATTTCATTCTTTAATCCAACTATTAGTCCCAGCGCTGATAAAGTCTGATAAAGATCCCGTTGTTGACTTCCATTTGGGAGAGAATTGCCGCGACAACTTTTTTTTGTCCCATTCAAACGCCTCTCCTGAGATTCTGCCCCTGAATGTCGTGGGCACATGGGTAGATCAACTAGGGCTGGACGTCACTTCCTGACTTTTGACACGGAACTTTTTGCTCAGATCGTGAGAGGACAGGTTAGTCAAGACACCAGAAACAGCATGACGTCATCGCACATGCTGTTTAGGAGAGCTGGCACTTCAAAATAAAGGTTTTTACCGAATCCACTGGCTTGAGCCGTGGCATAGGGACGCACACGCGATCGCGGTCTATGTTAAAATTGGTATTTTTAGTGACTAAACAGAAAAATCTGAGAGTGCCCTTTCATGTGCCTCATTCAGACACACAGAAAATCACAGATATCTAAATATAGGTCTGACTGTTAAAAAAACTTTTGATAATTAAAAATACACTGGGGATTGTAAAAATCACAACAAATCTTGAAAAATGTAAAATTTGGTAGAGCTCCTTTAAGATTCTGAGTTCTTTGAGGATTTTTAGATGAGCTGTTTTCACCCAATGCTGTCTTACAAAAAGTATTAAATGAAGCTAATGTCGGTGATGCTGCTTGATCTCTAAACGCATGCGCGCACGCACGTGCAGGACACATTCCATACCACCACCCTCTGTCTGTTTATGTGCTCCGGTATGTAAGCTATGCAATGGAATGGAATGGGGACATTCCATGTGCAGTGACTATGGGAAGTATCCTTGCATGCTTAGGCATGCAAATCTCCCTTTGCATGTTATATATCATGTATATCATGTTATATATTTTGATTCACAACTTTTCAGGATTCAAATAAAAAAAGATCTTGTGAGATTGCAAATTGGGATGCTGTTGTAATATGATCAAGTAGAGAGGTTATTTACGGGAAAACACAAAAAATATTTGGTCCACTATTGCAGAAGATCTTTATCAATCAAACATAGTTACACCCAACGCCATTGCCTTAGATCTTTGGCAACTTACCTTAACAGTCCAATTGTTTGATACGGCTCTAATGCTACCGGCGGTTAGCACCGCTAGCCTCGTCTTGCTAGCTGCTGTTGACAGTCAAAACAGCGTATATTCTATGGCTCAGAGCAGTCACTTAGTGACCGTATTGAAGCCATCCTGTGCGCTGATCTAAAATTGGATATTGGAACATACATTCTTTGAGAAACCGTTGTTCTGCTAAAGCAGTTGAGATGAATAATCCTTTCTTTATCCATCCTCCGTCGATCCTTTTATTCTGACCACTTTCCGAAAAATGCCCATCTGCCCTGAATCCTTATCTGTAATTTATACATTGTGGATAATTGGATGGTTGGAAAGCTTTGCAGGAAGATATTCATCAAGGTTATTGTTACAATACAAAATGTAGAGGTTAGGTTTAGGTGGTTGGAGGTTTTGAGTTGATTATGTTTGGTGATATCACACATAGAAATATAGCTGATCTACCGTATACATTTGATCAGCTGTTCTACTGGGTTCAGATATTTTCAGTTGCATTCTATAAAAAGTGTGTGTATTGTGCGTGCGTGTGTGTGTGCAGGACTACCTGCCCAGTCAGCAGGACATTCTGCTGGCCAGGAAGCCCACCAAGGGCATCCATGAGTACGACTTTGAGATCAAGAACGTCCCCTTCAAGATGGTGGATGTGGGAGGCCAGCGCTCAGAGAGGCGCCGCTGGTTCGAGTGCTTTGACTCGGTCACCTCCATCCTGTTCCTGGTGTCCTCCTCAGAGTACGACCAGGTGAGTGCAAGCCTTTTCAGCTTTGTAAACCAGCTAGTTGCCATAGAGCTGAGCACCCCTTTCATGACGTTCCCCGCAGGCCAGAAGTAATTTCCCCATTCATTTTCCTCATAGACTTTTATGCCGTGGACAATCTTGGGTTGTGACAAATCATGACAACAAACACAATATTATCTTACAATATCTAATTAGTAAGAAGAATAAACGGCAGGATACAACACTTTTTGTTTTGTTTTCCTTCTTGACTGTGCCAAATTGTGTGTGTTGTCATGATTACCATGACAACTCGGAGACCCAAATTGCATTTGTATGACCCGTGGTGTAATCATCTTTATATAAATCATTTTGTAAAATTCTGAGGAAAATAAATGGGGAATTAATTTTGGGGCCATGGGAGACCTCATGAAAGGGGTGGGACTGCTCAGCTCTATTGAGACCATTTTTTTAAAGACCAACAGTTCTAAAATGGTGTGCCACACATGACATGCAAAACGCTTGTCAATTTCTCAGTGGCCTGGGGACTACTTTTACCCTAGGCTAGTAAGCCAGACCGAATCAGCTGTTGGCAAAAAAAAATGCCTGTCAGCAGCAGTGTTGGGCAGTAACTAATTGAATATTACATATTACTGTAATATTATTACTTTTTCCAGCAAAAGCAAAGTAAAGAGATTCCTCTGCCAAAGTGTGTAATAAGTAATGTTACTCTGCCAAAACATGTCTAGTTACTTATTACTTTGAGCTTGTTGTTGCATGTGAAAATGGAACAGATCTACAAGCCATCAACAGATAACAGAGATGCAGTAGTTTGTAGATCCTAATCCACCACAGCATTCTGCGCACATGACTACAAATTATCACAGTTGTCACTAAACACATTGTGTTGTACATCTCTATTCCTTTGTGGGTGGGAGGGGGGTTTTAGTAGTCTTTGATTCTAGTAGTAAGTAACGTATATACTTTTTCTAAGAGTCATAAGTATATTATAAGTAATATTGCCCAACCCTGGTCAGCAAATGGGTCTGGAATAGCTCAATTGTACGCCCACTACCTACTCCAGAGAACCCAAGTTCTATGGTTTAGGTAGTGATCCCTTTGATAAACTGTTCCACCCTGCAGGTGTTGATGGAGGACCGGCAGACCAACCGCCTCAGCGAGTCGCTCAACATCTTCGAGACCATCGTCAACAACCGTGTGTTCGGCAACGTCTCCATCATCCTCTTCCTCAACAAGACGGACCTGCTGGCCGACAAGGTGAAGCAGGTGTCTGTCCGGGACTACTTCCCCGACTTCACGGGCGACGCGTCCAGCCTCGCCGACGTGCAGCGCTTCCTGGTGGAGTGCTTCCGCGGCAAGCGGCGGGAGCAGCAGCAGAAGCCGCTGTACCACCACTTCACCACGGCCATCAACACGGAGAACATTCGCCTGGTGTTCCGCGACGTCAAGGACACCATCCTGCACGACAACCTCAAGCAGCTCATGCTGCAGTGAGAGGAGGAGGACGTGGGGGGGCAGGGATGGACGGAACTCTGTAATGTTTTTGTTTTTAACTTGCGTTCCGGCCCTCGCTTGGATCGTTTGGCTGGCCTAGCCAAATCTATGCACGACAACAATGGCCAACGTAAAAGCACGCAACGGGTTGCTTTCGCAACCCATAGCATGCTTGTGGGGCGGCCATTTTCGAAGCGTGAAAGGGCTCCAAATCCATGGCCACCTTTGCGAAGCGAACCCACGGAGCATTCCGCCTCCTCTCCGCCTTGTCGACCTCCACACTGTGACTTGTAAAAGGGGGTGACCTGCAGGCACCGGACTAAAGCGCAGCATCGACCCTGTAACCACTGTAAATGATCTCCCACAATCTCCCCCTCTCCCCCTCCTCCTACCCACAACAGTTACCCAACGCCCCTGTGCCCCCTCTCTCCCCCCAATGCTGCTCTGACCACTGGTGGAGATGGGAGGAGTAGAGACACTCGTATGTTGAGGAAAGGGTGGTGTCACGCGACCATGGAAACTCATACAGACTAAAGTACGCTCAGCTGTCATGGCCGCCCCCCCCCCCCCCCCTCGCTTCGAGATTTGTTTCTTGTTTTCATTTTTTTATTACACACGTCTTGCCTTTCTCCTGACATGGCTTGCCACGGAGAGATTCTTCTGAAAGTAAAAAAAATGAAAATAAATTCACACCCCCGACGCAACTCAAGTCGGGAGGGTACTTAACTAAAAAATAAAGACGCAAGAGGACTTTATACAACACTGTAACTAATCCTTAATCCACAATTGAGCCTTCTTTAACGCTGCCTAATTAGTGACCCGGGGCTCTCACACACACACACACACACACACACACACACACACACACACACACACACACACACACACACACACACACAATGCTAAAAGTCTCCCATTGATAACAAACACCAGCTCTGAAGGGAAATTCGTGCCAGGCTTAACATCTAGTTTTGTAATCATTCTGTTTATTTGGATCGACTTTTCTTTTAGAATTATGTTTCCTCCCCAGTTTTTGTTACAATAGTGGATGCGTGAATTTACTAAACATTTTTCACTTTAGGAGTTTTGCAATTGCTCCTAGACACTGTTACAGTTTGCTGTAGAGGGGGGATGCACACACATGCGCGCAAACAACCACATGCACAGTCACACACACACACCTAAGACCACTTGCAAAAATGATGTAACTCTTGAAAGAGCTAAGAGTGATACAGTGTTTGCTTTTTCTTTGTTTTTTGTTGCTAATTCTCAGGGCACGTTGCGGACCACTTATTTTATATTTTGAATTAACAATATTAATGTGCCTATAGGAGGATACTGTACACATGGATGCAAACACACACTGCTTAGCAGTCTCTAGTCTCTCACTGACCTGTGGAGTCCAACACTTCATACTATACTTCATCGTATGATGGCGTCTGCTGCTGTAAATACTAGATCTATTGCAACACATTGTGAGCTTGTAGATCTATTTTTTTCTGGCAGCAGTGCACATTAGAGTATACTTCCTTAAACTGTAGGCAAGATTGCGATGGTCAAACCCAAAGGCCCTGCTTTGGGCCACCAGGATCTTTGGTTTTCTGGCTATTTTTTTTTTTTCCTAAAAGACAAAAAGGTACCCATTATCCTTGTTGCGATCTCTCTCTCCAAAAAGGGATAGACACCGCTGCCATAATAGTACTAGTTACCAGCTAGCACTACGAGTAGTACTTAGTAGAATTAGCCAATATCTGACTACCGGTAATAACCAATATAAAACCGACCGGTCAGGCCGGTGTCCGTTGGGTTAACTGGTGAGAGTTTGTAGATTTGTACATAGCGTGTATGGAGGCTAAAATGGTGCTTCAGCAAGAAAGTCTCCATGCCAATTTTTATGATTTTAACAATTCAGGTCTCCTTAACAATTCCCTCTTAAAGGTCCCATTCATACGATTCATACAGGGGCTTCCAAACGGACCCTTACAGGTCTGTAACTCTTGACACCATTTGCTTCCGTTTGTACACAGTTATGGTGGTCCTTAAAATTATTGTAATTGTAAATATGTGAAGTCCTGCAGCTCTGACAGAGTAGTGAACTGTTTTTCAGAAACTGTTCCAAATGCGATGGAAGGGAAGTGTTGGATCAATGTTTGGAGGACGTGTCGAGTGATACAGCCAGTGTGCTCCTCCATGCATAATGTACAGTATGTGTTACAGGGCTCTTTGTCTCATGTTTAGTACACAATTCTTTTCTTTTCCTATCTTTCATCGCTGTTGGGGTGGAAACCTTGTACGTCCAAAATGCTTACTATTCATAAAATTGAGGGGAAATAATCTGAATGTCAATGGGGTTGTTATGTAGTCACAAGCACTTATTAATACTTTTGATTAGTTAAGAATTTACGAAGTGCAATGACAACACAACCTATTTTGGCCATGTAAGCCAAATCTTTGATATAGCCTAAAATCTATTCACAACACTTTGTGAGATTGTATATTATATATTATAGGGCAGTCATTTCTGACAAAGAAATGAAGATGTAATATGGAGACGCAAGGTTTCTGCCTGACAGCGATCCATCACATGAAATGAAAGCAGCTGGGAGCTGCCTGCCACCCTCCTGATGTGCAGATTTGATGGTGATATGGCCTCCATGTGTTGGTTTTGTGTACTGGTTCTTAAAGGGTTCAGTGTGATTAAGGGGGGTGTGCTCAAAAAATGTCATTCTGGCCTCTGAGGATGTCTGTGAATGTATGAAATGTATGTGCCATAATCCTGAAGTGGTATTCTGTTTGAACCACCTAAACAAAAACTATATATTTGACTCTTGGCTGTAGTCTCCCAAATACCCAATCTGATGTTATTTCCCCCCTCACCCAATCCTTGCAGAAAATAGCAGATCTACAAGCTCACGTGGCCTGTGTAGGACACTAGTATTGGTGGGAGCGTGTTGATATTTCTATATCTGTTGCTGATTGAATGTTCTGCAGAGATGTTTTGGTCAGTAGTGATTGTGACTGGAAGTAATATTTTCTATGTTTGGTTTGAGAATGTGTATGCTAAGTTTCATCTTATGAAATGTATGTATGGCTCGGCCTCTGAATCTTTGGTAGAAAACACTGAAGTGTTTCGGAATGTAATCCATGCCGCGTTGCTGGCATTTCACAGGAGTGGGTCTCTTGGCAGAGCAATGAATCCCTACACTTCATGTTGGAGTGTATATACGTCAAGTTCACTTTGTTAAATGTTCAAATGTAGAGTTCAGGATCTGTGTTGAGCTCACAACAAGAGTTAAAAGGAGGCTAGTAACATAATGACAGAAACTAGTCTCCTACCCCCACCCGGCCCTACCCCCCACAGCACAGAATCACTTCACAGAAATCCACACTGAGCTTGTACATCAACTATTTCTGCCTGAATATAGCCTATGGCCTGGAGAGCCACACAATGGTTTAAGTTGGTGGTTCTCAAATCGCAAATGAAAATCCTCCCAAACTGTTAACTGTGCGCCTGCACAGTTAACTCGAACGAAAACGGTTGACCAAGTCATCTGTCCCTTCAGACCGATGTGGCCTCAAAGGCGCGTCTGTGCGCAAACACAGTCTGTCCGTTGTGTGTGTGTGTGTGTGTGTGCGTGCGTGCGTGCGTGCGTGCGTGCGTGTGTGTGTGTGTGTGTGTGTGTGTGTGTGTGTGTGTGTGTGTGTGTGTGTGTGTGTGTGTGTGTGTGTGTGTGTGTGTGTGTGTGTGTGTGTGTGTGTGTGTGTGTGTGTGCGTGCGTGCGTGCGTGCGTGCATGCGTGTGTGCACAATCTTTGTCTGCACTCAGACTTTGCGTCATGCCTGCGTCTTTTGGCCAGAGGCCCGCAGCCCAGGCTCCAAAAAGACTACATCCAGCATTACATCCACTATGTGGTGCTGAGTGCTGACTGGTCCCACTGTCTCCACACACACACACACACCCCTTGGCCCACACTCTGTAATTGCCGTTGTCGGTGCTGAACAAGCAGGATTTTTGAAAACGCACGCAGGCATTGCAACGTTGGACACACACAGACACATAAGTGCCAACCAGGCACATTTTGAAGTCGCGTCTCAGAGATACATGCACCACTTTCCATGTGTGAGTTTTCATTCAGTTCTTGAAGGTGTAGAAATGTCCTTCCGTACCTCCATGGACACTTGAAAAGGCACAATGGGACCCCCATCAGGACGCCTCGAGCACTTCATCTTTCCAACATCAACTTATTTAAAATATTACATACTCCCATCCTAACAACAGTATTGTCTTTCAAAAGATCAAAAGCTGTGAGCTTGCAGGTCACCTAGACCTGCAAGCTCACAGGGCGCTCCGACGGGCCACATTGTGAGCTTGTAGGTCGGTTATTTTGATTGTGCTGCTCCACCTGATCTGAACCAGTATTTTCATTTACCAATGGACACCAAGGCTCAAAATGAGGCTGCGAGTTGTTGAGTTTTAAGAGTTCTGTGCTATTTAGCGTTTTTTGAGTCCTGGCTGCACATTAACACCAACATTTGGGTCCTTAGTGTGAAACCATCTTGCTGCTTTTGAAGCATTTCTTCTTCGACTGCCATAGTTTTAGTGTGTCTGGTGTGTGTGTGTGTGGGGGGGGGCTGTCTTTGAAGATCACTTTTCTTGCCTTGAATAATGTAATTGTAAATTTTTGTAATGCCTTTCTAACTTTGTTGCGACAGCGTGCCCATGCTCGGCCGTGATTTTTTTTTTTTGTACGCCTTTGTCAGTTTGAGGCGAGGGCATTAGTTCCCACCGTACTAGTATGACGTTAACCTGTTATTTTAACCGTGTGAATCCTCTGGTCATGTGGCGGGGTCAAACACTATACTTAAATGTGATTTTTAAGTATTAAATTACACTATACTCCATCGCACTATTGTGCACTAGAGTGTAATGTTTAATTTCTGCAGGTGGTGTCGCTTGCTGGAAATGGCCCATCTACAAGCTCGCATCGTGTCACATTGCCTCATGTTGTGAGCTCCATCAACAATTTAGGGCTTTAGTCCTACACCAGTGACATGATAAAACAAAGACCATGGGACAAAGTATATATGGTCTGTGGAATGGTATTTTGTACTTTTACCCTATCTATATATCTGTGAGAAACGTCCGTGTCAACGGTTCTGTAGTGCTAGCTATGCAACAGCATTACAACACAGCTAATCGGAGGAAAGATTTTGTCGCTGTCGGGCAGAAATCTCCAGTATTACAATTTCTTTATTTCTTTTTTTTGATGAATTGACGCCTTAGTAAACCTAGAAGTTGTGAGAACAGCCAACCCACAAACGCAGAAAGCTCTTGTAGGTTGTCTTATTTTATTCTATTTTTTATGTTCCAAAAGCAACCGTTGGAAATCGATGGTTTCCATCTGACATTGACTATATACAAGTTGTGTATAGGAGGAAAAAATATTAAAACCACTGGTTATGTTTCTGAAAGTGATTTCTGACCTTGCTGACCATTTGTCTTAACTACCATGAGGTTTGACCCCTGGTGTAATCTTATCAATTCATTCAAGAGAGGAAAACAATGCAAATATGCAAATGATCTGCCAAATAACAGTTAGTGCCTCCTGTTTTATGCCTTTTTTTGTTTTAATTCCCATTTTATTTTTATACATTAGTTCATTTTTAATTTAATTCTTTTTGCCACATCTTGAGCTAATTCCAATAATAAAAAAGAGAGAAATTCAAAGACTGCAAGCGTTTTCTCACGCTTCACGTTTGATATTTTTGGAATGACAAGTAATGCTTTCATTGTACAGTCTAACTTATACTGTCTTAGCCTTTTTGCTATCCTCTCAATAAAAAAAGGAATACAATGTTTTAAAACTTTGAGTCGGGCTCAGTGTTTTTTGTGTTGGAGATGGATAGGAGATGGGGTGTTGTACTGGGCCAGGAGTCCCCAGGCTACATTAATGATTCAACCACATGGAATGGATGAGTATACAAAGAGACCTAACACTGGCTAAATAGAAAACATTACTATTGTAAATCATTAAATCATCATCGCTCATCGTTATTGTAGGCCTAATATCACTACCTATATCGTTTGGTGAGATGTGCTGTATGTCCCAGCCCATTATATAGTATGATGATGATACAGAATTAATGATTG
The DNA here is from genome assembly GCA_039105355.1 of Benthosema pterotum. NCBI lineage: Eukaryota > Metazoa > Chordata > Actinopteri > Myctophiformes > Myctophidae > Benthosema > Benthosema pterotum. Next base: position 35,303,893 of record CM076965.1, on the reverse strand, counting down.
GCCCCTTGAAATGATTTTAAAATCAGTGTGCTACTAGTCCAGCAGGTGGGGCTGTTGTACAAGCTTTGTGATTGTGGTCATCGTTCCATTCAGGCTGATGTGACACCCATAAGATTTATTTATTAGTGCTTCTATTATTGTATATGTTGCAGTGCCAGTTTTGACTGTTATTCTTAATAGTATAATGAAATCCATTTGAAAACAACGAAGCTAACTTGTGAATTGCCCTTTAAACATATATAAATTCTGAAACAATTTGGAAAACAATCTTGTATTGTAGTCCCTGGCACCACATATTATTTTCAGTTGGGGTTCATATGGCCAAGATGTGAATTTTGGAACTCTGTCCCAGACATCAGGACAAAAGTTACAAAGTTATACTTGTACACATAAATTATAATGAAAAACGGAATCTTCCATCAAATCATAATAAGACTGACCTTCTCTTCTTCTCAGATAGGCTAAGTCCTGCCTGGCTTCTCCATGCAGGAGCTAACTAACAGACAACACCTTTGGTTCCATCATCCAATAACCTTGACGTTCTACTCAAATTTACTGTAGGCCAGTTCTCACAAACATACAGCGGTCACTCGATCATAGGTCAATCTTTATTACAGAGGAAGGATATAATTCATTGAATGTTATAAAGTCCATAATATTCAATGAATTAGACCCTTCCTCATTCAGGAGTCAGTCCAGCTCCTTATCCAAACATAAGGCTCTGCCAAACACCAGTCATATCAAAATGTGCTGGCTTAATGCCATGCGCACTTAAGCATCTTTCAAGCAACCAAAATTCTCCCATCTCCCTCCTTCTCCACTCCCTCCATTGGCAGAATACTCAGCCTTCAATGTATGGCACCCTCTTGCAAGTCTGATTCATCTGTTGTTAAGTCTTAGTCTAAGTTACATATAGCCCGTCTATACTTAAAATACATACACCAAAGGTGTTTTTCTACAGTAGTTTAAACTCTTAAAACTTTGTATTCAACATAGAGGTCACATGATCTTATTCTCACTTTTTCAAAATCTGTTTCTTCGATCTTGGTTCGACAGTTTGTTTCAGCCAACCAAATATAATACATACCACAGTCGTCCAATATTTTCTTCTGATAGGAATCCGATAGGATTCCAGTAGAATCCTATAGGATTTCCCCCCCAAATCCTATAGGAATTTGTATACGGCTGTAAGATCCTCAGGGATTAAAATTCTCAGTACTGGGTACTGATTTCAGTCCTGAGGATTTCACAGGGGTCATTTAATTAGCTCAGTGCTTATTTGCAAAAGATCATTTTCAGTCTCAAGATTTTTTTACTTTAATCCCTGGATCCTATAGAATCCTTCATTCTTGTATTGTAGTTTTATTGTGTTACACCAGAGGGTGTAATCTCCCTCCATATATCGCTTCTCACAGCTCTCCACACACATCATTTATACAGGAAAGTACAGAGAGTAACAAGTGATGGACATTCTTACTTAGACTTTATATTCTATAGTTGACCCACAGCTTGAAATAGGCTTGTATGAGTTGGGAGTCTATAATGGGTTTATCAAAGAACAGGTGCCCTTGGTCAAAACACTGAACCCCAAATATAAATCATGAATGGTGCATTTATATAGCCCTTTTATCCTAGGCACACATTAATGCACAGATTATGGAAGAAACCATTTAAGGCACATTTGGTGCACACACAGATATTCCAAAGTAAGGTTCTTAGCTTACTAGTACTGTGACTTTAGCCCAAAAATGTTGAAATATCCCTACCGAAGGACCAAACACATCGTTTTCCTCATCTCTAAAGCCTCACATGAAATGGATTATTGTATAAAATTATTTTACTGCAAAAGTGGTGAAATGTATAGTTAAAGTTATACAACTCAAACTAAAAATAAAGCCTGTCCGTCTGGGAGTTGATTTGTATAAACTCATGTAGATGGAAAATGGAAACTCTGATGGGGTTAGAACATGGCATACTTCAAGCCAGGACATCCATCTACATCCTAGAAAAACAATAATGACAATATCTCAATATCTGAATGTAAACATGAGATATAGGTAATTGAACACATACCTACAACAGGTGGAAATGTAAATCTATGTAGAATGACTTATTTACTTTGTGGTGACTCTGACAATTATTGTCATAGAAACATGAGGGCTTGTAAAAAAAAAAAAAAAAAAAAAAAAAGTCTTTATTGACTGAATCCAGCAATACCAATATCCTCAAAATACCCAGTCATTAAAATATCCTCAGAATAGTTTATTAACAGCGTTAGCTTGTTTCCCTCCTTGGCGTGTTGCCCTACCCGTAGTGTGTACTGCACGTATACTGTATGTATCAACGGCACTGTATGATCAAAAGCTTTGCTTATCTGCTGTGAAAAGGTGAACAAATAACAGATTCACTTTGCATGCAAAACTTATTGGACAGAGTGTTTTGAATAGACTGATCACACACTGTGTGTGTGTGTGTGTGTGTGTGTGTGTGTGTGTGTGTGTGTGTGTGTGTGTGTGTGTGTGTGTGTGTGTGTGTGAGTGTGTGTGTGTGTGTGTGTGTGTGTGTGTGTGTGTGTGTGTGTGTGTGTGTGTGTGTGTGTGTGTGTGTGTGTGTGTGTGTGCGTGCGTGCGTGCGTGTGCATTTGAGACCCTCTCTCATCATTTCCATTTCACTCTACAGTTGCTCTCTTCCAGGCTTGCTTATCGTGCCTGGTCTTCACATCAGCTCTTTCAAAAAATCTTCATAAAGTTTTTCTTTCTCTTAAATAATGAATGTCGCGGCTTGCCAGGCAGGGATGATCACCATGAATTCTAGTGGCCAGGTAAGACCAATTTCATAGTTCTATACCTTCTGTTTCAACATTTAATACTGGATTTCCAATGAAATTGAGCTGGGAATCAATAAAATTATTATAGTAATCATAGCCATAATGTGTGTGGTCAGTAACAGGGGTGTACCTGTCTCTTATCCTATATATATTATCCTATATATATTATGCAAGTTTAAGAGAGTTGAGGATGGATGGATAAGTGAAACTGGTCGACATTGCAGCTGGCAAACTATAACATTGCAAAAGAAATTGCAGAAAGAAAGAAAGAAAGAAAGAAAGAAAGAAAGAAAGAAAGAAAGAAAGAAAGAAAGAAAGAAAGAAAGAAAGAAAGAAAGAAAGAAAGAAAGAAAGAAAGAGTGAAGTGTATAGCTAATTTAACATAATAATACTTATAATACACAACCTATTTTCACTAAGTCTTTTTGAACATTTAGTTCTTGGGGAGAAACAAGATCGAGATATCTCAAATTGGTTGGGTCTTCCCATATGGAAAAAATATATATCTGAACTGTGAACTCTTGAAAGTGTCACAGTCCATACAATCCTGAATGAGAATAAAGATGAGAATAGACTTAATATACTGTATCCATATTTTTTTGTAAAGTTCAACATATATAAAACATGTAGAATTTTGTGATTTATAAGAATTATATATGAAATTCAAAAAATATATAAGATCCATATTATTATTATTTTGTAAAGTGAAACATATATAATTTTGTCATTTATATGACATACAAAACAGATATTAGATCCATAGTATTTTCTGTAAAGTGACTTGTGTGAAAGGTGCCACTTTCGCTAGTTCGCATATAAAGTTTTTTTTCCATATGGGTTGGGCTGAAAAGGTTCAGGCACCACTGATCTAGTATAAACTTGGCTGAAAAATAATCCTTAGCTGAAATAAACATCCTGTGACGTGAATGACTCTGGTATTTGTTAGGGTCTAGGCCGCTATAGCTGCTATGGGTGCTGGGAAATTGCGTGCAATGCTTTGTAACATGACCATATTTGACCAAGAAACGAGATGACACCAGGTTTGTGTCCCTGGCTTTTGTGATAAGAACTGTGTAAGGCAGGGAGGGTAGTACTTCAACATGTGTTTTCAGGCCAAGTAAAGGACAATTTTGCAGAGAGAGAGAGAGAGAGAGAGAGAGAGAGAGAGAGAGAGAGAGAGAGAGAGAGAGAGAGAGAGAGAGAGAGAGAGAGAGAGAGAAATGAAGCAGAAAACTCCATACTGCGTAATATTATGTTGCAAATTAAACGTAACATTGCAGGCTTAATTGACAGCACTCTTAATTATTTAGCGTTGCATTGGATTCACGTTAATGTGTATTTTCAGACAGTAAACCGCATTAAAAAATTCTAATCTATGAAATGCTTTCCATTAACTTTTCTGAGCACATGTTTTCACCCCTAAAGAAGGGATTCTGATTTTAAATTTGCAGTTACAGGCAGCATTCATGTTGTTGATGTGCAGTAGGAACAGTAGTGGCCCTAAAATGCTTTCCCAAAGTTCACTGGAAAGGGAGAGGACATAGTTCTTTGGATGTCAATCATTTGTGCTCTTCCCTCCAGGTAGGATTTTATCCAAATTATTGATGCACAAAAACCGATCCCTTTCAACTTGTCCAGGAGAATTGAGTGATTGACAGTGTCAAATGTCTTTTGGAGGTCCAGCATGACCATGCCGCAGTATTTCCGTGTGTCTACTTCACGTTTGATGTAGTCGTTCAAATACAGTAAGTCGGAAGTACTCTTCCAAAAACTTTTTGATCTGACCAGCAAAGTTGTTGGTTTCCCACAATCAGGCGCCCCAGTTGGCCAGGGGGAGGCAGTTTAGACACCAGGCCTACTGCATGTTTTTGTGAGAGTACATAGGGGTCATGGGCAGTTGGCAGAGCATACAAACTCACAAAGTAGGGCCCTTTTGTCGGCCTCAGCTATGGTCGTACTAGAAGCAGAGGAGAGAACATGCCCCCAGCGGGAATCACCTCTTCATGTTGTGTTGTGTTGTGTTGTGTTGTGTTGTGTTGTGTTGTGTTGTGTAGGGATATGGTCCATACCCAGAGCCCCCTCCACGGAAAGATCAGCCAGACTGGTCCGGCGTGGTCCACTCAACCCAAGTCAGATCCTCTCCACCCAGAGATTATCTGGTCTGGTCCTTGTTCAACTTTGTGTATATGAACCCATGCTGCTGTGCTTTATTTGCCCTCCTTTATTCCGTTCAGGTAAGCTTTGTTTTGTTTTGTTGTAGAAATACAGGTCAGGACCTCCCCTATAATAAACAACGATAATAATAATAACAACAATAACAACAACCACAATGACAATACTCTTTATATACCGTAGTATCTTTCAGGACATAAAATGCAGCTCAAAGTGATTTACGCAATGGAGAAAAAAAGAAAGGGAAAAGAGAAAAAAGGGCCAGGCATAAAACATTAAAATAATAGCAGTATTACTGAAATGAAGACATAGATAACAAGGAATTTAAAATATCAATTAAAAGCAAGTGTAGGTCTTGAGCTGTGCTTTAAAAATGTCTGTAGAGGCTGCCTGATGAATTTAGAATAAGAATGGAGACAACTGTAAACACAATTTGTACACAGTTATGGCTAAAATTGTATGCAACAGCTGTGAAGGACGTGAGGATGGGACACAATTTCTTTACAATATGCCTGGTGTGCATATAGCCTATATCCTAACCTGAGTGTGTTACTCCACTGGTTGCAGGCCAGAGACAGACTCCATGCTGGGGATGTGGAAGGAGCCAGATCATATGGACGCAGTGCCTGGAAGGTCAATGTCATGATCACAGCATTCTGTATCACCCTTGTCACGGGACTGAGTCTCGTGTTTTGTTTTGTTTATTTTATTTGGTGGTAATTAGTAATATAAATATATATATGTTTATGTAAGGAACATATTAGTATATATATTTATACGAGGTATGGTATTGTAATATAGATATGTATTTATATGGTACCTATAATTTATATATCTATATGAGGTAATGTTATGGAATGTATATTTGTATTATATATATATAGAATATCATGGATATCTCTTATGTATATATATACACATATGCATAGTGCTAGCTGTAGTGAACTCCTGTCTAGATAACGCGTGTCTTGATTGGTGTTCTCTTTGTCCATCTCGCCCAGCTGCAGGTCCTGAGTTATCATCGGAGGCTGGCTGAGGATAGTGGACCTGATCACTCCTCTGTCCTCCATTGGCCGTTGGTCTCAGCCAGCCCCTACAAAGAGGACCTGTCAGGCTGTGGCAGGTGGGGGAACGGCGTTCAGTCCTTCCCTCGACCCGCGGCACGACTAGTGTTTGATTGATAGCATACCAGTGTTTTGTGTTAGCCTTTTGTTCTTTTGTTTGTTAGTCTCATTTATTGTCTTTTGTTTTCTGTTTATCTAAATCCCATCATTATTGTAAATACATATTCGAGCCTATAGCATTATATAAAATATAAATGCCTTACAATATTTATTATATAGAATATAAAATAAATATTTGGATTTATACTCTTGGTGTCCGTCTACCCTTTATGTTCGGTCCAATAAACCCCTAGACATATATGGGGCCGTAACATAATTGGGCGCTCGTCCGGTCGCAAACAAATAACAGTTAAAAAGGTTTTCAGTTATCTGGTATGCTGTTTTGATTTCGATTTTGATTTAGTTCTGGGAAGTGCTAAATTCATTCGTTTTTTTTCTTTTTCGGTTGCTAGTTTGGCCTGGTGGGTCGGGTGGTGGTTTTGCGCTGCTGTGAGGGTAAGTGCATTGCTCGCTATTGTTTGTTTGAGTGCTAGACGTTGCAGACCGTTTATGGCATTTAATCTATGTCATCTAATTTTGTGGCATCTAATACTGATAGTGTTGAAAATAGCCTGACGCTTGAGCAATTGGAACAGTGTAACTACTGGCAATTGTACTCTATTGCTAAAAACTATCACGTTCCTCTTCCGCGGGGTGCAAAGAAAAGATCAAATCTTTTCAGGGCAATAGTTAGGAAGCTGACAAAACGTGGGGTCATTAGAATGACTTCAGGTTCCGAGTCTGACAGTGACAAAGAAGAGAAAACTATAATAGAGGAGGAAGTGACCAAGCTAGCTGCTAGTATGGACGGCTCAGGAGGCGGAGAGCCGGTGGAGGCTCTTGCTCTGGGTGGTTTACACGCTGGGGGGACCTTACATTCCTCATCCGAGGTGGGGGTAGGGGGGTCCGCGTTCGAGAGCTCGAATTACAACGTGAGATAGAAATGTTTCGGCTAAAGAGCGAGGAGGTTAAGCTTAGACAACAGGAGAGGCAACTAGAGCTCGCTCATCTCCAGCTCTCCAGGACTCGCCCCGAGGTGGTCGATGACAGCGTCGTTCCTGCCCCCCAGCAGCCACCGCAGCCGCAGCAGCATGTGAACCTCGAGGTTCACGGTCATGGTCATGAGGTGTCTAATATGTCTACTACGCGTGGCGGTGCAGCGCCATCCTTTGATGTCAGCAGACAGATAGCCCTGGTCCCCGCGTTTAAGGAAGGTGAGTTAGACAATTACTTTTTTGCCTTTGAGAGAATTGCAAGAGCAGTTAATTGGCCAAAAGAGTTTTGGAGTCTTTTACTTCAATGCAAATTAACAGGGCGGGCGCAGGATGTTTGTAATGCACTGTCAGTGGAGGATAGCCTGGATTATGACAAAGTAAAGGCGGCTATTTTGGTGGGTTACGCTAAGGTGCCTGCTTATTATAGGCAGCAGTTTCGGTTTGCTGAAAAGTCTAGTGCTCAAACATTTGTGGAGTTTGGTCGTGAAAAGGCCATGCTGTTTGATAAATGGTTAAAGGCGAGCGGTGTAGCCTACATACTTTTGAGCAGCTCAGGGAACTTATTCTCATGGAAGAGTTCAAAGCATGCATACCAGAACGTATTGTGATTTATCTGGAGGAACAAAAAGTTGATTCGGTAGCTAAAGCTTCTATTAGAGCCGATGAGTTTGAATTGACACACAGGGCGAGTGGGGCTTCTGGTCACCGTGAGTCGAGTGGGCTTGACAAACACAAGCCGCAAAAAGGCAAAGGGGCAAAGCCTAATAATAGTCCACAAACAGGCGCCGGTGGTGCGCAGGACATGCGGGCTTGTTTTTATTGCCACGAGGTGGGCCACTTGGTCTCACGGTGTCCAAAAGTACCACAAAAATCGCAGAAGGAGGGCCATGCGAGTCCTAAAAAACCTAAAGGTGTGGGTTTTGTGCGTTCTGTGCCTTTGTGTCCTCTCCAGTCAACCGCGGCGGCGGCGGGCCGGGATGATACAACGGCATGTTTTGAGCCATTCATGTTGGAAGGATCAGTTTCTCTGTCAGATGGGGAGGAGGGACAAGTGCCTGTCACAATTTTACGTGACACGGGCGCCTCCCAATCCCTCATTTTACAGAGCGTGCTGCCCTTCTCCGAGGAAACGTTTTGTGGGTCTGATGCATTGTTGCTGGGGGTTGAAATGAATTCCTCCCGGGCGCCACTGCATTCGGTCTATTTGCGTTCTCCTTTGGTTTCTGGTTTTGTGCAAATCGGTCTGCGGGAGAGTTTGCCGATCGAGGGCGTGGCGTTGATCTTAGGAAACGACATTGCAGGGGAAAAAGTGTTTCCCTCACTCGAAGTGGTTGAAAAGCCTACTTCTGCGTCGGTGCGCGCAGAGCCCTCCACTGTATTCCCAGCTTGTGCGGTGACTCGAGCGCAAGCGAGAAAGTTTGGGAACGTCACGTTGAGTGACAGTTTCCTCGGTGCCGAGGAACCGGCAGTGGGTGGTTCTGTGCGCAGGCGGCGGAGAAAGGTGAAAGAGCGTTTTCTGCCCGTGAAAGCCGACTTTGATTTGAGCATCGACAGGGACACATTTGCAGACGCACAGCTGCGCGATCCTTTGCTTGCTGCGTGTTGGGAAGCGGCTAATAATAAGGATCAGGCCGTGCCCAGCGCGTACAGGCAGGAGGACGGCATGCTGGTGCGCAGATGGTTCCCGGCCGCTGCTGGCGACTTGGGGTGGAATGTTGTGAGTCAGATCGTTGTGCCTCAGTGTTTTCGAGCACAGGTGCTTAGTTTGGCTCACGATAACATTGCTGGCCACTTGGGTGTACGGAAAACGTACGAGCGTATCCTACAGTACTTTTGGTGGCCCGGTTTGAAGTCATCTGTGGTGGAATATTGTCGTACCTGTCATGCGTGTCAGGTGGTGGGCAAGCCAAACCAGATGATTCCACCCGCGCCACTCAAACCTATCCCCGCGATGGGGGATCCTTTCGAGCATATTATGATCGACTGTGTTGGACCGTTGCCAAAAACTAAATCTGGTAATCAATACATTCTGACTGTCATGTGTGTGGCAACGCGCTATGCAGAGGCATTCCCGCTGCGCACAATCAAAGTGAAGTCTATTGTGAAAGCGCTTACTAGTTTTTTTTCTACCTTTGGCTTTTGTCGCTATATTCAAAGTGATTGTGGGTCCAACTTCATGTCGACCATATTTGCTCAGGTTATGTCTGTGCTGGGTATCGAACACCGCCGGTCCAGTCCATTTCATCCAGAAAGTAATGGCGCGATCGAACGTTTTCATTCTTGCCTAAAGTCCATGATGAAAACATTTTGTCACGAAACGGCACGTTCATGGGACGAGGGTTTGCCTTTTCTCATGCTCGCGATTCGGGAATGCGTGCAGGAATCATTGGGCTTTAGTCCTGCAGAGCTTGTATTTGGGCATACCGTTCGGGGGCCGTTGCGCGCACTAAAAGAGGGTTTAGTGGCCAAGGCTAATTTGCCTGTCACTAATGTGCTTGATTATGTTGCGGCGTTTCGAGAACGGTTGCACAAAACCAGAGAGCTTGCGACCAAGTTCTTATGTGAGGCTCAGGGGAAAATGAAAGAGAGATTTGACAGAAAGGCTGTACAGCGCGAGTTTGCAGTTGGAGACCAAGTTTTGGTGCTGCTGCCGCTGCAGGGTTCCGCCTTTCGTGCCAAATTCAGTGGGCCTTATGTTGTGGAAAAAAAATTGAGTGACACAGATTACATCATTCTTACTCCGGATCGTAAAAAAAAATCCAGGGTGTGCCACATAAACATGCTTAAGTCATATCTGACGCGTTCAGATACGGCTGAAGCGCCAGCAGTTGTTGCGTGTTCTGTTGCGCGCGCGGCACCATCTCTCTATTCCCCGAGATTGATGGCTTGCGCGTTAAAACTATTGGGTCACGTTTGGCTAATTCCGACATTTTGACTGATTTGGATGGGTATCTAAAGCATTTAGAGCCAGAATCGCGCGCGGACATTATTGATGTAATCAATGATAACTTGAGTCTGTTTTCAGACACGCCAACTCGTACCCCAGCTTTTTCTCACGACGTAGTGGTGACTGATCAACATCCACCGATTAAGCAGCACGCTTATCGTGTGAACCCCACTAAACGGGCTTTGTTAAAGAAAGAAGTTGACTATCTGTTAGAGAACGGGCTGGCGGTTCCGAGTAAAAGTGCGTGGGCGAGCCCATGCATTTTAGTGCCAAAACAGGACGGTTCCATGCGCTTTTGCACGGATTACCGTAAAGTCAATAATGTCACTAAAGCGGATTCTTATCCCCTACCTAGGATGGTTGATCTAATAGATCGGGTGGGTTCGGCTAAATTTGTGACCAAACTGGATATGCTCAAAGGGTATTGGCAAATTGGGTTGACAGACCGTGCGTCAGAAATAAGCGCTTTCGTGACACCAGACGGGCTGTACCAATATACTGTAATGCCTTTTGGCTTGAGGAACGCGCCCGCTACATTTCAAAGAATGATGAATGAAGTGCTCAGGGGCGTGGACAACTGCTCTGTTTATTTGGACGATTTGGTGCTTTTTAATAATTCTTTTGAATCTCATTTGAAGACATTAAAAGAAGTGTTTGATCGCTTGAAAAAAGCTAACTTGACTTTAAACTTATCAAAGTGTGAATTCGGCCGCGCAACCGTTGTTTACCTTGGCAAGGAAGTGGGCCAGGGTAAAGTGCGGGCCGTTAATGATAAAATACAAGCAGTGCTCGACTATACTAGACCTAAAACTAGGCGTGAGCTCCGCCGGTTTCTAGGTATGGCTGGTTATTATCGGGGATTTTGTAAGAATTTTGCTGCAGTCACTGCACCCCTTACAACCTTAACTAGTGAGAAGCGACCATACAAGTGGACTCCTGCCTGTGACCAAGCATTCCAGTCCTGTAAAGCGCTCCTTTATGGCAAGCCGGCTAGCTCAGATTTCGTACCTCTTTAGCACGTTTAAATAGAATTCACACGCCAAAAGCGTGCGTTTTTTCCAAAATACGCGCGTCAAATACGCGCGTTCTCCAAAATACGCGCGTCAAATACGCGCGTTCTCACCGAAAAGCGCCGCTTTTTACACCCGGGATGAAGTTCCAACAAAACGCGCGTCAAATACGCGTGTTTTGGCTTGCCATAACGGACGTTCTGAACGTCCGTGGTTACCAACAGAACGCGCGTATAATACGCGCGTTCTCTCAGTATGCTAATAATGTCCATCCCTCTTTTCTGGCAGCCAATGCATTTGAAGTGGTTGTGTCCAATCTGCTTTGAGGAAACAGTGTTGCCAGCATTTGTCGCTTTCATTATATTGTTTTTTGCGCTACCGCAAAAAACTTGATTTGGCAATGTAAATGTCTGTTTTCTCATACAAATAAATCATCATTTCCATGGAAATGGAAATTAAAAACGAAACGATGTGCCGTGTGCTTGTATTCACAGATTGATTGAGAATATAATATGTGGGTGGTAATAATAATAATAATAAGGGTAATAATAATGGTAATAATAAGAAGGGTGATTGTAATTCAACAGTGTTTATTGTTTCACAATATAGCAAAATAATCAAATGGGAAATGCCTCGCCTACATGTAAGTATTATTTCTGTTGCGATAGCCTACATGCATCTGCGTGGCAGAAAATGTTCTTTTCTTTTTTTTTTTAAGAGACACGCCGTGTGCATGTGTTCTGAGAGAATCAATGTTAAATTAGGCTACTGTCACTGTGTACCTTTTGAAGTATTTTATCAAAGATATAATCCATAACGGGAAATATAAGGGGAAAGAGCGTCGATCGCCTTCTTTCTTGCTTTTCTTTTTTCTTTTTTGCGTAGCATTTGCAGAGCCGGATAAAAGGCTGTGCCCTAAACGCCCTACGTTGTATAACGCAGTTGCCGCAATAAGGTTTTCCATTTGGTTTCAAGGCAAGCTCTCAAAGAGTTACATTTTGGTTAACCAGCTGTCCTCCCATTGCGCTATATTCAGCTTTTTCAGACCCCCCTAGCGCCAAAATTAGTGAAAAACTCCTGGCGGAAATCTAGTGCTTTTTGGCTGGTGAGTTGGGGCGAAATTGTTTGATAGGCGCCAGAGATAAAACCCTCATTTTTCACCATTTCACCATTTTTCAACCAGTGGTCCCAGGGCTAAATGATGGATAGTTGGTTAACCAGATGTAACTCTTTGAGAGTGTAAAAATGAAACCAAATGGACCCGTAAGGGTCCATTTGGTTTCATTTTTACGCTTAGCTGGTTCATTTTACGGACAGCTGGTTAACCAAATGTAACTCTTTGAGAGCGTGAAACCAAATGGACCCTTGCGGGTCCATTTGGTTTCATTTGCAGCCAGGCGGGCTGGCAGAGCAGAGCACACTGGGAAGCTGGTTAATGATTTTTTATTTTGTTTTATTATCGAAATAGGGATGTTAATAATGCCACTTAATATTTTAATGCGCGCATAACATCGGTTATGCACGCAATATTAGGCATAGGCCTACAGTATTTATGGCTTCCGTATAGCGGCACAGCTGCCTGTAGGCCTAGGCCTACTGTCTGCAATGCGACTGTAGCCTATATAACTGCGCTTCATGAGAGAGATAGGGGGGGGGGGGGGGGGGGGGGGGGTTGACTATTGCACAGTCGATCCAATTTGGTTGAAATTCACGTCTCTGAATTGAACCCGCAAGGGTCCATTTGGTTTCATTTTTACTGGTTAACCAACTTTCCATCATATAGCCTGGGGACCACCTGGAAGCCTCTCAAGGACCTCTGGTTTCAACCCACCGGTTGAAAACCGCATGCAGGGTTATGTGGTGGTGTAATAGAAAATACGTGTAGGCTATATTCTCTTTATCATGTTGTGCAATCGGTAAATATACAGTAGGATAGCTCATACTGGGGAATCAAATCGCGATGGTAACCAAATGGCATTCAATATAAACTATAAGGTCAGTGGCGTAGGCCTATGCTGGAATTATTACAGATGGCTTATGCGGAGCCAATCACATTTGCTTTGTTTCGCCATAATTTATGATTAAATCATATAAAAATAAGTAGCGGGCCATGCCGCAATGAACCACGGACGAAAGCACTAAAGCAGACAAAATAAGCAAAACTAAGCGCGCGCGCACGCACACACGTGTCTCTCTGTGTGTTTACTATGGTTGCTATGGAAAACCGTAGCTGACACACGTGGCGAAGGGAGAGCCACGTGGGGGGCGGGGCCGAAGTGAGGCGTGAGAACCGACTCAACAACGTGCATTTTGAAATAAAATAAATATGACTATCTGCGGCCTTCTGGTGTCTGTCTGTCTGTCTGTCTGTCTGTCTGTCTGTCTGTCTGTCTGTCTGTCTGTCTGTCTGTCTGTCTGTCTGTCTGTCTGTCTCTGTCTCTCTGTCTGTCTCTGTCTCTCTCTCTCTCTTTGTGTGTGTGTGCGTGTGTGTGTGTGTGTGTGTGTGTGTGTGTGTGTGTGTGTGTGTGTGTGTGTGTGTGTGTGTGTGTGTGTGTGTGTGTGTGTGTGTTTATTTCATCTGTTATTTAGTGCACACAGACCCGCCAAAGGGTTTTCGTCCATTTAGTCATAGGATAGTTGTGTTAAAGTTGAGGTTATATATATATATATATATATATATATATATATATATATATATATATATATATATATATATATATATATATATATATATATATATATATATATATATATATATATATATAAAAACACACATTGCCACTGTTTTGCAGTATTACTGTCTCTCTCTCCTGTGTTTGTGCCTCATTTTCAACTGTTTTTATTATATTGTTTTTTGCGCTACCGCAAAAAAACTTGATTTGGCAATGTAAATAAATCATCATTTCCATGGAAATGGAAATTAAAAACGAAACGATGTGCCGTGTGCTTGTATTCACAGATTGATTGAGAATATAATGTGTGGGTGGTAATAATAATAATAATAAGGGTAATAATAATGGAAATAATAAGAATGGTGATTGTAATTCAACAGTGTTTATTGTTGCCGAAAAACGCCTTCAATTCTGGGACAGACAGATCCCAATGCTCATTCTTTGGATGACTGCGTGCAGATTTCACTGTGCAATCTCTGGTTAGTTCCGAAGTGAGGCGTGAGAACCGACTCAACAACGTGCATTTTGAAATAAAATAAATATGACTATCTGCGGCCTTCTGGTGTCTGTCTGTCTGTCTGTCTGTCTGTCTGTCTGTCTGTCTGTCTGTCTGTCTGTCTGTCTGTCTGTCTGTCTCTGTCTCTGTCTCTGTCTCTCTCTCTCTCTCTCTCTCTCTCTCTCTCTCTCTCTGTGTGTGTGTGTGTGTGTGTGTGTGCGCGCGCGCGCGCGCGCGCGCGTGTCAGTTTTTTTTTTTAACTTTATGGCAGTTTTCAGCACCATATCCTACGATAGCAACAAAAAAATACAGTATGAAAAAATTGAAACTAAAACGAGAACCTTTTACAAAAATAAATACACTCACACACACACACACACACACACACACACACACACACACACACACACACACACACACACACACACACACACACACACACACACACACACACACACACACACACACACACACACACACACACACACACTTGCAGATTGGCTAATTTTCGGGGCTTGGCGAAGTTAGCGCACCAAGAAATAATCCCCTCCTTTCTCTCTCTCACACAGACGAGCGTGCTTTTTGGCACTATGATTACACTTTTACATCGACCAGACTGTCAAACCCCTGTGCCGCACAGGAGTGCCCATCCTGGCCATTGACCACATAATGCCTGCCGAACTAATGTGGTTATAGAAACATGTATAGTTGTGCAGTTGCCTTTGGCGTGCGCCATGGTTAAGTGGCCAAAAAAGCTGCATGGCTGTGGTTTTGGAGACCCGGCAAGACGCGCATTAGGCACAGGCTGTGCGTAATGAAACCAAATGGACCCGCAAGGGTCCTCTCAAAGAGTTACATCTGGGAGTTAGGCCTACATCTGGTTAACCAACTGTCCATCTTAGCCTGGGGACCACTGGTTGAAAACCACTGTCATAGGAGGAAAATGGTGAAAATTAGGGTTTTATTTATGGCGCCTGTCAATCAATTTCGCCCCAACTCATGCAGCCAAAAACTCATGCAGTGTAAAACTCATGCAGTGTAAAAATGAAACCAAATGGACCCTTGTGGTCCATTTGGTTTCATTTTTAACACTCTCAGAGTTAAAATATTGCACAGCTTTTCTTTTTTCTTTTTTGCGTATTTGCAGAGCCGGCTAAAAGGCTGTGCACATGGGGGGAATGCCCCCCTAAACGCCCTAAATACGTTGTATAACGCATATGGTTTTCGCCCCCCAATTGTGAAACTTTATATCGGGGCCTGACAAAAGCCGCCAGAGAGAGAGAGAGAGAGAGAGAGAGAGAGAGAGAGAGAGAGAGAGAGAGAGAGAGAGAGAGAGAGAGAGAGAGAGAGATGCGTCTTCGTGTCGGGGATTCGGTGGACGTTTCCACCGAAATCCCGACACTTAAATTTTGCTCGATCCCGCATCGTAGAGAAGACCTACCCACATATTCTATACAGCATCAGAGAGAGAAGGTTTTTCCCATCACGCTGTATTTTGAAATGTAAAAAATGGTCCAGAATTGACCGAGAAATGAATGATCAAAAAACATCTCTTTTTGCCGCAAATTTCCGACTTTTTTGCAATTTACTTTAAAACATTTCGCAGACTTGGGATAAATGCACGCCACATAGGCTACAGCAAAAAAAACAAGGAACATTTTTTTCAACATAACATGTTGAATGGTAAGAAATGATTGAGAATTGACCGAGCTATAATAAGATCTATAATCGTTTGAGAATAGGCTATACTCATGCATGTGTCTGTCCTAAGCCCGAAGCCGCGTTGCGCATCGCAGCTGCACATGATAAACTAAATGACTAAATGGACGAAAACCCTTTGGCGGGTCTGTGTGCACTAAATAACAGATGAAATAAAAAATAAAACTTAGTTACTTACTAAAAGTAAAAAAAAGTAAAAGTCAAAAGACAATGACAAGTCTTGGGCTCTTCAATTGGAATGTAGATGAGCCATCAGCTGGAACAATAGAGCTCTTCTTGGCGTGGAGGTGTGAACTTTCAAAGGGAGAGTGAGGATTCCAAAAAAGACCTCTGAGCTTCAGTCGTTCTAGGTATAACTCCTACCCCAGTCATTCTTGTGTTAAAATATTAAGTGGCATTATTAATTATTATTTCGATAATAAAACAAAAAAATAATTAACCAGCTTCCCAGTGTGCTCTGCTCTGCCAGCCCGCCTGGCTGCAAATGAAACCAAATGGACCCGCAAGGGTCCATTTGGTTTCACGCTCTCAAAGAGTTACATTTGGTTAACCAGCTGTCCGTAAAATGAACCAGCTAAGTGTACAAATGAAACCAAATGGGCCCTTACAGGTCCATTTGGTTTCATTTTTACACTCTCAAAGAGTTACATCTGGTTAACCAACTAGGCCTATACATCATTTAGCCTGGGGACCACTGGTTGAAAACCGCTGAAAATGGTGAAATGGTGAAAAATGAGGGTTTTATCTCTGGCGCCTATCAAACAATTTCGCCCCAACTCACGAGCCAAAAAGCACTAGATTTTCCGCCAGGAGTTTTTCACTAATTTTGGGCTAGGGGGGTACGGTTTCCCGTTATAGATTATATCTTTGATAAAATACTTCAAAAGGTACACAGTGACAGTAGCCTAATTTAACATTGATTCTCTCAGAACACATGCACACGGCGTGTCTCTTAAAAAAAAGAAAAGAACATTTTCTGCCACGCAGATGCATGTAGGCTATCGCAACAGAAATAATACTTACATGTAGGCGAGGCATTTCCCATTTGTTTATTTTGCTATATTGTGAAACAATAAACACTGTTGAATTACAATCACCCTTATTATTATTATAAAAAGGTTTAGACAACAGAGAGTGGACTCAATCTAAAAGAGTGGAATCAAATGTAAAAAAAAAAAAAAAAAAAAAATCTTAAAAACTCCAAGGTAAATACAATTACAAATGTAGGAGAATGAGTGCTGAACATGAGTATCATATTTCATATTTTGGACTTCAATTCCAGTTTGGTAGACATCTATTTACTTTTTTCTTTTCTTTCTAAGAATTATGTATGATTTTTTTTTTTTTTTTTTTTTTTTTGTCGTAATGGCATGTCATCTTCAAATATATGCATCCAAAATGAACTAGTGGCACTTCCAAAATGCACTAGAATGCGCTAGATGCTTGCCTGGAAGGGAATATGACCATTAAATGACCATTAATCTTCTACACTCTCTAGTTGTGTAGACTTGGTCTAATTCACACGATGAATATTTTAACTCTGAGAGTGTTAAAAATGAAACCAAATGGACCCGCAAGGGGAGGAGAAATGGTGAAAAATGAGAGTTTTATCTCTGGCGCCTGTCAACCAATTTCGCCCCAACTCACCAGCGCTAGGGGAGTCTGAAAAAGCGCTAAATATAGCGACAAATATATATGCTTTTATTGAAAGGATAAACCCCTTGAGAAGTCTCATCTCATTTTCAAGGGGGTCCTTGACATAAAATACAAACGAATACATACAACAAATGCATACAATGTTTAGACAATACAACAGTAGACTCATACCAACAAGACAGACTTCAAACGAACAAGACAGAACCAAATGAATGCTCTCCCAAAAAGCCACTCCCGACCCACCAAGTCAACCCATCAATTAACAAAGGATACATATGACAGTACACTCAATCACAGCACATCATGCAGTATGACAAAAGGATAAAAGTAATAAAAGAAAAATGGAACTATAGGTGGAACTAGAAACATGAACATGGCCTTGATAGGTAAGTGAAAACCTCGTCTCTAAAAGTATTAAACGATGTGATTGATCGGAGTGAACTAGGTAGGCTGTTCCAATCAGAGGGGGCTTTATATTTATCTTATTATCTTATCTATATATCTTATTCGACTGGGAACCGTAAAATAGAGGTGATCAGTGTGCCTTAGATTATATGATGGTGTATAGGGAACCAGAAATTGTTTTAGAACAACACTTTCAACCAAGTGTTGGCAAGTGTTGGCAACACTGTTTCCTCAAAGCAGATTGGACACAACCACTTCAAAAGCATTGGCTGCCAGAAAAGAGGGATGGACATTATTAGCATACTGAGAGAACGCACGTATTATACGCGCGTTCTGTTGGTAACCACGGACGTTCAGAACGTCCGTATGGCAAGCCAAAACACGCGTATTTGATGCGCGTTTTGTTGGAACTTCATCCCGGGCGTAAAAAGCGGCGCTTTTCGGTGAGAACGCGCGTATTTGACGCGCGTATTTTGGAGAACGCGCGTATTTGACGCGCGTATTTTGGAAAAAACGCACGCTTTTGGCGTGTGAATTCTATTTAAACGTGCTAAAGAGCTGCGAAATCTGAGCTAGCCGGCTTGCCATACTCCTTTGCAGTACACCTGTTCTGGCAGCTCCAGACTTTGCCAGGCCATTCAAGCTGGAGGTGGATGCTAGTGCGGGAGGAGCTGGTGCTGCTCTTCTACAGGAGGACGAGGATGAGGTGGACCATCCCATTTGCTATTTCTCGAAGAAATTCAATCCTGCACAGTGCAACTACAGTACGGTAGAGAAGGAAGCATTAGCGTTATTGATGGCTTTGCAATATTTCGAGGTGTATGTTGGTTCCAGTCCTTTACCAGTGCTTGTGTTTACTGACCACAACCCTCTTGTATTCCTGAGGCAAATGCAGAATTCTAACCAGAGACTGATGCGGTGGTCTATCCTGCTCCAGGACTTTAATGTGGAGATCCGACATAAAAAAGGGTTGGATAACATCTTGGCAGATGCCCTGTCCAGGGTGTAAGGTTTGCTCTTTCCTGTAAGAAGTGGTTATCTGGGGGTGATAACCTCTTTTTAGGGGTGAGGGTGTCACGGGACTGAGTCTCGTGTTTTGTTTTGTTTATTTTATTTGGTGGTAATTAGTAATATAAATATATATATATATGTTTATGTAAGGAACATATTAGTATATATATTTATATGAGGTATGGTATTGTAATATAGATATGTATTTATATGGTACCTATAATTTATATATCTATATGAGGTAATGTTATGGAATGTATATTTGTATTATATATATATATAGAATATCATGGATATCTCTTATGTATATATATACACATATGCATAGTGCTAGCTGTAGTGAACTCCTGTCTAGATAACGCGTGTCTTGATTGGTGTTCTCTTTGTCCATCTCGCCCAGCTGCAGGTCCTGAGTTATCATCGGAGGCTGGCTGAGGATAGTGGACCTGATCACTCCTCTGTCCTCCATTGGCCGTTGGTCTCAGCCAGCCCCTACAAAGAGGACCTGTCAGGCTGTGGCAGGTGGGGGAACGGCGGTCAGTCCTTCCCTCGACCCGCGGCACGACTAGTGTTTGATTGATGGCATACCAGTGTTTTGTGTTAGCCTTTTGTTCTTTTGTTTGTTAGTCTCATTTATTGTCTTTTGTTTTCTGTTTATCTAAATCCCATCATTATTGTAAATACATATTCGAGCCTATAGCATTATATAAAATATAAATGCCTTACAATATTTATTATATAGAATATAAATAAATATTTGGATTTATACTCTTGGTGTCCGTCTACCCTTTATGTTCGGTCCAATAAACCCCTAGACATATATGGGGCCGTAACACCCTCCTCGCCACAGTCATCATCATCCCATTATGTCTGAGATTAAATAGATAGTAGCATGTAGAATTAATGATGTGTGGGAGTATTGAATGATTATTGGCATGCCAGTGATGCTTTAGTTTTCCACTATCAACACTCAAGTGTAATATTGCAATTACCCTAAACAACAGATTAGTCTTGAAAAAACAAGCCAGCTCTATCTCATTATAACTACGATATTCAATAGAAATTCATATTTTTGCCACATTTGACAAACCCCTAGCAGTGAGATGGCTCTCTGACTGATTTGGTGTGCCATCATTATATAGTGCCATCTCATTTTCCCTATGACCATGCGTTTATTCAATATTTATGCCGATTTAAGCCCTGGCATTTGTGGCCTGGTATTACCATATTGCTGTTGTTTTTTTTTTTTTTTTTTTTTTAAATTAAAAAACTGAGGTTTCATTCTTTACAGTCATATATTAGTGTGTTAATCAAAATATGCAAAAATATCAAAAGTACAAGCTTACAACTCGTCGTAACCCATCATTTTTTGATTATGAGATTTGGTAAATGAGGATAACTGGTGTATAGTGGACAAAGTGGTTCTAAGGAACTTTGACATCCACTAAGTTTTTTTCCCCCTTTTTCTTGTTATGATCATTCTTGACCATAAATTCAATATATACGGTACATAAACACTTGCACTTAAACTGATATGACATGAAATAATGTTTCTCTTGTATGGCACTTTCACATAAAGACTCCACTTTTGTTTCTTATTTTGTATCAATTGTATTACGTTTTACACTTTATACTTTTATACATTTACATTAGAATATTTATAGTTTTCTTGTGAGTGTGTAAATTGGCCAGGCCAAATATATAGGCCTGATGCAATTTTGTAAAGTAGCTCCAATTAACCCCCAATTTCCATTCCATTTCTGTCAGGTGAAAACCTCATTACTGTATGTCCACATGTGTTCCTTTACACGATTCAAATTTAAAGTGCTCTGTTAGGCCTATTTGTAGGTTTTACCTGGGATTTAGTGGACAGTGACATCACCGCAGGGGTGCAGAGAGCTTTTTACCAATATGGCCATGTCTGCATTTCATACATAATATAAACTCGGACCTTACCCGTTGTGAATATATGAACACCAAATGATGTACTGTGTGGGTAATGTGATGAAGGATTGCTTTAATGCACACGTTTGCACAGCACTGCAATGGCCAGTCATAAAGTGTGTGTGTGTGTGTGTGTGTGTGTGTGTGTGTGTGTGTGTGTGTGTGTGTGTGTGTGTGTGTGTGTGTGTGGCCGAAAAGGGATTTGCCAATGTTAACCGAATGTGAGAATTTAAGTGTGTCATATGTTAAAAATGTATCATAGCCTACTGTAGCCTACTCGACCTTGCATCATAAATCCCTGAATATTTGAGCTGTTTTTGCTGCTAAATTAAACGTGCTGTGTGAAATGACTACATTCATACTCACTTTATTTTCATTTTCATCATGAATGTCTCCTGGTAAACTGCAATGAATGAATGAATGAATGAATGAACTAATGAATGAATGAATGTTCTATTTGTGTCCAGACAATGTCTTGACATTTAGCCTGTTAGAATGTAGCATTAATGGTACACCGGTGCTCAGCTATAGTTGCTCCAAGGACCCCTCTGTGAATTTGTCTACAATCGTTACATAGGGCATGCAGTGTCAACAGTGATAACATAACTTGACCAATGCCAGAAGGAGACCATGCACACTTGTGTTTCAATCGGTGCTTATTGATCAGTAACTTCTGTTATCTGTTATGCAAGCTGTTACATCATCTTTTAAAATTCTGGTCCAGGGATCAACCTGTGTTCTTTGAGGGAGGGACTCCCAGGACAGGTTTATATAAATAAATAAATAAATTATATATATATATATATATATATATATATATATATATATATATATATATATATATATATATATATATATATATATATATATATATATATATATACAGAGAGAGAGAGAGAGAGAGAAGAGAGAGAGAGATGGATTATTCGCGCGCGCGCGCGCGCGCACACACACACACACACACACACACACACACACACACACACACACACACACACACACACACACACACACACACACACACACACACACACACACACACACACACACACACACGGTGGATGTCAAGAGGATAGAGTAGACGGAGTTACCCACCCACACTCCATGGTGCCAGTCCACATAGTCCTCCACATAGACTTCTATTGAGAATAGGGACAACCGGAGGTTACAGAATGCATGGGAGTTTATGGGCTCGCGTGAGTACACGAACCACGTGACCAGGCTGTTTTATACCCCCCAATATCGCTACTCTTCTACTAGATTTTTCTCAGATGTGCGCGGCCGGCCGGCTGGAGCCGGTAGAAAGCTCTACTATAAAGAGGAAATACAAGGCTACGGTGCTACGCTGCTGCTGCTCCTGCACGAGACGACGATGGTGATCATTAATCGTATAAACAGCGCAGGTCTACAAGGATGAGAAAATGTATTTTAGTTTTTCATATATATATATATTTTTTTTTTTTACAAACGACCCCCTTTGAAGTTCAGAAGCAGCCGCTGACTATGCATGTTATTTTAACCTGCAGTCGGTGACACCATTGGAGAGTGACGGTTGGTAAGTAGACGAGGTGGATCTGAGCCGAGCAGAGATGCTGTGTGGAGTCGGTGCTGTTTGACAATGGCAACAGGACCTCATGGTCTTCAGGTTGATGTTAAAGACCATTTCCTGGCTGTCGGCAAGTTAAGGAGCCAGATATGGAAGCATTTTAGTGCATTCTAGTGAAGACAGGTTGACATCATCACTGCAGTGCGGACATGCTGAGCCGAGTCTCCCCTCCGACACGAATCCAGGCTATTAGAAAGTTTGGGTTTCTATATGGAGGATGGAGGCTCACGGTCCATTCATTCATCCACGGAAAGCGCTTTGCTGCGCTTAATATAGGTTATAACGGTCAACTAACCTATAAATGGTCAAGTAGAGCACCACCCTGATCACCCTAATGGGCAGGATCAAGTCAACATTATTATTGTGTTTTTTTTTTTTTATTGAATATATGCCTTTCTGGTGGCTACTTTGTAAAAACAATAGAATAGCCTCGCCTACTTCTGTCTCTGGTCTGGATATGGGAGAAATAAGCACCGGTATCCTACATATAGGCCTACAAGTATGCCCATATGAAATATTGATATTGTGATATGAGATTCATCTACAGTAGGCCTATACAGTCACTGAAAAAAAGGGGGGGGGGGCAGTAGTCCTACCATATATTGGATGTTGTACATATCTCCCATGCAGCCCTAATGTGAATGGCTGTTTATATACTGTATGGTTCCTCGCAGCCTCCTCTGGGTACCTTGTTGCCACCATGGGGTGGTTACTACAACGGACAGCAGGGACGGTGGGGGTAGGGGGACAAAGGAGAGAAAGAAGAGGGGGGGTAAAGGTCACCTGAAAAGTCTGGGGGAACCTCAGTTGTTTTCCAGATAGCATGGAAAACTTTATGGTTTGGAAAATTGACCTACTCCTACAGCTACAATAATGTCAAAGATTCAATTAATTGAATTCAATTCAAAATTTCAAATCAACTACGCTATTACGCTACGCTACTCAAACCATTTTTTTTTTTTTTTTTTTTTACATTTTGGAAAGAATGCCAAGTTAACATTGGCTATGCTACTGTGGATGCAGAATTTGGCATAGTACTTAAAAAAGAAGGACAATGACACAATAATGAGTTGACACCAGAGCTTCAATATGAGTCATTATATTATTATAACAAACAATAGGGCACGCACATCCAAAAAAACTAAATACCAGGTGCTGGGCCGAAAAACAAACTAGGAAGAAATAAATAAGGTCCGCACACTGGATTGAAGCTCCAAACTAAAGGTGTTTATTTCACCATGAGGATGACGTTTCGAGCCTCACGGCTCTTCATCAGATGATGATCTGATGAAGAGCCGTGAGGCTCGAAACTGTGCTGAAAGACCCCCAAAATTAGGTTATATCTATTTGGGAAGAATGCCCCGCACCCACGCCCCAGCCCCACAGGACCATGCAAAGGCTAATTTGGCCTCCTCTGGGTGGAGATCCACACCCTGATCCTCAGGGGGTTTCTGAATTACAAATGATTAAATTAGCATGACAGTCAGTGTCACCAAGTATATACTGCATACATATATTTAGGGGTTTTTATGCTTTTATTGCTCATACAAGAGGTAGATGTGAAACAGGGAGATGGCGAGAGACATGCAACAAAGGTCACCGAGATTGGGACTCAAACCCGAGCCAAAGCCTGCATTATCGGCTGGCGATTCAAATGCTGGTCTGCAATACCCATTGGAATAGCATGCATTTTAACTGCCTGTCTGTGTCACTTCTGTGCCCATACTGTATATGAAGATCTCTCTATGTGTCTGCTCTGCCTGTGTGTGAAAGCTGGGCTTTTTAAGTACGTTGTAATCAAATGCCACGTGTGGGGATGCACGGCAATCAATTAGCGGAGGCAGAGGTTGAGAATTCAGGTACAAAGACATGGATCATTTTTTGTAACAAAATAACACAATTAACTTATGCGAATACCAACTCAACCCAGTGAGCAATTTTAATTTAAAAAAATCAGTAGAGCACGGTTTTATAGAGCTGTGTGTCTGCCTCTAACCAGAGCCATGAAGTATAGCTCAAGGGATCTACAAGCATTGGGATCTTGTAGATCACCTGTTTTGATAGATATTTTTTCCCAGATCCCTTTTCTTTTTTAAATGGTCAAATCCTGTACAGGAAAACGTGGCATGTTTTGGACCTAGTTTGAATGGCTATTAATCACAAATAAATCAATTGTGAAGCTGTGATTAATATGATTAAAATTAAAATCATTCACAAGCCCTAATAAATACATAATGAGAGCTCGGAAATCTCACAGTATACCTTTACACGGCCTGCAGCAAACTGATCAAATTGAACCGTTCGTGTATCTAACATCCAGGTACATTGTCTTTCCCGGCAGGTGCAGACCATGGCAGGCTCCAGGTCAGGGGGATGTCTGGGACCGTGCGTCTACCCAGCGGTGCCTGACGGGGGCTGGGGCTGGGCCATAGCCGCCGCCTTCTTCCTGGTGGAGGTGTGCACCTACGGCGTCATCAAGAGCCTGGGCATCTTCCTGGAGGACCTGATCAAGGACTTTGGAGAGAGCAACACCCGGGTGTCCTGGGTCCTCTCCATCTGCGTCTTCATCATGACCTTCACCGGTTAGTCCACGTGTGGCCCAGGGGCAGATCTAGGCATGGGCATGGGGGGAAAATGCCCCCACAAATGCCAAGTCTGCCCCACCAAACACGATGGCATGCAAAACAACCCAAGATATTCAAATGAAAGTGCCTATATTTAAAATGATTTGAAACACTACTGCTGCTACTAAATAACTACAGCTGTGGCACCAGTAAACCAACAGGATTTCATCATTCAAAACAGAAAACTCTCTGAGTCAGTTTAGCTTTATGCATGCTGCGTGCCTGTTGCAACTTCAACAACTGAGGTTCTTATTGATGCTTAATTGTTTAATAAAAGTCCTGTAACCAAAAATGGTATGGCTTCATCGCCCATGGCGCGAAGCGACACGGGCGATGAAGCCGCCCCCTTACCATTTTCTCCTGCTCCCCCAATTTGGAAATGTTACATCAGCCCCTGATGTGGCCTATAAACAATTTTATATTTCATGTACTGAAAGATGCCCGGAAATATAAAAGATCACATTTGTGTGAAATGAGGGGCGCCCAGTGTGTCAGGAGCTGCCTGACACTGTCTGACACCATCATCATCACAATGATCCACAAGACATGTATGCATTGTGGTGAATTTATGAAACAAAATCACTTGTTGTACAAGTTATTTATATCAGAAAGATGATATTTAAACATTAAAGTCCTTAAATGAAGAAAGAAAAAAAAAAACAGGTGTGCTTCCCCTGGAAACTACTAAACTTGATTAAGGCAGTGGGTGCTCAGCTTTGAAAATAACTAACTAATAACTCAAAAGATGGAAGACTGTCTCAGGTGTAATTGTTCATGTTTATTTGAGAACACTCACACGTTTCAGCAGTAGCCATCTTCAGAGCATGGACTTGGCTAATTAATTCATAGAGATTTAAATGTATAAAATGTATGAAATCTACAAATCTTAGAACGTGATAGCTTATAGATCGTCTATTGTAGCTATTGGTACCGATCAATGGCAGTCATATGTTGGCTGCATCTGCCCCTTGCAATGTTGGTTCCACAAAGCCTTAAAAGCACACTGACAATGTTCAATGTCAAAAACATGATGAAACCTAAATAGTCAATTATTTGACAATTAATCGTCAAGTAGAATGGTCATTATGATGTCAGCCAAATGCCTATATTGTAAATTGTAGCCTGTTTGTTAGGGTCAGTGAAATTACAAGTTTTTTCTCTGTCGGAGCCTATAACCCAGAGAGCCACTGTGTGCGCGCGCGCGCGTGTGTGTCTGTGTGTGTGTGCGCGCGCGCGCGTGTGTGTCTGTCTGTGTGTCTCAGTGTCCAGGCGACTGTCTGACAGGATGCTTAGCATTAGCAGTATCGCATTGATCTGTTATCAGTCCAGTTGTGACTGGTTTCTTTATGAGTAGGAAAGGCTCACAGGTCACTCTCTTTGGATCAACTGTCATGAGTCAGCAGGACACATGAGGGGCATGCAGGCAACGTTCTGGTCTTGAAGACAATCTTGCTATGGGAACAACAGTATTCAAAATGCCTCAGTATCAGCTTTGAATCCAGGCAGAATGTCTAGTGAAAATAAGGGCTGCAAAGTATCATTGCTTGCAGTCATGCAGTGGTTAAATTGATCCTTGAGTTGGCACTCATACCCATTGGTTAGCCCAATAGACTTTATTTATTTATTTATTTTTAGCTAGCTTATAGCTCAAACACACATATTAAATCCTAGCCACTACTGCCCAAAAGTCAAACACTAAAGCATTGTTCAAAACAAGCCCACAAAAAAACACAACATTGTCAACATGTGAGCAATCTGAGAACCCAAATATGGAAAAGCAAAACACCACCCTCTTTTTCTTTGATTTTTCTAAACAACTAAACAGTCTGTCTTGAGGGACTAGCGCTTGAGAGTAGAGGCCTTAACGGGGGTTCCGTACCTGTAAAAAACAAGTCCCATCCGAGACCCGTCGGACAGGGTCGGAATCGAACACATACCCCACGGAACTCGGACCTGTCAATTGTATCTTCTGCTGATCAGCTGCGTTTAATTTTAGGCTACATTATCAGGACACCAAAAACAGTACTGTTGGCCTAAACGAGGCAAAAGCTCAATGCAGCCTCCCTCTCTGTCTGTCTGTCTCTCCCTTACTCTCTCGTGCGTGTTAATAATAAATTGGTAACTGGTCAATATGTCAGCTATAAAGTCTATATTCATGTCTGCTGGCTGTGTCGGGTCTCTCGGAATGCTGTTCCATGTTGCATTTCGGACGGGTCCGTCAAAGGGTTTGTCAAAGTGGGTGTCGTAACGTGAGTGCAAGTAAAACAGACCCAAGTTGCACTGTACTGTACTGAGTGCACCATAGCAACAACTTTTCAAACATTCACCAAAATAGCACATCTACAAACTCACAATGCCTCATAACATGAGGTGTTGTGGGCTTGTACGTCAGATCTGGGCTTGTAGAGTTGCTAGTAGAACGGCTATTTGTACTTACACGAGCAGAGCGTGATTTGGTCGTGGTAATGGGAGTAATGTTAAGGGACTTTGATTGGATAGATCATTTACACACCAGGAACATTGCATTAGTGTAGCTTCAAACTTGCAAGCTTATAGATTTTTGAATATAAAGATTGACACACAAATAAAATGTAATAAGATGTAGTTTTACTTTGTTACTTAAAGTACATTATTATATGATGTTAATAGTCTCCATTCATTACTGTGGTTGTCCTGCTCCCTCTGTCCCCATGCAGCACCACTGTCCACAGTGCTGAGTAACCGCTTTGGCTTCCGTCCGGTAGTGATGACAGGAGGCTTCCTGATCAGCCTGGGGACCATCACCTCCGCCTTCGTCAACTCCATCGAGGAAATGTACATCACCCTCGGCCTTGTCTCAGGTAGACATCTCACACTCTGATCTGTTTCTCATTTCAGCTACAAGAACTAACCCAAACAAAGCAGTGAAAAGTATTTCACATGGCTCTGGCTTTGTCTCCATACGCTATGGCTGGGGTGCAGATAACAATTGCTGATCTACAAGCTCACAAAACATTGTGTTGCCGTATTAACTATGGATAGTGTAATTTTCATACTTTTGGGGTTGTTTTCAAGTTGCTGTGTTTTAGGACCTTTAGAAAACATTGCAGCCACTCAATGCTGTGTGTTATAATTAAGTAATTCAGATGTTTAAATGTAATTTAACTTGAGAGTGTAAAAAAGTCTAAAAAGAGTGTAAAAAATTATGTTCTCAAGAGTTACAAAAAATTATGTTCTCAAGAGTTACAGATCTATAAGGGTCCATTTGGTTACCAACTGTCCAGAATTTAGCTGGGGACCACCTGGAATCCTCTCAGGGACCACTGGTGTTCCCCGAACCACTGGTTGAAGCTATTAACCTTATCTTTCTTTCAAGGATGAGATGTCATTATAAAAACCAATGGTACAATTATTGGATTTCTCACATCTCATAACATAGTACATTAATAGCAACTCCACTCAGTCTAAATAACTTTAATAAGACTAAAGGGCATTACAGATGGGGAGTCATAAACACCCACATTAATGTGGCGATTCCACAGTGACCTCACCTGATGATTGGGTGATAATCGCTCAGCGTGAATAAAAAGCTCACCAGAATCGACCAGTAGCGACCCACGTGACACTCTTGCTTTATTGCACAATGTTTTCTCTGCACAAAATGCCTGTTGAAATTGAACTAGAGGCACGATTTATTACTCCCTGTATGAAAATCCCTTTATGCTAAGCCACAGATACGGTCAACTACTGCAACTGGTCTATTAGGACCGTATGGTCCATTGTGTCAAATCGTAAATTTGCACAGAGAACCCTGAAGGATTGTTTCACTACTGTGTGATGCGCTTAAACCTCAAGGACATTTCTGAAATACAAAGTGTGCCATTGTTGCTTTGCATCATCATCAAATCCTTCTTTTCATCTGATAAATGGCTATAATTGACAATGAGCTGAGTCAAGGCTGTTAACTGGACCAAGTGCATCTTCTACTGGAGAGTCAAGGTATTGCACAGCGGCATGACGCTTGACAATCACAAATCCCTAATGCATGCTGCACGATGCTGCAGTATGTATCCATATTTTTGTTAGAATGTAATGTTTGTAGTTGTGTTGTGTTAAAGGAGAATTCCGGCCCAAAAGTTTTTTTGTATCCTTATTTGCAGTTAATTTTTTGGAAAAAAGTGGTCCAGGTGTTATTTTGTGAAAATACTCCTTTATGGCTGTTTCCCCTACCCCAAAATAAGCTTATAATGGGGCCAATGGGCGTTGTGCAAGTTCACCTATATACATCGCTCCAAAATGCATTTTTTTGCTATATATTGTGTCTCCACCATGTCAGTAGTGAGTTAACACTCACACTTTCACTTTCACTTTTGATTCAGCAGTGATCCAGCTGTCTCAAAACCTGGGGGCGTGGCACATGGTTTATGGCTGAACCACTGCTGAAACAAAAGTGAAAGTGAAAGTGTGAGTGTTAACACACTACTGACATGGTGGAGACACAATATATAGCAAAAAAAATGCATTTTGGAGCGATGTATATAGGTGAACTTGCACAACGCCCATTGGCCCCATTATAAGCTTATTTTGGGGTAGGGGAAACAGCCATAAAGGAGTATTTTCACAAAATAACACCTGGACCACTTTTTTCAAAAAAATTAACTGCAAATAAAGATCCAAAAAAACTTTTGGGCCGGAATTCTCCTTTAAATAACTACTACAAATACTACTATACTATACTATACTATACTATACTATACTATACTATACTATACTATACTATACTATACTATACTATACTATACTATACTATTATTTATTATTATGAATTAATTAATTTGATTTGATTTATTGATAGATTGGGGATTCTCAAATGTTTTTGTTTTATTTCAAGGATCCCCATAATCAGGCCTGTGAATGGTGCATTTGGAACACACTCAATGAACCCTGCTGGTCCCTGGACCCAACATGGAGAACGGTCTTAGATTTGTTTAAATTACACCTCGGGTTCGGTACTCTGTATCACTCGATATGCAGGTTATGGGTCGGAATTGATATCAGGACGGCCCAAAGATGCCACTATGTAATTATTTTATCTTCTTGCTTTGGCTCAGCCCAGCGCCATGACTGCCCAGCCCTTGTGGCATCTGTCAGAATTGGCAGACTGACCAGTCAGAGTCCACAGCCCACCTCTGAATGCTCATTAGTGAGGACCAATTACAGTATATCACGATAAGATAGGAAAATCATATGAAAAGTGCATCATAATTTGGAGCACAATATACATACTGTACATACTCAGTGTTTGGGTTACTATATGTTGTTTATATCTGTGCAATGAACAAACATCAGAAGAGGCCTATAGTCTTGTGTTACCTTACATTAGCAATTGTCACAAGTTCCTGCCCCAAGACATCCTTAAATTTAATTTACACCGGTATAGGACCTCTACGCAAATAATCGTTCATTGCTCTGAGAGAGTTAATTAACGCTGCAGGTCATACTGTACGTTTTCTCTTTCAGCATTCACCATAGCAGCCCTGTCATGCACTCCGCTCAGCTGGCCCCGCTAACCCTTTTGAGTGAGCTGACATCTTGACACGCTGTCAACATGTGAAGTTCAGACGGGGGTCGGTCGGTCGGTGGCTGTCATGTCCCCCTTTTTGTCCCCATGTTGTGTGTCCCCAGGCCTGGGATACTGCCTGGCCTTCCTCCCCACAGTCACCATTCTGGCCCAGTACTTCGACAGACGCAGAGCTACTGTCACCTCCGTGGCGTCCTCGGGAGAGTCCTTCGCCATGTGTGCTTTTGGTCCGGGTGAGAATTCAGTTCAGCTCAATTTTATTAATGTTACACATCGTAGAACATTTTTAAACAATATTTGACATTTCTTGGCTTTATATTAGCCTATTATAATTGTTACTCTGTAGTTCTTGGTACTATTATGTAATATTTACATTGGTGGCTTGCTCATTTTAGATAAATTATAGTCTGTGATGACAGACTTCATTTATCATTTTTATTCAGCTTAGTGGATGGTGGTGCAGCGCACTTGTGTCCCCTATGGACGGGCCGCCACTGGTATAAAGGTCTTCATCCTGCAAGACATGTTTTGTTGCGGCTATTGGCATTCAATTTGTCTCCGTTTTGCCTCGGTATTCGTTTAAGAGATATAAATTACATACAGTATACAGTAATATGTGCATGACTAAGCTAACCTCCCCACGTTCTTCCCATATCCTGGCCAGCCTTAACTGCACTAAAGGGACAGATAGGCTGGCGCTACTGTCTGATCCTCATCGGCCTCCTCCAAGCATCAGTGATTGGCTGCGGCTCCCTGCTTCGTCCAATCATCATCAAGCCGCAGCGCAAAGACACGCCCAACATTCTCGAGAAGCAGCAGCAGCAGCAACAGCCGTCCATGTCGTTCAAACAGCTGCAGACCACGTACGACCTGGACAATGAGCAGACCCGAACCTCCATCGGCTCAGGCCGCGGGTCCGATGACTCAGGCGTTACCTCGCTGACGGCGTCCAGCACAGACGTGCGGGCGGTGTCCGCGGCGCCGACGGAGACCAAGGCCCTGATGATGGAGTGGGAGGAGCAGGGAACCGCCCCTGGACCCCACACCTCACTGAAGACTGAGTGGGAGGAGCAGGGGTCTGCCTCCGGACCCCACACCTCACTGAAGACTGAGTGGGAGGAGCAGGGGTCTGCCTCCGGACCCCACACCTCACTGAAGACTGAGTGGGAAGAGCAGGCCTCCGGACCCCACACCTCACTGAAGACTGAGTGGGAGGAGCAGGGGTCCACCTCTGGACCCCACACCTCACTGAAGACTGAGTGGGAAGAGCAGGCCTCTGGACCCCACACCTCACTGAAGACTGAGTGGGAGGAGCAGGGGTCCACCTCTGGACCCCACACCTCACTGAAGACTGAGTGGGAGGAGCAGGGGTCCACCTCTGGACCCCACACGGCACTGAAGAGTCTGGACGGAGAGGTGGAGGTATGTATTCATTGGGCGATTTGAATGTTTTTGTTATGCTATGATTGTTGTGGCCCAAAATAAATTTGATTAATCAAATTTATTTTGGGCCACAACAATCATATTATCACAATATTATTGAAGTAAAGTCGACTAGATCGGCTACTCAAAACACACCAGCCAAACTTTACTGATTAAACTATGTGCAGTCGGTCAAGCACACAAACTTTAATGATACATGTGAACTAAGCTCGAGGCTACATGGATTGATTGATTACCTTTGGAGCATATGACAAAGTATTTGCAGATTTGATGGATGATATTCCCAGTGAAAATAGTTCCATGGCTTGTTTTCTAACAGACAATACATAACTACAACCTGAACAACACAGAACTACAAACTGTCATGGCCGCTGGACCCCAGTGAAGCCACCATCCACTTCCACTGAACTCATTTTCCCAGCCTTTGCACTTTAGAGCGACGTTTCATCAACATGCGCCTAGAAATGGACATGACAAACAATGAAAACACATCGGGCAACTTGTTAATCGCAGCGAAACTGCTCTGCAACGAATTGTCTTGTGTAACTCACAAATGGGTCATAATGTTAAACGAAAGGTTGTGTAAAATAATGTTTAGTAGTGAAAATGGTAATACATATAGGTTAATTCCAGGTCTTAATGGGGTTATTTCGTGCATCTCCCTCCCTATAGGAGGCGCTAGGGGACGTGCAGCGCCCCAGCAGGGCCAAGCTCCTGGACTTCTCGGTGCTGGAGGACCCAGGCTTCATCTGCTACTCGCTCTTTGGGCTCTTCGCCACGCTGGGCTTCTTCGCGCCGCCGCTGTACGTCGTGGAGCTCAGCAAGAGCCGCGGCGTGGAGGAGAACATGGCGGCCTACATGCTGTCCGTCATGGCGGTGGCAGACCTGTGCGGGCGCCTATCCATCGGCACGGCCATGAACAGGCTGCCCTGCAGGAAGACCCTGGTGATGCTGGGGTGAGTGGAGCGGCCTCAATGATTTGGACAGCACATTTTGGATTTGTCTTGTAGTTGTCGTCTTTTGAATGTTTTCTTTTTTCCTCATGAGATTCTGTGTTAAACTGTTATGAAGGGGTAGGAAATTATAGGCATTAGCTTCTTCCTGCTCTTTTGAGAACACACTTATGATCTATTGTCTAAATAAATACAATTAAATAAAAAAACAAACAAACAAACACACATACAGATTGTGAAAATAGATCCGTAACTTTAGATCACAAATTGCTGCATCACAATGTTTATAGGTAGATACAAGCAGTGGCTCAGGGGTGGTGGGAGTGGGTCAGGGGTAGAGAGTGTTGAAGTGCCTTTGAGCAAGACTCTGATGAGCAAGCAGGTTGGTGCCATGCATGGTTTCCCGTGCCAAGAGTGTGTGAATGTGTGTGTGAATGTAATGCACAAAATATCCACGTAAAGTGCTTTATAAAGGCACTTTATACGTGCGCCATTACCATTTATGAATAGCTTTTTAGCTAAATAATGCCATTCTCCATCCAGGTGTGTGGTTCTACTGTGCCTGGTGCTGGTGGCCTTCACCGTGGTGTGGGAGTTCTGGGGCCTGGCGGTGTGCTCTGCGCTCTATGGCTTCTTCATGGGCAGTGTAGGCTCCACTCACATCCCCCTGCTGGCAGAGGAGGATGTGGTGGGCCTGCACAGGATGGCTTCGTCTGTCGGGGTGTACGTGTGCATCCAAAGCTTCGCTGGACTGGCCGGACCCCCGCTAGGAGGTACAACTGTAACCTCTGACCTTCAATTCCTATCCTGCCACTATGTGTCTGCTTTGATCATTCTCTCAATTCCGACTGTCGGGTAACGGAAGAAGTTCTGATTGTTGCTTAAATAAAAGGCTCCTGTCTGTGAGCTATATTGAAAACAGCTTCATTCAAATTCTGCGCTTCACTAGGGAAAATGCATATTCCAGTTTAACCATATTCATTGGCAATTTTAGGGGGTGCACTTGGGCACTTGCCCCTCCTGGTGGCAAGTGGCACAAAAGGTTTATATAAAATAAATGTTTTTGTCAATTGTAACTTCATAATATTTATACTAATGCTTTTCCATTCAATTCATGCTTTGCAATGAATAATTGCAACATTATTGACATGACACACATTGGCCTACTGATTGCCTATAGTTGTAAATTTCCCAAATGAATAAATAATATAATACACTTGGGCCTAGATTTTCGTTACCGTTATCTTAAACTATTTAAAAACTAGTTAAACTATTTAAAAAGAAAAAGCATTTTTCAGTAGTTAAAATGGAGATCAGTCTCAATAGACCAGCACATTGAAGTGTCCCAAATGTTTTTCAAAATAGCAAAAAATGCAAATAAGTTAGGGATAAGGGGTTGAGCATGTAACGAAAATGGAGCCCATGGTGTCTAGAAAGTACTTGTCATCAATTTGGCATCAATATACTTATGCTACCAAAGTAGAATTTCTTTTGTCAGCTGGCCATTCAATATCCACAAATGCAAGACTCCATGAGATGAGTAATGACTAGGAAAAAAAAACATTCTCAACCTAATTTCTCCACCTCAGGTGTGTTAATCGATGCCACTGAGAACTATGGTTCTGCCTTCTACTCGTGCGCCGTGGGCATGGGGCTGGGCGCTGCCTGCCTGGCGCTGGTTGGGCCTGCCAGAGCTGCCACCCGCAGGAGGGCCTCGGGGGCGCAGGGGAGCCCCTCCCATTGCCAGGACAAGACTTCCTCTCAGGACAACGAGCAGACAGACTTCCTGGAGGTGGACCTCGCCCCAGACAGCATCAGTCCCGTCAAGCAGGCTGGCAGCTGTCGGGACACAGCTGGAGCCCTATGAGCACCCACCCTGCTGTGAACTTCTGTGGAGTCATTTCAGCTACTTTCAACCTACATACCTCCATAGCCCTTCGCTAAGTCCCTCCCCAATCTGGCCTTGTCCAATAAGCATGTTAGAAGAGGAGAGCTTGACCAGGAAAGCTTGGCCTGGATAGTTACAGTTGCTAAAGTATGTGCATTGGCATTGGACAGTGAGCAAACCCCACCCCAAAGGGTGGGGTTTTGAGAAGGGCTCATTGGCCCTCCATTTTGGCCTAATCACTTTGGGACTCAGAGGAGGGCTGTGGACAGTAGCCTACAGACAATCGCCTACCAGTGACATTCATTGGTCAGCAATTTTGGTTCCTTGTATTATGCAAGAACAATGGCTTCTGTTAGTGTGTGCGCTAACTTTCCATGAATAGAAATCCTGCAGTTTCTATGAACTTCTATTAGCTAGGACACAGAGCAGAACTATTATTCTTTACCATATTATAATGAACATCAGTGAGGACCAAATACATTAATATATCGGTTGTATATGGGCAAAGTTGTCCTTTAACTCTGACACTGTGCAAATGTAACCAAATTGACTCGTAACAGGGTTGGAGTTACAAAAGCATCTCTCAGAAAACTAGAGCTACTGCATACCTCACCAGCAAGTGATTGACAGGCATCCCACTCTGGGCTAGAGAAAAATACGAGTGCTTATGTATTCAGATTACTGTCTGACTGTAGTGTAGTTTAGCACAGTTGAAATGCTATTGTTGTGAATTCAGATCTCAATAGACAAACACAAGACACGAACACCAGACACCAAGCTTCCTATGAATTACAGTTACATTTTAATAAGAGTATAAGTAAAGGCTCTTGCAGACTGAATGGCAATATCCACCATTGTTTTCACGTTTTTTTTTTAAAGCAACAGTCTGCAACGAGTACAAATATCAATGATAATAATAATGTGTTCTTTTGTGCAAATAGAATCACATAGCAATTATTATATATGCCTTGAAGACTTGAAACTGAGAATGCATCTACAGCAGGGGTGGCCAACCGGTCGCAGACTAAGAGCCACGTTTTTCACTGTGTTACGGCAAAGAGCCACATCAAATGGTCACAACGGTTAGAAAACCGCCGCGACGGCCGTCACGGTCGCAAATAGAAACATACAGACATGTATTTTGAAACGGGGTTTACAATCCAAAAAAGTATGACATTCTCAAGAGTTAAAATATTCATCATGTGAATTAGCCCAAGTCTACACTGCTAGAGAAAAAAAGATTAATGGTCATTTTGATCTGTATGTTTCACTGTTTTGTTTTCTCTGAAATTCAGCCTGGAATTGTTGACACAAGTAAAGGAAATCTTTAGCTTTGGGGTCTATGGAGCTAAAATAGTGGTCTGTGGCTCAAATTCTGAATAAATGGTGGGCCCTGGTAGAAAAAAAGGTTGAAAACCACTGGTATAGGGAATGAATGACTGCGCCATGAGGCCAAGCGTTTTTGACAGCTTCATGTGGAAGCCCCTTAAGAGCCGCATGTAACCAGCTGAAGAGCCGCATGAGGCTCGCGAGCCTCAGGTTGGCCACCCCTGATCTACAGTATCTCACACTTATGTGAATAATATATACATAAATATGATGCTGGTTCTCCTTCTCAGGTGCTACAATTTAACACACAAATGTGCACTGTACAGTGTACACACACTCATGCACGAATGTACTGTATAATGTGCAACACACATAGGCAACACATAGGCAATGTGTGTACAAAGTGTCTACATGCAAACATGCGTGTGCGACCACATGCACGCACACACACACACACATGAGATGTGATGCTTGAAGTGCAAGTCCATTCCACGCAGTAAAATGTCTGTGTTGCAAGACCAAAGACATGAACGGCTGTGCTGATACACTTACTTACTTTGTCTTAGAATGATATGATCCAAGACGATGATGTTTTTGCCTCATCCACCTGTTTTAGCCTATGCCAAAATGATTTCTTTCAAGGTTCTTTTATTTCCTTATTTATACTTTGTTTACTCTTGAATGCTCAAATAATTCTGCCTTACAGTCACTGATGAAACATCTCCAAAACTATGTTGTTGCTATTTTACATCATTTCAACATTTATAAAACCCATGCCACACTTTTCACCAGGGATGTATATCTGACCCTTTGGTCGTCCTATTCAACTTTGTGGTTTCTCATTCAGATTGACTACTTTCACTGTTTGAGTGTCTGTTAATATGCAGCAGAGGTGCAGAGAAAATTCTTATCGCGGTTGTCAGCTTGGCAGTTTTTGCCACATTTTGCGTGCATTGTGTGTATAGGTAGCAACGGTACTGCTTTTCTCTGAAACACATGTGAGCTGTAGTTCAGCACTCAATCAGTTGTAGCTCAAAGCTTGTAGATCTCTTATTTTCATCACAGGACAACTTTGTGTGATGATGCCATATAAATTAAACTGCTCTCCTTTCTGTTTTGAATACAGTTAATACTAGTCACTACTTTGTGACAGATACACACACTGGATACAATACTTGAAAAAAATAACCTGTTATCATAGTTCCACGCACGCAGACACATGCACATACACACACACACACACACACACACACACACACACACACACACACACACACACACACACACACACACACACACACACACACACACACACACACACACCCAATAGCTCTAATGGCTGCTAAAGTGTATGGCATGTACTGTTCTAGCACCCACAGAAAAAGCTTAGCTTGTTTACTACTCAGCCTGGTCTCATGCTGTACTTCTGTACGTCTTTTAATTACACCTAAATGATAGCAGTGTCAATAAATATCCCACCAGGATGTCACATATGATATGACTCATCCACAGTAATAAAACAAATATAAGTCTGTCCACGGAAATGAAAACTAGGCCCTAATACTGTAGTCTAGTGTATACTGTGCGCTTTACCTTGTAAAGTGTTTTGTAATTTTATTATGATTTTCTATGGATTCACCCTCTCCTAGGCTAGCTGTTGTTATTTTAGTTGTTGTTTTTCTAAAATATATTTTAAATTATTTTGTTTAATTAAACTGTACAAATAAAATTGTTCATACTACAGCTGTCACAGTCCCTGTGTGTGTGTGTGTGTGTGTGTGTGTGTGTGTGTGTGTGTGCGCCCTTGCTTGTGCGTGGGTCGCTTGTCTCCTCTCCACTTGGCTCACCTGTTTTCAGTCCCAATCAACACTCCTGCCTGCCATCACCTCATCACCCCCAGCCCTATAAAGCTCTGGTCTGCCCACACTACAGCACCAGTTTGTTGTAGCCATAGATGTGGTTGTAGCAACCACACTTGTAGGTTGCACTGTTATAATCAGTGTTCCTAGTGAACTTTAGTTTACCTTCTTCAGCTATGTTATAGTTTATTTAGTTTGCAGCTATGTTATAGTTTATTTAGTTTGCAGCTATGTTATAGTTTATTTAGTTTGAATGCCTGGACCCGTTGCTCTGCTCTCCTGCTTCTTAGACAATGCCAGCCTGCCCTAGAACTGTTCGTATCTTGTTTGCTCTGCCTGTGTGTCCACCTGCATGCCTGCTTATTCATTTAATTAAACACCCTTGCACATTGGAGCTTTTGTCTGTGTCTGCATTTGGGTCTGCCAGTTCTTGGTATCATAACAACATACATTGACAGTGGGTATTCTGTGTAGAGAGACCAAATCTGGAATAATTTTGATCCCAGAGTTGGTGTAATTTTGATCCCAGAGTTGGTGTCCTTAAAAGTGTCCTTAAAACAGATACAGGCTTTGAGAAAAGAGAACGTATTCAAAGAGTATATAAATGATCCGCACCTAGAAAATGAAAACTGAATGTTGGGAGGGAGGTGTTTGTTAAGCCTCTTTTTGAAGGCATGAACACTACTTGTAATGTCTCCAAAAACAGGGAGCGAAGGCTGTTTCATGTTCTAGCAGAGTGGGGAAAAAGCTCCTGTCATTGTATTTACCAACATTTTTTTGTTTGACTTGGGGGTTTGCAGGGTGTGGCTTGGTAGTATCCTCTGTGTGATTTCACAGGGTGTAGAGTGGGGTAGCAGTGCTTTGAGGTCCAATGTGTCTGGGCCCCTTGCGGGTTGTTGCCTTGCATGATTTCCTCCGACATTTATCCAAAAGCACGATTTATATTTTTGATCACATGGCCCCAGAGATT
This sequence comes from Benthosema pterotum, assembly GCA_039105355.1. Classification (NCBI taxonomy): domain Eukaryota; kingdom Metazoa; phylum Chordata; class Actinopteri; order Myctophiformes; family Myctophidae; genus Benthosema; species Benthosema pterotum. The sequence goes on along the minus strand of CM076965.1, from coordinate 35,264,644 downwards.
ATATGGGCCTCAATCAGAGTCGTTTGTGAATACCGTGTAAATAATCCCAGATAGCAAAATGCATTGATTCAACGTTGAATTTTGGTTAGATAACCAAAATTCAACATCGAATCCATGCATTTTGCTATCTGGGATGTGACTACAAGGGTATGTATTTTCTATTCTAAGCACTATCTGTGTGGAATCTCATTGCAGTTGTTTCCTCATATTTACCTTTTTGAACAATAGCTCAGTCACCTTTGCCAAGATAAAGAGATGATGCTGGAATCCACCAATAACCCCCCCCCCCCCCCCCCCCCCCCCCCCCCGCCCCTTTAAAAAAAAAGAGCCGGTTATGAGTGCATCCCCACATGGAAAATATTTAATTAAGTTTCTGTTTTACATGAAACTTATACTTTAAGATATAGAATATAAGATCCGGTATTTGTTTTATACATTGAAACTTATATAATTTTGTAATTTATAATAACTATATTAGTTATATATACTATGAGTTATGACACTAATATAATAATAAACCAGCTAGGTTACTTTGAAGTGTCTCAGTGTATTTGTAGAATCGAATGTAGACTTCTGAAAGTAATACACAATATCACATAGCTGTTAGCATGGCCCTTTTGAAATGCCATTTCACAGAATAGTGTTTTAAACAGATCTGCAGTTCACACTATTTAGCCTACATTCACATTATTTTCCCATTAATCTGAGAAACGGTACAGTATAGAGTATCCTGTATAATAGTAGATGTATCCACCTTCAAAACTGTAAGCTTCCAATTAAGCTTCTACACATGTGTTTTGGGGAGACTTTGACATTCTGTTTGTGTATTTTTTTTTTGAAAGGTAGCCCCTCCCACTAAATTCAAAGTCTGATTACTGACAAACTCACTACATTGTTTTGTACAGACAGTCCATTGCCAATTACCACTGACCTCACCAGCCACCTGGACCTTTGCATTTTATCCCCCGCCTTTTTCAAGAGCCAGCTTTTGAGTACTTCCGCATATGGAAAAAATAAATTTGAAACTTATAGTTAATATAAGGTTCATATTATTTTCATAAACATGACCATATATAATTTTGTAATTTAACTATGACATATATGACCATACAGGTGAGTTATGACACCATATAATTGAATAATAAACCAGGTTACCTTTGCTGCGCTATATAGCCTCCTAGGAAATCATTAAAGAGTCTACACCTGACCTTCAGCCAGCCATGTCAACTAGGAGCCCCTTTTATAACTTAAATGGCCTGTATTAGTACAAGGCTAATAGGAGGGCGTATTTGCCGTCTCCGCTGGCTTATTTTCTATATCATTTTAGGATCATTATGGATTCTTTTAATGCGTGGCACATCAAAGGAGGACTGGGATACTAACCACAGACACACTTATAACTGGTTGGAATACACAGCTGCTGAATGGGGCCCTGAAAATGTACCCAACTGCTCCGCAATCCTGGAAGGAGATACCAATGCACTGCAGGAGGCCAAGCTACTAACAATAACTAAAGACTTCAGGAGGACTGTCCGGATCCCTGATGAGTATTATATCAAAGCCACCCAGGACTGCAGGTGAGATAATAGGCAGTGATGGGCAAGTTACTGGGAAAATGTAGTAAGCTACACTACTTGTTACTCTCGAAAAAATGTAGCTAAGCTACACTACAAGCTATCCCCAGAAAATTGTAGCAAGCAACACTACAAGCTACACGACAAAAGTAGCTTGATGTAGCTTGCTACATCAACACTACATATATATAAATATATATCCCTTTCTAAATAATCATAACAATGAAATAATATAAATAAAAACATAATAATAATAATTTAGTGGTGGGTTTGAACCTGGGATAGTGGCATGTTTAGGTTTTGGGATATATATTAGAGGTTTTCTACCCATTAAAATGGGTGGAATTTGAAAATGTGTGTGGGAAAATGTAGTAAGCTACAATCCTTGTTACTCAAAACAAGTAGTGTAGCTTCACTACAAGCTACTCAAAACAAGTAGTGTAGCTTCACTACACGCTATTCCCAGAACAAATGTAGTAAGCTACACTACAAGTTACAGGAAAATGTAGTTAAGCTATGTAGCTTAGCTACTTATAACAAGCTACTGCCCATCACTGGCAATAGGCTACTGGAATGTAGAAATGTAACTCTAGTAAAATACAAAAGTATAGGTTTGATAATGTACCAAAAGATCCACAATCCAAGATCTTTCGAAAAAATAAAATATCAAATTTATTCTATGGTATGTGTAAAAAAAAATACAGAAAAAGAAGAAAAGAGATCTAATATTTTCAAATGGCTGAAATTACGAGGTTGAAGTGGGTACATTTTTTGCAATAATCAAAATCTACAAAGTAACTACAGTTTTCAAATAATGGTAGTGAAGTAAAAATATATTTCCCTCTGCGATATACATAGTGGTGGGGTAGAATAAGTTAGCCTATTGAAACTTGGAAATACAACTAAATGAATGTATACACTGTAGATCGCTATGACATAATTGAAATAAGTTGCAATATATTTATTACAGGAAGTTTAAATTAAGTGGCAAGTATTTGATGTCCCCTCTAAGCCAAGAAGAGGAGGACTTCCCCCTGGCATTTTCTATTCTTGTACACCATAAGGTAAACAATATATTAATTTATATTTATTTATTTATATTTTCAAAACGCACACAAAAACATTTTAAAATGTGATTTGCCTGTGGTGTTGGTATGTGGCATTCGGTATTTTGGTGGCACTGGTTTGCACATGGTCTGTTGGGAGTGGACTTCGACCTTTAGCAAGTATTTAGACAGCCCATACTCTGTGAGCACCTTGCCATGGCTCAGCATTGACCCATCAGCTTTCGTGATTTGAGGCATTTTGTTCAAAATGGACCTATCATGCAAATTTTGAAAATGAATTTTAGGTTTGACCTGTTGTCCTTGCTGCGTACGTGTCATTTGAATTCACTCCCCATGCATGTCCTATTTCATTTTCATTTTCCTGTCCTATCAATAAAGGCAAAATATTATGTTTACACAAAATGCAGTATAAAGTCACTTGGTAGGCCTATATGTTTGTCGAACCTCTGTGAGGCAAATTTGAATTGGCCACACAGACAAATTGATATTTGCATTGTATATTGAGATATACAGTACAATGCAAATTATTAATATACAAATGCATTTCTTCACATAGGTGCAGAACTTTGAGCATCTGCTGCGAGCCATCTACACTCCTCAGAATGTGTACTGCATCCATGTTGACAAGAAGGCAGAGGCCTCAGTCTTTGCTGCTGTGTCGGGAATCTCTTCTTGTTTTCCTAATGTCTTCATGGTCAGCCAGCCAGTGAGTGTAGTCTATGCTGCTTGGCCACGCGTACAGGCTGATCTCAATTGCATGGCTGATCTGTACAACGTCAGCACAACCTGGAAGTATTTCATCAACCTTTGTGGTCAGGATTTCCCTCTGAAAACCAACCTAGAAATTGTGAGGAGTGTGCGAGCACTCAATGGTAGAAACAGCATGGAGTCAGAGCAAATGTCTGATGGGAAGAAGAAGCGGGTTAAGTCAGTTCATCAAATAGTAGATGGAATGATCAAGGTAATCATGCACATTTTATTTTTATGTACAGTATGTATTTCCCCCCTGTTTTTACTGGGTTGACATCATATTGTATTGTTTGTTATTTCTGTGTTGAAATTAAGATTGTTGTATGTTACAAGCATTTCTTATAAGATGCCAAATACTAATTTATTTATTCTATCTCTTTTTCTCTTAAGAAAACGGAGCAGACTAAGAGCCCACCACCTTTTGATCTGCCCATTTTCTCAGGAAATGCCTACATTGTGGTTAGCCGGGGCTATGTCCGCAGTGTATTGAAGGACAACCGCATACAGGAACTGATCAATTGGGCAAAAGACACATACAGTCCTGATGAGTTTCTCTGGTCCACCATCCAGCGCATCCCTACTGTTCCTGGGTCAGTGTGGCCAAATTCCAAATATGACACAACGGACATGAATGCCATAGCACGGCTAGTGAAGTGGGAGTGGCATGAAGGACCTCAAGGTAAACTGGAGACTGTGTACCCAAAGTGCCATGGCATGCATGTTAGGTCAGTATGTGTATATGGTGCTGGGGATCTGCAGTGGATGATTCAGCAGCACCACCTTTTTGCCAATAAGTTTGATGTAGATATAGATCCCATCTCTATCCAGTGTCTGGAGATCTACCTCAGGAACAAGGCAGTAGTAGATCAAAACCGTTCAGGCCGTGGCCCCCAAAAATAATCCTACAAGCTGCAAGATTGAGGCGTTGTGAGCTTGTAGATCGGCTATTCTTGTTGCAACCCGCTGTTGCTTTCAACAGTTGTGCACTGGAGAAGGGAGATGAGTTACTCTGAGTTGAGAAGGTGCAGTGGACACACAACACCCTTCACTGAAAAGACTGAAAAGTTTCTTTCAATGTTTGAGTTAATTGATAGATCCAATTGAATATTCCATATTTCCATGCATGTGAATTGAGTCGACACAGAGGTTGCTGTACCAGTACATGCAGTTGCACTAGCTCTGCTGGAATGTACTATATGCATACAGCTAAAGAGGATAGTGCACAGGGGCGTGGCGCAGGCTGGTGCCAGAGGTTTGCATATGCTCAGTGTAAAGAGGAACTGCTATGGTGGAATGTTCCAGCAGAGGCGCTAGAGTTACTGACCCTGTCAATTTAACTACTGTGTAGAGGAAAAAAAGCTGTTTATAACAGACTGAAAGACAAGGGCAAGTAGCCTACATTTACTGAATGGAAATTTTTTGTAAATTGTTCCTTTGTAGATTTTCCCTGTTTGTGCTGCTTGCTTTAATTACAGACAATGTGTCCATCTTTTATTTTTGTGAAATGACAAAGAAACATGGATACTGTTTATTCAAACAGTGGATGGATTATATAAAACGTTTGAAAAGGAAGAGTGATGCTGTTTTCACAACTACTCTGGATTTCATTATTTACATCACAAGTTATGTGATTTTTAGCTAGCACCTCTGCTGGTACATTCCATTATAGCAGTTTCTGTTTACACTGAGCATGTGCAAACCTCCGGCACCAGCCTGCGCCACGCCCCTGTGCACTATCCTCTTTATTTATCATAGATATACAGTACCATATTAAACAGTCATTATTAGGTAGAGACACTGTACAGTGCAATACAGTGGGGAATAGCTTTGATTCAGAGGTGCTAGAGTAGGTAACACTGAAATGAAACATTAATAAGAATGTCCAAAAAAAGAGAATAGTACAATGTTGGTTTTGTTTTAATTTTAAAAGTACTGTAGGCCTATATCCGTTTCTGAGCGAAAACATATTGTGCAAATTACAGTGATGGGCAAGTAACTGGGAAAATGTAGTAAGCTGCACTACTTGCTACTCTCGATAAAATGTAGCTAAGCTACACTACAAGCTATCCCCAGAAAATTGTAGCAAGCTACACGACAAAAGTAGCTTGATGTAGCTTGCTACAATTTTCTGGGGATAACACTACATAATATAAATATATATCTCAACTTAATGTACAACCTTCTAAATAATCATAATAAAATTAAAGCTGCAAGCAGCGATTAACAGGCCCTCGATCGTGCAAGTTTCAGAGAAATATCGGCCAAACAGAAGAGAGACATTTTTTTAAGTTGTGGCATGATACATGATAAGTGTGTGCCGAATTTCGTGCATGTACGTCAAACCGTATGGCGGGGCTCGAGGCCCAAATTTTTCTAGGGGGCGCTATTGCACAATTAGGCCACGTTCACTTTTAACAATTTTACCATATGTAAATTTATGCCACTAGTAATGTGCGTGCCAAGTTTCGCAACTTGTCGTGTAAGTTATGCGGCCCAAAAACGCAATTTACTTTGGTTAAGAAAGAAAGAATAATCCTTACAGTTTCAATAGGGCTTCACACTTGCTTTGCAGTGCTCAGGCCCTAATAATATAAATAAAAATCATAATAAAAGTCATAATAATTTAGGTGGCATGTTTTGGGATGTATATTAGAGGGTTTCTACCCATTTAAATGGGTGGAATTTGAAAATGTGTGTGGGAAAATGTAGTAAGCTAGTGTAGCTTCACTACAAGCTAGAACCAGAAGTAATGTAGTAAGCTACACTACAAGTTACGGGAAAATGTAGTTAAGCTATGTAGCTTAGCTACTCGTAACAAGCTACTGCCCATCACTGGCAAATTGACTAATAGTCCAGGCAAAATGAAATTCCACTGCCCTCACCTTTTTCTGGTGACTGATATAGTCCTCCTAATATGTGAGAGGGCAGTGGAATTTCATTTACAGGTTTCATTTATTTATTTATTTTAATATTCATTTGGGTGGGCATAGCCAGATATGGAGGCAGCTACATTTTCCAAAACAATATTTTAAAAATAACTGAAACCTGTGAATGAAATTCCACTGTCCTCTCACGTATTAGGAGGACAATATCAGTCACCAGAAAAAAGATGGGTTGTTTTTGAATAATCCATCATGGTTAAAATGGAGTTTTAAGTTATAATGGGTTTGTATAGGAGGGGGCGGGGCTATCACTCCATTGGAGCCTATGTATTCTATTACTTTATGAAATTAAACATATTTGCGCAACTGGGATTTTTTGGACTTTTAATATGTTGTTCTGGAGACCTCAAAGAAATGATCTGTGAAGAAAAATCCCATGTTACAATTTATTCCAATTTTAGGTAAAACATGAGCTAAAATTACTGGCCTATAAATCCTAATGCTTGTGTATATTTTTATTTTATGGATTTTCCATGTTGTACTGACACTTAAATTATAACTGCTCTGGATGTCCTTATTTACCTCCAATAGTAAAAAGAGGATGGGAATCGAAGACCACTATGGAGGAGTCCATATTGGTTCATGGAAGGAAATAAAGAAAACGGACATGTGCATTGGAGACCCAGGCTGGTTGGATTCAATTGCGCACGTCAGCAGCTGTGCACCTATACTTGCTCCAATATGGCGGCCACACGTTACCTATAGAACACGTCACATAGACATAAACACGCACGATTGTGCATGCATACTGAAGTGTATTACGCAGGATACCTCACTCTCTGCTCCAGTTCATTGGAGCGACTGCTAACCAATGGAGGCAGGAAGTTCAGTAGTTACTATTTCTAGCCTCAAACAGGTCCTGGATACAGCCGGGAAGCAGCTTGTTATGATATGAACTTTATACATAGTTATTGCTGTTGTAAAGTCAACAAGATCATTTAATTTAAGGGTGTTGGACTGTATAATAGGTGGGTTAGTTGGTGCAAGGTAGTTAGCATGGTTGATAATTCTGATGGCTTTTTTCTGAAGTAAAGATAACTGTAGTAGCCTAACTGATGTGTGGAAGTACGAGGGAGCAATATAGTAAGTGGAGCGACTTCTGATCCAAAAGTGACCTCATCTTGTACGGGATTGCAATTGTTTTTGATAATTTGGTTCTTAAATTATTGTTGTCTGCAAAGAGGACACAGTTTAGATCTTTAATTACATTACATATATCATTAATGTACATTATGAATAATTTGGTCCCAAGTACAGAGCCCTGTGGGACTCCAAATGTGATGTTTTGATGGTTTGTTTTTTACATTGTCATATTGTCGCATGTCACTAAGTAAGGGATAACACCCGACGAGGCGGTGATTTGTTTCCTATTAACTGACCGAGGCGCAGCCGAGGTCAGTTAGTGAGGAAACAAATCACCGCCTCGAAGGGTGTTATCCCGCTTATTACATGGCTTACGTCAGTGGTTTTCAACCAGTGGTCCGAGGACCACCAGTGGTCCTTGAGAGGGTGACGGCAACGGCATGTAAACAACCAAATACGTAGCTAACCAAATGGACCCGCTAACGGCGTGCTGGAAATAAATGCAGAAGGGCAGCGCGGATTGATATGAACACAGCTGTTTGCACTTTGGGGAACTTGTTTATGCAGCGGTCAATAATAGCGCGGAGCGGTGATTATAGTGTATTATGTGACCGCTCACATGACCAGAACGCTGGCTTCTGATTGGAGCATTCATTCAAGCCATGTAATAAGATAACTTAACCATGCATTTGCGGTTCCTCTAATACCGTACCTATCCATTTTTTTTTAATAACAGACCAAGTCAAGTGGAAGGCTGAAGGTTTTTTCTTTGAACAAATCTATAACAATATACAAGCTCTGAAATCATTATAGTTCCTCTGTGTGTGTGTGTGTGTGTGTGTGTGTGTGTGTGTGTGTGTGTGTGTGTGTGTGCGCGCACGCGCGCCGGTGTGCGGGTGTGTGTGTGTGTGTAGCAGGTGGTTACAGCCTCTGTCGTGATGGCCTCCAAAGTCTAGTATCTGCCTCTGAACCAGGATGATATCCTCTTGGTCTAGTGGTTAAGATGTTGGACTCTCACGTGGGAGACCCGGGTTTGAATCCCAGGCGTTACATGTGTGTGTGTGTGCATGCGTGCATGTGTTTACAGCCTTTTTATGTGAGGTGTCAACTGAGGTAAACCCTGCAATCACTGGATTGAGTAATACCATTACCATAAAGATGAGTTATGACACCGTCGTAGAATAATAAACCAGGTTACTTTTTAAACCTCAATGTGGAGGCTCAGTGTTTGTAGAATCAAATGTAGACTTCTGGAAGTATACAGTGTCACACGTGACCCTTTTGAAATGCCATTTCACAAAATGTTGTTTCTGCAGTTGAGCTTGCTCTTGTGGTGCACTGCAAGTATTGGATATTATTACCATCCTCATCCTTATTGTTTTTTGTTGTTCTCTCTTTGTTCTCTCTTTTTGGTTGTTTTGTTTTTGTTCTGTTTTGTGTGTGTGCTATAATCTTATGAAAAAGAGCAAAAATGACCCATGCAACTCATATTGGGGGCAGGTACCGAGCAGTAAATGTACATACTCAAATAGCTGAACCAGTGGGCCAAACATTATGAAAATTACAAGGGGCCGGTAGATAAAATTACAACTTTTTTCTTTTATTATTTATTACTGTAGGAGCCATTAGAGCGCCACTAGAGAACAGCTCATTTTACAAGTTACAAGTTTTGACCACATGGTGGCGGGATAGAGAGAGGTGCAGCACTGGGTGTGACTGCATCTCAACCAACTTCTACTTAGGTAACACACACAGGTGCACTCAGTCAGGCAAAACACAGGGACTGGGAGAGTGGGAGCCTTTTACCGTTCTTACCAGTAGCCACAGCAGGCAACCAGGCAGACAAACAGATAGCACCTCTCAGTGAAATAACTCTGGTATGTTTTGGATAATCTGTACATAATTTTCAATAAATAACCCTCAAAACTGGATCAAAGACTGGACATCCATGTTTTTTTTTTTTTTATTAACCCTGAGAAGGATTATATATGTTAAATATGTTTATTAAATAGTTTACATCGGGTAAAATATACCCGTGTTTAGTAATGGAGTGAAAAAAAAAAATAGGATTAGTGTTCTAGGGTTAAGAGCTGCTCATCCAAACAAGTTCAAATTTGATAATGCATTTGCATTTCCCTGGATCATCTTTCATCGTTCTTCCACAGTCTCAGTGAGACAAAGATGTCGCGTAAGGTTTTCCTGGTTCTACTGGCCGTCAGTGTGGTCACCTTCCTGCTGCTCTATGGGGGCCACCTGAGATGGTGAGTACCCACACCGTTAATTAACACATGCAGAGTGTTGTAAAGTCAAGAGACAGCGAAATCAAATTGCGACCATGGCAGACACCATGACAGGTAGCCAATCAGTCAGGACGGGTGGCCAAGCGATTGTAATGTGTGGCCAACAATTGCAACGATGGCCGTTGCGATTGTTGTGGTATAAATTCGTTGGGACCTATGAAAACGGCCAACCATTTTACTACTGGTCACAACCGTTGGCTACTGGTCGCGACCGTTGGGCCAACTAGCCGTGACCGTTACTCATCGGTCGCTACTAAACCTAACCTAACCGTATGAGGTGGTCGCAAATTAATTTCAACCCTCGTAGGCCATGGGCTGGAGGAAATATCGTTGCTATCAAAAGGGACAAGACATACTGTACACTGTACAGTATGTGGTATCACTACGTTTGTATGACATTTTAAATAAATGGCTGTGTTTAGGCTACTGTTAACATAAATTGCATATGAGATAGCCCTATAATATATACTGTATATGAGCCTATGAAGTGCTGCTGGTCTCCTGTTTTTTGCGCTGACGTCACACACTCTGACTCCTGTTGCATTCTGGGCAATTTCCTTTGAGAAGTCAGCATTACTTCAGGTCTAAAGTAGACTTGGTAAAGTGGGCGGATTAAGTTAACATCCAGGGATTTGGTCCGTACTTGGGTAAATTTGAGTATTAGAATAGTACTTGGTCGGTGACTGATGACGTATCCGAAGTTCACAAGGACGCAAGTACAGACAATTACGAATATTGAAAAACAGCCTTTGACTTTTATGTGTTTTATGTTTATGCTCCAAGCAGCAGCAATAAAGATGCCATGTTTGTCCCTGAAGGATATTTTCTCAGGGACACTACCGAAAAGCTTGTGGATTAATAATACCAGTTCCTTGTTGTATTTGCGTTGCTTGAAATGAAAGTTGGAATCCAGGTTAAGTCCATCATTTATTCACAAAAAGGCATTGTCCATAATTACAGCAGCTTACAGGCATTTCAAGATTCTTCAGTTTGTAGCTAGGCCTCCCCTCTCAGGCAGAGAGCCTGGTCCCTCCTTGGTAGAACCTCTTGGTCCCACCACCATACTGTCTGACCATACTGACTCTGAGTGCCTGACTTCAGTGTCTGACTTCGAGTGTGTGTCCAGAGATTCTGAAAACCTTCTCCTTTTAACACTGATTACATCAAAGAAACTATACTGGGTGAGTGTTATCTGTGTGTGTGTGTGTGTGTGTGTGTGTGTGTGTGTGTGTGTGTGTGTGTGTGTGTGTGTGTGTGTGTGTGTGTGTGCGCGTGTGCGTGTGTGCGTGTGTGTGTGTGTGTGTGTGTGTGTGTGTGTGTGTGTGTGTGGATGCCAGGAGGTATCCTGTCATAAAAGATGGCTCTGGTCAGTTGTCAACCCCCGACCCAGGTGGTCTGAGTGACAACCTCTTCTTGAAAACACTTGGTGTAGCCTACTGTAAATACAATTAAAACAGCTGCAATCTTAAGGCAAAGAAGATCTTAACACAATAGATCAAAGGTGGTCAGTCAAATCAGGTCAGGATGTTAGCTGTGCTCTCATGCTGTTAAATACGCGTCATTGAGGTTGAAGGGATTTTGTGCTCTTACTGTAGTCTTAAAGTTAAATGTATATGTATGACATGTTTTGGAGAGGAATAAAACTATAAAAATACACATCATCCCTTCACGATAATGCCGGTCCAAAAGGGCAGTTGAGACCTTGTGTTCCAGCATACATAATGGCAGCATCCATTGATATCATCCCTGGTCATATTACACAACTTAAGAGCAAGCCATTTGCCATTTTGGCAAAATTTTGGAGGTCGCAACCCACGCGTTTAGCAATGTTACAGGAATGTCCGATTTCTATATGCCAGCCATACATTGTTGTAAAGGTGACTAATCAATGATTAATCAATATACAGTACTACAATACCAACTAGAGCCTGACCGATGCCATATTTTTGGGGCTGATGCCAATTCCGATATTTGAATAAACCTATACCAATTTTACCAATGTTTTAATCTAATAATGAATTAAAATAATAAATAAATACTTAAATAAATACTTAATTTGAAAACTTCTAAACTTCAATTTTATTTTGAAAGCAATAGAATACAACATTGAAAACAGTTAAATAATGTGACATCAACATTTACTTTTGTGAAATAATTCCACACCTTGCTTTTCTGTCTTTTTCTGTTGCAGGCATATATCAGCCAATATCCGGTAGCCTACCGGCCACTCATACCGTCATATCGGCCGATAATGGCGATATATCGGCCGATATATCGGCCAATATATCGGCCATACCGATATAACAGTATGGATACATACATGCTGACCTGTGAGCATTTTGCATAGAAACTACGCGTTTTGACCTCAAACTACGCTGCTACGATTAATCACTTCAAAATACGCAAAGAGGGCAACCGTCTGTTTTTTTCCCCCAACAGTGCGCCCAACTCTATCCAACTCTGAGTAGTAGGCGATCACTGGTGGGTTTGCCGTAGACCATGCTGTAATTGAATTGGACAGGGGTAAGGGGACGCAGACCAATCACGTCGCTAGAACAACTTTCCACGTCCTGCGAATGTCGAGCTTAGCTGTCTGTGATAGTTATGGGGAGTAGTGGATCAAGCAGAGTGGAGCTGCTGCTGCTGTGGTGGTGTTGATAGCTAGTTAGTAGCTACAGTGATTTGCCTGTAGGCTGACAAAAACAAGAAAGCACAGACATTTGTTTGCTCTCGATGCGTGATTTTGTGGATGACACAATAATGTTTATGTTGTACTACTAATAAAAAATGATCTAAAATAAAGCCGATTAAGATCATTAACGCTGGCTGTTGTCTGAGTCCAGTGTATTTCTGCTTACTTCAGTTCCAGGATTTATCCCCATTCTCTATTCAAGTCTTAGTAGAAGGCCGCCATTGGACTGGTGCCATGAAGTGGACAGAGTTGTCATAACTCTGTCTATACTTTATGGCTCTGTGGGGAACGCAAAGGGGCTAGCTCATAGATGGGCTAACTGCCGGTATGCTTCCCAATGAATCCGGACCGTTAGTTTTGGGAATTGTCGGTCATATTAGTGAACAGGTCGGTCGTTCACCAAAATAATCTGTTAATTCGGTCGTTGCTATAGGTTACCCGTACAGACAGTCATTCGACGTCATTCAGTTATTCAATCATTCAATCACATTCCATACTAACAGCGGACGAAAGTTAACGTGCTGTAGTAGTACTCTGAGGAAAGCTGGCTTGTTGACAGTAGGCTGTATGGACGTTGATAGACAGCCTAATTAGCATATTCATGAGTTGTCACTGTACAGTGGCCACGCCCCTACAGTTCTGGAGAATTTTTGATCAAGTTTGAAAGGTGTTACATTTCAGATATTTGATATTTATATCAGTGTCATGGATTTCAATGTTTGGGGGCATCCAACTTCTTTTGGGCTAAAATCTACTGAAACACACCTCATGATACGTGAGAATGTGAAGTTAATATAGCCATGCAAATGTGCCTTGCTGCAATGTGCGCTGCACTGCCGTGCTGCCGCGCTGTCGGGCCGCTGCACCCCGCTAAGTTGCTACTCAAGAATTTTTTCAAAGGTTTGCATGTATGTGGATATCACCGATACCAATATATCGGCTGATATACTGTATCAGTCGGGCTCTAATACCAACTTATTATTGTTAAGGTGGAGAAAATAATTCCCACATTTAAGTGGGCCAGTTTAGTATTACAGGACATGTTGATGCAAAATGACCATGACATGACTCTGAACTTGAATTGCTTCAGTCACCTCATGAATCAAATATAATGCGCAAATGGAATATATGGAAACAGTTTGCAATAGGAACTGGAATAAAACATTTTATTTCTTGAAATCTACGGCTCTACGCCATGCACTTCCTTTCCACAGAGTAATTGGACAGTTTCATTTCGGTATTTTACATGTTGCATTTTTGCACGCTAAGAGGTACTTTGAAGCAGAAATGGACAAACTATTTCAATAAAATGCAATAAGAAATCTTCAAACACCTCTCTACAAGAGTTCAAATCTTGGTCTAAACTTTCTGCTATTCTAAGACGTCTAGTTTTTATCTAGTTGATGCGTCCATCTCCCATAATAGAAATGACCACATGAAAGAGTGAATTAATTTAAAATGTTACTCCCTCCAGGTCCATGGAGGCCTTCCACCTTCCACCTTCCACCTTCCACCTTCCACCCGATCTGAGGTCCAAACTTACCAATGTGGTTTTCCTGAAGACTCACAAGACTGGTAGCAGCACCATGCAGAACCTGCTGTACCGCTTTGCTGAGCGCCACAACCTGACTGTGGCACTCCCCACAAAGAAGTGTGGCCACCAGTTCTGTTACCCTGGATCATTCAGCACCAGTTTCATTGACCCAAACACCCTGCCAGCCAACATCATCACTAATCACATGCGCTTCAACCCCACTAAGGTGCTTGAAACTGTTATCATGATGGATGATTAAGAACCAACATTACCAACATGTGGCTTCCGTAGTTTTAATGGGTTTAGGTTTGTCCTATAAGACTTCAGTGTTTTGTATCTTAGTTACAACATTATGTACGAGTTGTGTGTGTGTGTGTGTGTGTGTGTGTGTGTGTGTGTGTGTGTGTGTGTGTGTGTGTGTGTGTGTGTGTGTGTGTGTGTGTGTGTGTGTGTGTGTGTGTGCGCGCGCGCGTGCGTGTGTGTGTGTGGATTGGGCACAGGAGAGGAGGGGCATTGGAGTAATGAGGAGAGGAGCGAGAGCAGCACAGAGTGACAGAGTGAAGAGGAGAAATGTTTGAAGAGAATGTAGCACACGTTGTTTTCGGAAGTTCTAACCAGATTAGTGAAAAAGTAATCTGCAGATTGAGTTACTAGTGTTGGACTGGTGAATGGACAGTGATTTCGGCGAGGAGTTACAAATACAATATCTTGTATCCAGTGTTGGTCAATATTACTTAGGAAAGTAACTTCTTTACTTTACTCGTTACCCCTTAGACAAAGTAATATCATTACTTTACTTATTACTGGAATCGAAGAGTAATATATTACATATTACATTATTACTTTCCCAAGTTCTCAACTCCCACCTTTGAAAAAATAGAGATGCACATATACATATACATAATCTGTTTAGTGAGCTCTTTTTAGAACTGAATCCAATTTATTGGAATAATAATAGTCTCCAATCCAACAAACTGCACCTGGAAACAAAGACAACAAAATCCGACATTGTAAATGTCGTTCTTAGATGAAAAAATAAAAATAAAAGGAGCAGAGAGAAGCAATGGGAACATTTTAAAGCAGCAAGCGATTTGTAGTGTACATAACTGTGCGCAGGATGCAGCGTGTGGACTGGATCTACAATCTAGTGCACATCTGTTGTTACAGTACCTGTCGATAGCTTGTAAATCTGTTCTATTTTTCCATGCAACAACAAGCTCATTTTAAAAAAGTAACTTGGCGTTACTTGCAAAGTAATGCGTTACTTATTACCGATTTTTGCAGAGTAATCTCGTTACTTTACTTTTTGGAGCAAAAGTAATAATATTACAGTAATATGTAATCTAAAGTTAGTTACTGCCCAACACTGCTTGTATCACTGTCCTGCTGGACACACTACAGGATAGACGTCGGGCATTTGACGCTCTAAAGTGCGGCTCTTTGAAATACTTCCGAGGCTTTGGGCGGTTCCGAGAGGAGATGCACATCAGAGCCAAAGTATGACCGGGTTACGACACTCCCGTTCAAAAGTGTATTGAGCTACTGCTCCACATAGACCTCTATTGAACTATGACAGCTTGGCAGAAATACATTCAACAGCCCAGCTTCATTCAACTTTTTAATTTTATTTCATTTAATCGTGAATTCATATAAGTAAAATTATAAAAGACATCTCATTGTTTTTCCTGTTTGCTTAAATAAGGATTTCATAGTAAAGTGAATACAGTATTTCTTTAAAAAGCTAAAAAGGTTTTTAGCTAAAAAAAAAAGGTTAAAACTAGTGCTTTCTGGGTAATTAGTTAATAAGGGAGGTCAAGTTATATTAAAACTGCTAACTGCTAGGTACTTTTCATTTGAATGAACTTAGGGGCCCTGCCTAAGAAGAGGTAAAAGGGGCTATCTGGAAAAAATAATGAATTTAGTTTTTGCAGCATTTAGTACACGCTTTAAATCTCAGAGGGCATCTTGAATGTTACTAAAAGAATGCTGCAGATTATTAATTGCAAGATGGACAGTCAGCAATGATATTTAAGAGGAGTGTACAGTCCGCTGTTTCAAAAGCCTTGGGTAAATATATAAATAATGCAGAACAGTGTTTTATTTTATTCATGGCAGAAACTATGTCATTCACTATTAAGATAGTAACTGTGATTGTGCTATGTCTGGCTCTAAAACCAGACTGAAGTGGGGGTTAACCAAATAAGTTGACAGAAAGATTTTGAGTTAATTATTTATCAGTGACTCAGGGTTTTTGCCAGACAGGACATCCTGTAGTTTGGTCGATAATTACTAGCCTCACTTACATCTCCGGTGAATGTGCCATTTTCCATATATATTAAGAAGGGTACATGTTGACAAATACCATTTAGGTAAGAAAATGTAGACTGACCAACATTTACATGTGTGAGCAATGAAGAAAAGTTTTTGTTTTTCGCTGAGGTTTTTTTTTTTTTTTTTTTTTTTTTTTACAGCTAATGTAAAATTATTTCTTAGCTGCCTAAAAGCAAACCAAGTGGGTGGGATCTTTCTTTTTTTAGTTAAGACCCAGGACTTGTTTTTAGATGAAACAGGTGACAGCTCATGAAAAAAACAAGGACTAGATCTAGCTTGCACTCTATGCTTTTTTAAGGGGGCATGTACATTTATACGGAATTAAACGAGTGTATAAAATAGTCCAGTGCTGCATTAATATCTGTCACTCACCTTTGAAATCACATTTTTGACCCATGCTCGAATGCCCATTTTACAATTATAACATAAATAAAAACAACAGAACATAAAACTAAAACCTGAACCTTGAGTCTCGACTGAGATAACAAAACTTGAACCTTTAACCACTCACTTTGAAATCACTTTTACATTCAATGGCTGGTATTCTCGATCGCTGTGGTGTAGCCAGGTATGGTGTAAGTCTTCTCATTGGCTGCATGGCCGCAAATCAGGTCTCGGGCCTTGTGTGTAGGCCGAAAGCCTATAGAGGCCTTTCTCAGTCCCATACTCAGAAAGGAGCGGCCATCTTGTTGGTAAACAAGTGTGAAGTGTTCAATGGAATGCATTCTACTAAAACTACTTCTACTAGCAGTACTACGACTAGCACCACTCCTCCTCCTCCTCCTACTACTACTGCTGACAGTACTACCACTAATACTACTACTACTACTAGTACTACTACTACTGGCAGTACTACTAGTGGTAGTACTACTACTACTACAAGCCCCACTACTACAGGCAGTACTACCACTACTAGCAGTACTACTACTGGCAGTACTACCACTACTAGCAGTACTACTACTGGCAGTACTAGTACTACTACTAGCAGTACTACTACTAGCAGTACTACTACTGGCAGTACGACTACTAGCAGTACTACTACTGGCAGTACTACTACTAGCAGTACTACTACTAGCATCACTCCTACTACTACTACTAATGGCAATACTACTAGCACTACTACTACTACTAGCACTACTACTACTACTACTACTACTACTACTACTACTACTAGCACTACTACTACTAGCACTACTACTACTACTACTACTACTACTACTACTAGCAGACCTAGTACTACTACTACTACTACTACTAGCACTACTACTACTACTAGCACTACTACTACTACTACTACTAGCACTACTACTACTACTACTACTACTACTACTAGCACTACTACTACTACTACTACTAGCAGTACTACTACTACTAGCACTACTACTACTACTACTACTACTACTACTAGCAGACTACTACTACATGCTAACAATAGCATGATAATGATAATATGCTAATGATAGCATGCTAATGTCAACATGCTAATGCTAGCATTAGCATGTTAGCATTAGCATGTTAGCATTAGCATGTTAGCATTGACATGTTAGCATTAGCATGTTGGCATGTTAGCATTGGCATGTTAGCATTAGCATGTTAGCATTAGCATGTTAGCATTAGTATTTTAGCGTTAGCATGTTAGCATTAGCATGTTCGGGTTAGAATGTTAGCATTAGCATGTTAGCATGTTGCTAGCATTAGCATTGGTAGCAGTAGTAGTAGTAGTGCTAGTAGTATAGTAGTACTGCTAGTAGTACTAGGTCTGCTAGTAGTAGTAGTAGTAGTAGTAGTAGTATCTCCCCTCTGCCTGTCATCACATCCATTGCTGGCATGTGTAGTTACTGCTATTAGTACTACTAGTAGTAGTACTAGTAGTAGTAGTAGTAGTAGTACTGCTAGTAGTAGTAGTAGTAGTAGTGGTATGGCTAGTAGTAGTAGTAGTAGTGCTAGTAGTAGTAGTAGTATCTTCTCTCCGCCTGTCATTGCATCCACATTCCATTGAATATAACTTATGGCTTACCATCAAGATGGCCGCCATCCCCTCAGAGTATGGGATATATAGGTCTCAGAAAGGCCTCTATACCACCAGACCTGGGCCTGAGCTTACCAAATAATTACTCAGAATAATTAAAACCTGCAAGTCCAAAGGCCAGAAATCACCTGACTCCCCCAATTGAAAATGTTACTGTACTCCTCTGCTTTGTTCATCATGAGTTGAAGCTCTTGATGACTGGTTTTAATTATTCTGGATAATTATTTGGTAGGCCCAGACCCAGGCCTGGTGGTATAGGCTTTTGGCCTATACACAGAAGGCCAGACTTGATTTGCTGGCATGCAGCCAATGAGCACGGCCTCACACCTGATTTGCTGCCATGCAGCCAATGAGAAGACTTACACCATACCCGGCTACACCACAGCGATTGAGAATACCAGCCATTGTGGTTTCTAACATCATGGAGATGTTACTGGTTTGGAGGTCAGATAAAAATGCTGCCTCATTAAAATGTTAAATATGTTGTTTAAACATCTGGTTTTACTGTACATTTATGATAACTTCTTGTATCTTACAGGTGCGAAGGCTCATGCCAAATGACACTGTATACATCACTATTCTCCGAGAACCGGGTTCCATGTTTGAGTCACTGTTTAATTATTACAAACAGTTGTGTCAGAGTTTCAAGAACGTTAACGGATCCTTGGAGGTTTTCATGGAAGATCCTTCACAGTACTACCACCTGAATGAAAGGTTCATACCTGCCCGCAATGCCCTGACCTTTGACCTGGGCGGTGACAAGGACCGGCCAGTGAATGACACTGCATACATCCGTGACTTTGTGGCAGAGGTTGATCGCTCCTTCTCCCTGGTGATGATTGCAGAGTACTTTGACGAGTCACTGGTTCTCCTCCGTCACCTGCTGTCCTGGGAGCTGGAGGATATTCTCTACTTAAAGCTCAACATGCGTGCATCCGGCTCCAAGCAGAGCCTTGCACCAGACCTCACCGCTAAGATGCGTGCCTGGAACTCCCTGGATGTACAGCTCTACGACCACTTCAATGCCTCGCTTTGGCGGAAGCTGGAAGCTCTTGGTCCGGCACGCGTGGCAGAGGAGGTGCACCTCCTGCAACAGGCCCAGGAGAGGCTGATGCAGAGCTGCTTCGGAGGCTCGATGCCGCAGCTCCGCTTGGCAAAGAAGATCAAGAACAAGGAGCTGCAGCCATGGCAGCCTGCCAATGTTGACATCATGGGCTACGACCTGCAGGCTAACATCAGCCAGGTCCCGGAGTTCTGCCTCAAGCTAATAACACCAGAGCTGCAATATATAAATGTTCTCCTAAGATCTCAGATTGCGCAAAGACAGAGACTTCTTGTGTTTAGATGGTGTTGAACGTCCACCTGTGGAACTGTATCAAGAAGCACACTGCCCATTTGATGCAATTTTAATTTTGTTTTTTGCACCGTGAAATCCTCAGTTTTTTCATTCATTCATTCATTCATTCATTCATTCATTCATTCATTCATTCACCCACCTTTAAATCACATTTACATTAATTTGTGTGGAGTCTGGTGCTTGTCTGCGGATACATCGTTGACAGACAACCCCTTCAGAAAATCACGGTTGACAGACTAAAGTGGTTTACAGTCGAACATAATCAACACAAGAATACACAACCAACGGAGGGTGAGAGAGAAATTCTCCCCTTGTGTGTCGTATGCCACATCAGCTACCAGTAGCTGTTGATCCAAACCTGAGGAGCAAGATCGACGCAAGGATCATTCCTTGCATCTATTGTGTTTAAATTAATTGTTTCACTAAATTCAAGTATGACTAAGGGACTGTTCGTAATTTACCGGGGGGGGGGGGCTGGTGCGTAGGGGGGGGAGGGCCATGATGAAAAAAAATGAGGTGGGGGGGAGGGCCATGGCAAAAACAATCGGAGTTTAGGGGAGGGCCATGGGGAAAAAAGGAGACGGAGCTTTAGAGTATAGACTGAGTTACGTTTACTCATAGAGCTAGTAGACCAATGGCGATTCTTCTACATTGACTTCAACTGCAGTTTGTCCCTATTCAGGCCATTTGAACAGCGCTCAAGCGCTCAGTTTCTGACTCCTCAATGTCGTGACTCCGGGTGGACTGCCGCTTCCGTGTGCGTTAGAATATTGGGTAGGTGTGAAACGGTGATACATGAGAAACGTTCCACTTCAATGGTGTGAATATTTTCTGGGCTTACAGCATACCCGTAGCTACGGGGGGGCAGTAGGGGGCGATGCCCCCCTGATTAGATTTTGTGCCCCCCCAGTCCAGATTGCCCAGTACCCGTCACCTTAATATGAAAGTTTCCCTTGCGACGCCGACGCGGCCAAAGGGATAATGGTGTCTATTTACTGCTCATTGCTGAGATCCTGTTTAAAGCCCGCCTACTAGTTATGCCACTTACACAGATTAGGACAGGAAACGGATCTGCAGCATGGGCCCTCCTCCCTCCATGCAGTTGAGCGAGATCCTGTCATGGCGTCCACCGCTTGTTTACAAAACACACGTAGGGAAAAGAAAACTTTGCCTTTTTACCAAGGACTGCGTTCGGTTTGATAAATAATGACAGCAGAGCCGTTTTCTATAACCCGATACGGGCGGATGCATGGCTTATAAGGCAGCACGTCGAGCTGTGGTGAGTAGCCTCAAATGAGCTGTTTGTTGTCCCCCTTGCTCCATAAAGTGAACGGTGTTAGCGTGCTCTGTCTGTACTCCAGGCTTACATAGCTACTCTACCCAGGCTGCTCTGGGTAGAATCATGCTATCTAGCAGAGTTGCGACATTGGGGGGTCAGAAACCGAACGTGCTGGATAGTATTTTCTGTTGCGCGACCACTGCAGACAGCATTGCCATCAAAGCTGAGAGATCGCACAACGGGGCTATAGTTTTCAAAGAGGCCAGCGCAAATAAATAAAAGCTTTGTTGTACCGCGTTGGATGTTGAAAAGTGCCGAGCTTCATCTGCCCCGTTGTTGAGGAATGGGTGGTAGCGGCTAGGTAGCATGTGTAGGGTCTGAACCATGTATACTTTCTGATTGATGGGCTGTGAGAGGCATGATTCCGCAAGATTGACCAAAAGGGACCTGTCAGCGTTTTATTTGTTGGTTAAATGTCAGTGTGTACTGGGATGCTCACGACAGCTGGCATGCTCATTGAACTGAAGAAAAAATCTCAAAGTAAATGGCGGGGCAATTTTGTACCTGTAGGGGGGGGGGCCATGGGAAAACAACATTGAAGTGGGGGGAGGGCCATGGGGAAAAAATTGAGGTGGGGGGGGGGGCATGATTATTTTTTTTTGACCGGACTTCCAGCGCACCAGCCCCCCCCCCGGTAAATAACGTACAGTCCCTAAGAACACAGACAGTAACTAACCAATGTGTCACTGAATGGCAAATTGCTTGGCAAATGAATGGCAAATCTCCCCAGATGTATCATGTAGGGCTCAAAATGGACTCTGTGAGGCCTAGGGGTTAGAGCCTTAGAGTAATTAAATATAGAGAGAACACCCGAACTCCCCTCTCATCCACTTAAATTGAGTTGCTCACTCAGCGCATGAGGCGGTTTCACTCCTATTTCCGGGGTAAAAAACAGAGTGCATTCTGGGAAAAAGGGGGGAAATGGGGCCGAGAACATGAACGCGGACGACCTCATGCACGATCGGCGCGCGTGCGTGTGTCAGAGCGGAGAGCTATGGAGGGGGCGGAGCCTAATGCGCGTTCATGTTACTGGCCCCATGCTCTCAAACTGCATTCTCAACTTTGGCCACTATGTCCATTTCGCCTCAAGATTTCCTCAGGGTGTTCTCTCTATATTTAATTACTCTGAGGTTAGAGCATACCTGGGCATTATGCGGCCCGGGGGCCAAATGCGGCCCTTTGGCTGACTCTGAGCGGCCCGGGGACCACCAGTGGTCCTTGAGAGAGTTCCAGTTAAATATGGAAAGTTGGTTAACCAGATGTAACTCTTTGAGAGCGTATAAATGAAACCAAATGGACCCTTGCGGGTCCATTTGGTTTCATTTTTACACTCTTAAGAGTTAAAATATTCATCATCTGAATTAGCCCAAAGTCTACACATTCAATCAGAGAATGTAAGAGAATGGTCATTTTTGTTATCCTGTTTTGTTTCCAAAATCCAGCCTGGAATTGTGGACAAAAACCTAAAGAAATCTTGAAGAAAGTTTTGGGATCTGTCATCTGTGGGGCTAAAATGTCATGAAATTGTGGTCCGTGGCTCAAATATGAATAAATGGTGGGCCCTGGTGTCAAAATGGTTGGTCTTGGGGGGGCGCTAGCGAGCAGGCAATGGAGTAGGTCGTGTGTTTGATCGGCTAGAATCAGTTTAAAAACTCATTTTCTTAACGCAACTCACTAATAAAAAAAAAAGACCGTAACATATCACTTATAATCACTAAACCTGCTATCTTCAAGTTATATTGACTGAATCCTGGCCTGGTCACTAGGCCTATATGGAATATAATCTGCGAAAGTTCAGCTACACCAAACCAACGCCCGCACAGAAGCCTAAGGCCCCGGACTCGGGTGTCTCGCCTACCCAGGAAGGAGAGCACTCCTCTCCCGCTGTCGACACAATGGCTGACCCGACGGAGATGAAAACTGAAGATTGAAGAAGGACATCGCCGCTTTGATCAGGTCTGAACTAACATCTGTGATGACCAAGGAGTTTGACAGTGTCAGGTCCGAGTTAAACTCACTGAAAACACAAGTTGCAAAAAACACCGCGACATTAAGCTCCGACGTGGAGCTGATGAAGGCGACCGTGTCTGACATTGAACGTGGTCTGTCGGCGTGTTCAGACGACATGACGCTGGCGCAGACGAAAATAAGCAAGCTTGAGACAGAGGTGGCAAGTTTACAGACGAAATGTGTGGACTTGGAGGGAAGAATGAGACGTGACAATATAAGAATATGAAACGTCGCAGAAACGGCAGGTTCAAGTTCACCAGCTGCTGTGTCCAAACTACTGAGAGAGGTGTTGAACTTGGACCGCGACATATTGATTGACAGATCACACAGAAGGCTCAAGCCGAGAGGAGACACGGTACGGGGGGTAACCCTCGCGTTATTGTGGCTGAACTACACTACCACCAAGATCGTGTCGAAGTGATGAAACGTGCCACGGTGCCAGAGAAGCAGGTCCTCTCAAGTTCGACGGGAGAGTCATTTACATAAATGAAGATCTTCCCCAGTCTGTACTAAAGGCCAGACTCAAATACAGAGAGGTGAAACGCTTTATCCGTGATCGAGGAATTACAGATTAAAGCCCCTGACACACCAAGCCGACGGTCGGCCGTCGGGCCGTCGGTCGGCGTTGGCCGGCCTAGTTTCCCCGGTGTGTCCCGCACGTCGCCGCACGTCGCCACACGTCGGCCCCCCGTCGGAAGCTTTTCAGCCGATTTGACATGTCGAATCGGCGTCGGCCATCGGCGGAACAGCTCACTCTGTGATTGGCTGTTCAGATAACAAGCCGTTGCTTTTTGTTGTGGCCCAGGGATTCCCAAAGACAGAGGCGTCCAGGGGGTCCCTCGCTACATTATACTTTGTAACATAATAGCCAGGGTATAAACTAAGTGTACATATGAAATCAAATGGACCATTTGTACATTCAAGAGTTAATTAACAACGATTTTACAGTTAAAAATGGGGTCTCAGAGATAGAAATGCCACAAATGGGGGTCCTTAAACTAATACATGTCAAAGGGGTCCTCGGCTCGAAATCAAAGCCTTATAATAGGCTATAGACAGTTATGCAAACACCATTCACTTCATGGGGCCAGTCCAATGGCGGCTCTTCTATTGAATTATCACAACAAAAGGGGACACGTTCTGGACTGGAAGTAGTAGCCTATGCAATGGATTCAAGCAACGGCCCAGCTTTTATGATATTTTTGTAGTAAGCCTGTACAATACCTTATAACAGTTGCCAAGATGAACAAATTCCTAAATTAGCTCTCATTTGCGCCGCCCTCGTTGAGAAACAATGCATTTCCAACAGTTTGTCACTTTATCTCATTTGCGCTTGGTTTCTGACCCCTCAATGTCGCAACTCTTGTCCACCTAGAGTACACTACGCAGCCAACAGAGAAAGCAACGGCGCATGCGCAGGACCCCGCCGCTTAGACTCATCTGGTCATAGTAGAAGAGTTGCGACATTGAGGGGCCAGAAACTAAGCGCTCGAGCTGCTGTTCATGCAGTTCATATGATGCAGCTGAATAGAGACTTATTTTAGGCAAGGTTTCAAAATGTCAACGGTACAGTAACGTTGTTATTGTACCGCTGACATGTTTGTGTTGTACTATCACTAAAAACAATATAAAATAAAGCGATTTAAGATCATTAACGCTGGGCTGTTGCCTGAATCCAATGGTTCAGGTCCAGGAGTTGTCCCCATTCTCTATTGAAGTCTAAGCAGAAGAGCCGCCATTGGACTACCCCATGAAGTGGATGGAGTTGTCACTCTGTCTATACTCTATGGCTCTGTTTCAACACAGATGATACCAGATCGTTTAAAAAGTTTTCACATCATTATAACACATCAACTCATTTATTCACAGCGTCTTAACAGCAGACACCTGGGGGTTGGTGCGACTACTATTATATGCCCCACACACGATGTTTAGAGGTGATCTTGGGTTTCTTCTTATCTTTCGCCTCCTCTTTTCTTCTTCTTCCACAAGCAGCACGCATGCGCAGAACGTATATGGCTAGTTGACCGTCGTGTGTCGTCTTTGCGGTGTGTCCAAGGAGCCCGACCTGGCCCGACACGGGCGACGCAAGGCGACGCAAGGCGACACAGCAGTTGGCCGACGTCGGGCGACGTCGGCTTGGTGTGTCAGGGGCTTAAGGCCTCATCTACCCCTCCCGATTCTTCATGAAGCATAATGGCACTGAACGACAGTTTCAAAATGCAGAAGAAGCCATGGCATACGCGCAGGAGAACATACAACGTGGCCGCGCTTCACCAACAGCAGCATCATCTTCATTATCGCTGCAGGGCGCTGGACAGGTGGCCTTGGGGGCCGCGGCGCCGTCGTCGTCGGCTGGCGGCCGCGCGGCGCCCGCGACCTCGGAGGACACCGACAAATAGAGACATGCAACATGCAGTAATGCCCTGGATCTAACGCAAAGGACTCTAAAACTTCCCGCACGGACATTGCCTCTGCCTGCCTGGTAATATCCCTGGTGAGTGAATAATGTGCTTTTTTTTGTTATTATTATTATTTCTTATAAGTAGTTACGAAAGCTGGACAATTTAGAACTAATTAAACCGCGGACTTTATTGGACACTATTTTTGCTTTTCATTTTTCCTTTTTTTTTTTGCTCTCCCCACTATCCTACTTTTCATATGTTTATGATTGCTTAATATCGTTTTGAAACGCTTTATATATATATATATATATATATATATATATATATATATATATATATATATATATATATATATATATATATATATATATATATATATATATATGCCCTTTTCTTCACGTCCATGCTCTTTAGTTTCGATGTAGGCCTAGATTTATTAATATGGGACTGTACCAATTACTATACTACGGGGACCACCTTGGTTTTATTTTATGCTTTTTATTTGGATAAATATTGCCAGCGCAGTTCAGCACTTAATTCATCATACGTTGAGAAGACCGAGTCATCTTTTTTTTTCTTTGCATACTAATTTCGTTGAGTATGTATATAGATTAGGGCCCATTTTGTCTTTGTTTTTTTGTTTGTTTGTTTGTTTTTTCGGGGTTTGTGGGGGAGGGCGGGGGGTTGCTGTCTTCCCTTCCTCTCAGACAGAGTAAAAGGAAGATATGACAGGATGGTTACATTATAAAGCTGACTAATTAGCGTTTAATAGACAGCACAACAAATCAACATTTCATTTAGGAAATATTCCCTGTTTATTGTTAGGCCTACTTTGTTTTTTTCCTTCTTTTCTTTGCTCTCCCCACCATCCTATTTCTCATATATTTATGATTGCTCAATATCGTTTTGAAATGCTTAGCTGGAGGATGGGAGGACAAATGTGGACTATTATTGGATCTGGACAATTATTTTTTTTTTTAAATATATATCTTTGCCTTTTTTTCGGGGGGTTAGGGGGGGGGGTGCTGTCTTCCCTTCCTCTCAGACAGAGTAAGAGGAAGATATGAACTAAATCTAACTACCGTTTAATAGACAGCACATCAAATCAACATTTAACTTTATTGTTATCATTATTTTTTTTAATTAGCCTATTATTATTATTTATTTATTTATTTTCATTTCTTTGTAGTAATTTCTCGATTTAAGGTTGGCGTGTGTATATATGTGTTTGCCGTTATGGTTGTGTGTGTGTGTGTGTGTGTGTGTGTGTGTGTGTGTGTGTGTGTGTGTGTGTGTGTGTGTGTGTGTGTGTGTGTGTGTGTGTGTGCGTGCGTGTGCGCGGGTGGATGGGTGGGGGGGGGGGGGGGGTTGGGACTTAATTAGAATTAAGTTGGTCTAATTAAGTTGGGACTTAATTAGAACAACTCAAAGCTTCAGGACCTCTTTGTTTGTACTCAAACCTGTCTTACTGATGAATCCTTTGATTTAATAGTGACCAAAATTGTGTGTTGTGTGTGTGTGTGTGTGTGTGTGTGTGTGTGTGTGTGTGTGTGTATTCAACCAAAATACTCATTAACAATGTGTATACAGTATGCATGTATTTTTTTTCTCTTCCTCTTCTTCTCTTATGTCTTTCTAGGAAATTCTTGGTTTAAGGTTGGCCTGTATATATGTGCGTGTTGTCGTGGCTGTGTGTGTGTGTGTGTGTGTGTGTGTGTGTGTGTGTGTGTGTGTGTGTGTGTGTGTGTGTGTGTGTGTGTGTGTGTGTGTGTGTGTGTGTGTGTGTGTGTGTGGGCACTGGGGGGGGGGTGCTGTTGTGTGTGTGTGTGTGCGTGTGTGCGCGTGCGCATGCATACTCACTTTGAATATTTTCCAATTCTGTTGGGACTTCATTGAAACTATACTAATCTGTAGGACCCTTTTTGGTGGGGGCATGCATTCAAACTTGTCTTCCTGATGGGATCTTATTTCAAACAGTGAACACAATTGCATTAGTGATGCGCGGGTCAGGTTTTTTTTATGACCCGCGGGTCCCGCATGTTATAATAATCTGACTCAGACTGCCCCGCAGCATTAGCTCCATTTTCATGACTAGACTTGGCCCGCAGCCCGCCGACATTAAATGCACGTCAAATATGTCTTTGAACAGGGCTTTTATTAAGCCAAAAAATGCTTTCATTATAGCTTCAAATAGTTAATAGTTAATAGTTAATACTGAAGTTCCAACAATTAATGAAAAGAAAATACAAATGGAACGAAATAGCAGCATGTTTTTTTTCTTTTTCATGCTTTACATGTACAGTATATTATCAACGGCGATGGTGTTTTCAATTAACAGAACGAAATGACTCTGTAACATAAACATAAACTATATATAGGTCAAATATAGCTTCCCGCTTTGGGGAAATTATAGCCTAGTCCTAAAAAACTTTGAATGCAATGCCTTTTCGACCAGTTCTACAACACAAAACACACACACAATGCATTTGAAAACACACAATGCGTTTGCCACACAATGCGCTCCGTGCTTCAATTAAGGATTCAAGTTTAACGTGCATCAGCAGCACCAAATATTAAAATAAAAATAAAATAAATACCATCGCTTATTAAGCAACACTTTTCCTCTTTGCAAAAAAAAAAAAAAAAAACGAAAATAAATTAAAGCAATAGGCTACTAGCTAGGGATGTAAATTATCGATTAATTTCTTATCGATCGATTAATTGGATATTAATTTGTTATCGATAATTAATTGATCAGCGGCGTTTTTTGAAAATGACAGTAGAAGTGCTAATAATGCAGAATATGCCATTTCAAGATTTCAAATGTACTGTATAAATCATAGATCATTTGGGGGGTCTCCAGGAGTTTGGGCCGCGAAGCGGCCTGAACTTCTCCTTATGTACTGCAGTGCAGGCTGCACTGTAGGGAATGGAGGAGAGGTGGGAGTTTGCATGAGACATCTTGTCATTGTTGTACAGATAAGTAGCCAACAACAACTTTAGTTTTGATCCACAACAATTCATCTCTGCACAAGGATCTATTGACACATGGAGTTTTTTTTTTCCTCTGCTGGAGCTTACAGTAATATTATGCTCATGCAACAATGTTTTGTACTCATTCATTTGGACAATTCAGAACACAGGAGTTCAAGCATGTTTACCTGTATAATGCAAAAGGCATGATAAACATGCATAGTAGGCTTAGATCCTAACAGTATTGGTCGCACAGCTGTTTATAATTAACCGGGGAAGCCCCTAATTGAAACGGCAGGCTGGCTACACGCATGCAGATAAAAGGTGATATTCTCAGTTCATTTTATTTCATTAAAAGGCATATCAATATATACATCATATACACCAAATGAAAACATACGATGGTCTTAGTAAATACCAGTTTGAATTATCAAAATCCGTTCAGAATTCAAGATGCATGGAAGAAATCAAATCTCAACTATATTTGCGATGCGACTTAGGGTGAGTGCCGCTGTCTGTCTCTGTCTCTATAGATTATAAGTCTAGCGTCACGTTTCATCGGGGCACTCGTGCAGAGGTTGAATGGTTATACTGACATGACAGGGATGGGGTTGTGTCTTTGATTTAGGCTACTTATAACGGCCTGCACCAACGCAACGAGAGAGAGAGGGGGGGGAGATAGAGAGAGGCAAAGAAAGCCATTGCGCACGTTTTTTTTTCTCCGACAGTGGGACTGTGTCTGTGGGACCGCGGCATCGGGTCCATTTGGTTCTATAGTCCAAATAATAGTGGTCCCCGTGCCCGGACCACTTTAAAAGTCACAAAAGCAGAGTCTCTCCTCCTCTCCTCTGTGCATGCGTGATGTGTGTGTGGGGGGGTAGTGTATCAGCTGCACTACGCCGTACGACGGTGCGTAACCGAGAAATCAATTAATTGATGATTGATAAGTTTACTCGAGCAATTTCTTATCAACAATTAATCGAGGATCGATTAATCATTAACACCCCTAGTACTAGCCATTATGCAGACAGCAACCAGACATATAGGCCTAGTTCAGCCTGACGGAATAACTTAACCCATGGCTTTTTGGACCTATGGATTTTTACGTGAGCTGTGCAAAAACAGAATGGCGTCGACAGTTCCAGGGTTCAGTCTGTTGCGTCGGGCCTCCAGCACCCGGCCGGCCGAGCTGAACGCACGCTCGCTCGCAGCACTAGACGCCGGTATGCAGAGGATCATTCTCGCCAGCTTAGTAAGCATGGGGAACGAGCCTTGGTGCGCCTGGGACCCCCAGAACCCCAGAAGATCCTTCCCCCCTCCTGCTGCTGCTGGTGGTGGCGGCGGCGGCTGGTTGGCAAACTCCTTACAAAGTAGCCTGGCGTTGTTATAAACTGGCTCTCTCTCATCAGCTGGCAACATCTTCAGTGACTTGAAACGGGGATTAAGAAACGTTCCGAGTTTGTGTGTGATGCTGAGAGACAGTGCTTTGCCCGTGCTCGAATGCAGACCATATACTCCGCATCCCCGAAGTGTGGCTCGCAGTGTTTCTTCAGTTTGTAAAACCAAAGCACCACTCGTTGGATGGTTGGATACCTGTCCCCTTCCAACTCTTCGCTCGCTTCTTTAAAGAGCAACAAGAATTGTGTGAGGGTCTTCATGACGTCCAGCTGGATGCCTTCCATTCGGTGCAGTTGGTTCTTCTCCTCCATGGCTTGCTGAATAGTGCTGTACTGATTGGTGACGGACTGCATCATCGCCACTTTACTGTTCCACCTGGTTTCACTCCTGCACAACAGCATTCGGGAGCTTTGCGCTAACACCAGATTTCTTGAGGTAGGTAACAAGGCTCTTGCAACTGTTGATCACATCACTGACAGCTTGCATGTGTTCTGCTGCGTCAGGCTTGACATCAAAAGTGTGTTTAAGGATGATGTTGAGTACGTGGGATGTGCATGGAATCCAATTGTAGTTACTAAGAGCAGATTTAACATTAGATCCCAGGTCGCTCACAAACATGATTTTAGAGAAACGATTCGCGTCGACCCCGAAATCCTGCAGCTCTTTTATTAATTGGTCGTTAAGATTGGCGGCTGTCTTCCTGAGGTTTGAGTCAAATTCAGCTGTTGTTATGACGCGGCCCTTCAGTTTCCAAATCTTCAGTGACGAAGTGAGTTGTGAATACACTATATGCTCGTTTATTAAAATCATCGGTCCACATATCAGTGGTAATTGTGATGCCACACTCCAGCGCTGTATTCACCTCTTGTGAAAGTTTGCTTTTCTTTTCTTTTGCCGCTTAACGGCTCTGTCGGTGACTGTCGATCGGTGGGGAAGAGCACTGCTGGCATCCACACGTCCATCCATTGCCCGACACAATATCAAACGGGCGTATATCTTCACAGCACATTGCAACGCAAAGATCGGTTACATGAGACTTGGCTGGAGCTGGTAGTTCTCTTTTTACGAACCCGGTCATAGAACTTTGTGACGAATCCTTCTCATTGCCTGGCATGCCTGGACAAACATGCCTCTTCAAGTTGGATGTACCAGAGCCGTGGCTGTCATGTTTGTAGAGTTTATCACACGTATTGCACTTAACATAACCGATGCTGCTGCTGTCTTCCGCATTCACAACCTCATAGAATTTGTCCCAAACGGTTGATTTAGCAGTCTGGCCTTCTTTTTTTCTCACTGTGTACTCCCCCGACTTTAATTTATCTCGCACATTTTGACTGTTAGCCTTGTCTTTGTCGAGGTCCATTTTCACGTGTTGCCTGCGATCTGTTGTTCCTCTTTGTTGTTGTGGTTGTGCGCGCGTGCTGAGCTACAGGCTACTAGTGACCTTAGTGGACCGGTCGCTTCCGTGACGTCGTGTCGCAGGTTAGATTGCGTGAAATAAAAATGATGCATTTACATCACAGCATTATATACAATTATATACAATTAACATTTAATGTTAATTGTTTTCTGTCAAAAATGAACATTTAATCATGTGAAAGAAATCCATTTCTAGACCCGCCTCAACCCAGCCCGCGAATTAAGTGAACATTTCTTGACTCGGCCCAACCCGGCCCGCGGGTAACCCGCGGGATCCGCGGTCGCGGGTCGACCTGCGCATCACTAAATTGCATGCTGTGTGTGTTTGTGTGTGTGTGCGTGTGTGTGTGTGCGCGCGTGTGTGCGTGAAGGTCCTACTCCTCATGCATGTGCATTCCCTTGTGGCATACATGCACATGTATATTCAACCAAGATACTTATGAGTGATGTCAATAGGGATATCAATACATCCACTATTATTTAATGTTCTCCCTGCGGCACCTGACTATTTGAATACTGAATGGCTATTATATATTACTTCAGGTGTCATTACTTCTACTTCTGGGTAACTGTATTTTCTTTTCCTTTTTTCTCTCTCTTTGATTTTCTTTCCTGTGATCTCTCTTTTTACATTTTATTTTACTTTGTTGCTATTACTATTATTATCATTTATTTTTTATTTTTTTCTCCAAAATGTCTATTAGTACTATTGTTATTATTACTTCTTACAAGGGATGTGTTCCGGTTGAGTCATGGGACTTAAATAGTGTGTTAATGTGCCTTCTAATTGCGATTCTGGCGGAGTTCCGTCCGCTAAGCTTAGTGCACTCCGTTACAAACACTTAAATGTGTGGATTTCTTTACAAAGGGTTTCTTTGTCGTCAGTTATTTGATGACTGGGGTTGGGAACTTGTACCAGATTTCACTTGCATTTTATTGTTATTTTTCTTATGTTTTTTTCACGGGTTTCCTTACGATACTGGTAAACTCAAACCTGTTGGATGTCAGCATGCTGTCAACCCTCGCCTCCAATTTATGATATCATGGCCAATTTAAATGTTTCAACCGGACCAGTTGGTTGCGATGTGACCTTTATAAGCTGGAATGTCAAGTCTCTAAACCACCCACGTAAAAAAGTACTATCTCACCTAGAAAAACTTAATGTTGGGATAGCTTATTTACAAGAAACGCACTTGCGAACAATTGACCACTCCAGAATCAGGAGTAGATGCATAGGCCAATCATACCACTCAAAATTCGACTCTAAATCTAGGGGAGCGGCGATTCTTATCAATAAAAACATACCATTCGTAATGTCAAAAGTTGAAACTGACTCTTCAGGTCGATATGTAGTCGTAATAGCAATAGTGATCTCTGACCATGCCCCGTTGTTAATGACTTTGCGCATACCAACCTCTTACACCAATTATCGTCCCTGGCGGTTTAACTCTCTATTGCTTTCTGATAATACATTTGTTGAACGTATCTCAACTGAAATAACTTCATTCCTTGGACATAACCAGACCCCGGGAA
Source organism: Benthosema pterotum (assembly GCA_039105355.1). Taxonomy (NCBI): domain Eukaryota; kingdom Metazoa; phylum Chordata; class Actinopteri; order Myctophiformes; family Myctophidae; genus Benthosema; species Benthosema pterotum. The sequence continues at coordinate 35,231,908 of CM076965.1, read as the reverse complement.
TGTCTTCTTCCATGGTATGGGAGGCAGTGAAAGCATTCCTCAGAGGGCAAATTATATCGTACAGTGCTCGCATCCGCAAATGCCTTAACGAAAAACTTGAAAAACTGACAAACGATATTTTAAGTTTAGATACAAGGCTTGCGCTTGCCCCATCTGATGATCTTCTTAAAAAGCGTCTGGTCCTCCAAAGTGAATTTAACCTACTATCAACTAGACAAATCGAATACTTAATAAATAAAACACAAAGTAAGACATACGAATTTGGGGAAAAAACTGGAAAGATCCTGGCACACCAACTTCATCAAAAAACAGCAAATCGAACTATAGTGGAAATAAAGGATAAATTGGGCACCAAGCACCTTGATCACTTAGAGATAAATATGTGTTTTCCGAAGTTTTACTCCAAATTATACATTCTGAATCTTTGCATACACATATATATATATATATATATATATATATATATATATATATATATATATATATATATATATATATATATATATATATATATATATATATATACAGTATATATATATAGTAGCAGAAGTTGAAAAAATATCGTTGAAATTTGGGTTGTTTTGCATGCCATCATGTTTGGTGGAGCAGTCTGGGCATTTAGGGTGGCGTTGCCCCCCCATGCCTAGATCCGGTCCTGCACAAACTGCGATTGAGATAGGCCTACATGTAAAATGACTGATTTCTCTAATACAGTAAATAATCAATCATTTCAGTATCCCGCTTCTAAATCAGTTCAACCAGACATAGAGGTGACTACGCACTGGACAAATGTACAAGACCTGTCAACTTTACAACGACACTCACTCCATTCGACGGAGTTTTGCGATACTTACTGTCCGTCGAACGGACAGTCATTGAACGACTGTCCGTTCGATGGAGTTTTGCGATACTTTCTAAGAACACTGATTAGTATTGCCATTACCTGGGGTGAGTAACCCTTCCGAGTCCCGACAGTAATATAAGCTGGATGTGTTCACAGCACAGCCACGCAACAACTTTTACCAGCAGCGCCTGGCACGGCTCATGCGGCTGGCGCGGCGCCCCCCCCCCCCACCTACACACACACGGCGCACAACGGTTTGTTGGGTGGGGAGAGAGAGAGGGATATATATATATATATATATATATATATATATATATATATATATATATAGAGAGAGAGAGAGAGAGAGAGAGAGAGAGAGAGAGAGAGAGAGAGAGAGAGAGAGAGAGAGAGAGGGGGGGGGGGGGGGAGAGAAGAGAGAGAGAGAGAGGGGGGGGGGGGGGAGAGAAAGAGAGAGAGAGACTTTTTAGACAGGCTTTTACCACCACCGCGATTCTGTGTGAAAGTGACCAAATGGGTGAGGTTGTAACTTTATAAACTTTATGCGAAAATATGTGGGGATTGTGAAATCAAGCGAGGCATGCATAATTTGCATATTTATGCAATTATTCCGCGGCGCCTTTTTTCTTTCCTTCTCTTTCGACCATTTTTTAAGGGTCCAGACAGAGTGCGGCGGTCCGGTCGTGGACCGCCAGCACAGCGTGCAAAGAGCAAGCACCCACCTGCCTCGATCCCTTAGCTTCCTGCACCAACTGCTAAATGTCTCGGGACGCTGCAGTTCATGAAGCCATAATGGCTTCATGAACTGCAGCGTCCCGACTCCAGTCCTCACACCATGAAATGTCGCGGTTCGCTGATCATCACTCTCTATCTCCACGTGTCTCTGTCAGTGTTGCCAACTTGGCAAACTTGTCACTATGTTTAGCTTTTTTCCAGACCCCCCTAGCGTTAAAAAAACTCCAGGTAAAAAATCTAGTGCTTTTTGCTGGTGAGTTGGGTTGAAAACCACTGCTCAGGCTCCTCCTTCTAGTGCATTTTCGAAGTGCCACTGCATTTTGGATTTTGGCAGTTGGCAACATTGGTCTTTCCGCAAGCCGGACTTCCGGCACTGTGCCGGAGAACTTTAATCCCTGCTATCTACCTATTTCCCTCTTAACCGAGGCAATCGTCAAGGTTGCCCTTTATCTCCCCTCTTATTTGCTGTCGCTGTCGAGCGCTACGTGGAGAAATTGGTAACAAGGGAATTTTAAGACATGGCTTAGTACATAAAGTATCCCTTTATGCTGATGACATGCTCCTTTATATGTCTGATCCTTTGGTTAGTCTACCTAAAACATTCGATCTATTAAAAGATTTTGGAAAAATATCAGGATATAAAATTAATATACAGAAGAGTGAAATAATGCCTGTGAACGATGCTGCCAAATTACTTGCACTCGACTAAGTTTAAACACCTGGGAATCTGGGTTACACACGACTTTAAAGACCTTTTCAAGGAAAACTTCCCCCCGCTGATACTCCGTTTGAAACAAGACCTGAAGTGTTGGAACATGCTACCTCTATCGCTAGGTGGTAGAATAAACACAATTAAAATGAATGTTATGCCCAGGTTTTTATACCTGTTCCAATGTATCCCTGTTTTCTTATCCAAATCATTTTTCTCATCTATTGACAAGCTTATATCCGAGTTTACATGGAATAAGAAAAACCCTAGAATACGTAAGAGCTAAGGCTGTATACCGAAGCTCGGGATTCAAACCACTCGCTCGTTAAGGTCGCCACGCAAACGAATATTAATGATCCCGAACCATTCGCATTTATTTATTTATTTAACTTTTCCCCCCATCTAGTAGATCTGCGACATTGAGGGGTCAGAAACTCGCTGTGAAACACGCTGTTACTGCAGTTGGAAATGCATTGTTTTCACTGAAGGTGTCCCATTCTCAATAGAGGTTTATGTAGGCGATCCACCATTAGACTAGCTCTAGTAAGTGAACAGAGTTTGCGCAACTCCGTCTGTACTCTATAGAGCTGCACGCTGACATCGGTTGGTCTTATGGTTCACTGACCACCAGCAGCACAAGAACAAACAGCAGGTCGAAAAAGTCCTCAGCTCCGAACTCAGTAGAATCTGCACCTGGCTCGCCGATAACAAACTATCACTACACCTTGGTAAAACTGAATCCATACTCTTTGGTACAAATGCTAAGCTCAGTAAGGCAGATGGCTTCACTATCAAAGTGGGGGAAAACATTATCACCCGGAAAGAAGAAATTACCTACCTGGGTTCAATCCTGGAGGCAAATCTTTCCGGTGATAAAATGGCCACAAACGTAATCAAAAAGGTCAACCAAAGAACTAGATTCCTATACAGGATCTCCTCACTGGTCAACAAAGACACTCTGAAGACCATAACTGAAGCCCTGGTACAAGGTTACTTTGACTATGCCTGCACCTCTTGGTACCACAGCACCTCAAAAACCTTAAAAACAAGGCTACAGACCTCCCAAAACAAACTTGTCAGACTGTTACTTGGCCTCACACCTCGAACCCACCTCACCCCTGCCCACTTCGACAGTTTGGATTGGCTTAGGGTTGACGACAGAGTACAACATCTCGCAATGGGTTTGGTCCACAAGATACGATACTACCAAAATACCCCTATACCTATCCAAATACTTCCTTAATGTCAATGAAGTACACTCCCACAACACCAGAGGGAGTGCTACTAACCATGTCCAACCCAGATTTGGCACAAACAAGGGTCTTAATTCCTTCCGCTCATATGCCACCAAAATGTGGAATGCCCTACCAACAGTCATAAAGGCATGTAAATCCCTTGACTCCTTCAAAACCGCTCTCAAAGGGCACCTACAGATGGCTGCAATTCTTAACTGGCCTCTGTAAAACAAAAATGTATATAAAATCCCCCCACCCACCCCGCCTCTCCTCTTTGTACATTTCTCTTTTCCTTTTTTACCTCCACTATGATTTTGCCTCCATGATTTGCTGCTTCCGTTTTTACTGAAGTAGTTTTGTTTGTACGGTATTTGAATGCCTCAATGAAATGAACAAGTTGGCCACTATTGTAAACAAGTGTATGCTTAACTAGCGTGTCCAATCAGCTTTTTCAGATTTGATGCAGTTGTACTTGAATTGTACTGTAATTCTCCAAGCTGTTATCAGTTTTGTAGCAGTGTGTACTTGACTTGTACTGTAACTCATCTCTGTTAATAAAAATTTCATTCATTCATTCATTCATTCATTCATTCATTCATTCATTCATTCATTCATTCATTCATTCAGCAGGCTGGTGGGCAGCAGGCTTAAGCCTATATATACAATATCACGTAGTCTAATCTTGGCAAACAAATAATTAAACCAGCCTTTGGTAAGGTTGGTCTTATGGTTCACTGACCACCAGCAGCAGGCTGGTGGGCAGCAGGCTTAAGCCTATATATACAATAGACACGTAGTCTAATCTTGGCAAACAAATAATTAAACCAGCCGACGGACGGCATTTATTGGCAATCAAAACAGCGTGTTACCCGTGGCTGTGTCGGATCTGTCTCATCAGAAAGGAGAGAAAGGACAGCGGTGTCATGATGAAGTATTCACTAATGTCAGGCACATCTCAGGGCAGTAGAAAACTTAGCTACCGATGACAACATCCACGATGTTAATAGTTAGTAGAGGCGCACGCACGGGGGGCGTGGGGGGGGGTAGCATGCTGCTCTTTTTTTTGGCGAAGGTTCGAAGCTCGCCTTATAATTCCCGGCGAACGTTCGAAGGCCAGAATGAGTCCAACTATACAGCACTAGTAAGAGCATGCTACAGCGGCACCGCAAAGACAGAGGTTTGTCTCTCCCTAATTTCTTATACTATTACTGGGCTGCCAATATCAAGGTGATGCTGCGTTGGAAGGAGCTGCTGTCCCAAGACCCCGCTCCCAAATGGCTGCAATTGGAAAACCTATCATGTGGCCCCACATCCTTACATGCTTTCCTTTGCTCCAAACTCCCGTTAGCAGAGCCTGTATCCAAATACACTTCAAATCTCATCATAAACATTCCATTAAAATATGGACTCAGTTCAGACGGGCCTTTTCTCTTAGTGATTTCTCAATCTCTGCCCCGATAGTAAGAAATCATAATTTCAAACCCTCAATTATAGATAGAGCATTCAACATTTGGACGGAAAAGGGTGTCTGAAGCAGGTGTTTTTATGTCATTTAATCAACTGCAGCTAAAATTTGACATACCACGCTCTCACTTCTTTCGTTTCTTACAGCTGCGTAATTTTGTAACATCATCCGTCACAGATTTTCCATCACTACCACCAGATTCCCTCTTAGAATTCATTTTAAGGCTTGATCCACACTCTAAAGGGGCAATTGGGACAATTTACTCCTTATTAAACTCTTCCAACCTGGAGCTACTGACCTCATTAAAAAACGCAAGGGAGGAAGATTTGGGGACACAAATTTCGGATGATGTTTGGAAGGAAGCACTGGATAGAATACATTCCTCTTCAATTTGTTTAAGACATACCATTATTCAATTTAAGGTTACGCATCACCTCCACTGGTCCAAAGTAAAATTATCCAAATTTGTTCCTGCCATGAATCCAACATGTGATCGTTGTAATCACGATCAAGCTACCCTTGCACATGCTTTTTGGTTTTGTCCAAAACTAAACACATTTTGGCAATCAATATTTAAAACATTCTCAGATGTATTAGAAGTACCATAGAACCATCCGCCACCATTGCAGTGTTTGGAGTTGTTTCCCAAAATCTACGTCTTAGCCGGCAAAACAAAAATATGATAGCCTTTGCAACCCTTTTGGCTAGGCGACAAATACTGTTTAAATGGAAGGAGAAACTCCCACCAACCTTTAAATCATGGGTCAATGATGTTCTACATCATCTGACATTGGAAAAAATTCGTTACTCCACAAGAGGGTATGCTAGTGCTTTAAAATTTTACACCATTTGGCAACTTTTTTTTTTAACATATATTGAGAGGATGAACGCAGCTGACATCAACAATCCTTAACAATGACCCTATTTGTACTACTGTACTCCATTGTATTACTGTGATTATTTTATTTTGTTTATTTATTTTACTTTTTCACTGATTGTACACTATAATATGCTATATTTGGTTTATGCTATAATTGATCAATAATATGTATTGATTAGTTTATGTATATTAATGTATATCGACCAATTAATGTATTTTTTTCTTTATTATTTTTCCTTTTTTTGGTACAAGATGGGGAGGGGGGGGGGGGACAAAAAACGTATTCATTGTACTCCTGACTATTTGACTCGCATACTGAAATTCAATAAAGAAACTCTGATAAAAAAAATGGTTGGTCTTACACTTACTTTTATCTTGAAATTAAATTAATGTTACACAGACTTATTTTAGCCTTTAGTCTTGGTCCTCCACAATATTTTATGTATCTCATGTGGCCCCTTGGGAAAAATAATTGCCCACCCCTGGGTTAGAGGCACATCCCCATACTGGACAAGTAGGCCTACAGCCAGGTCATGTTCTACTCGCCCCCACCTAGGCAACCCGTGGCTCTCCACTAGATGTGCTTTGTGTGTTGTCGAGTTGTAGACATTGTGCTAGCCTCACCATTGTTAATGTGTTTTCACCTCATCATCAATTCATCATCTATTCTAAAAGTAGCCTTTTATTTTTGCACACACACATACACACTGAAGGCATTTCCAAACAGGTTTAAGGAAATGGCCTCTAAGCAAGGTAGCTGTCGGCGGATATTTTCTGCATACAAAAATAAAAAAAAACTCATTCTCTGCTCCAGTTCATTGAAGGCTTTTTTCTTTTTTTCTCCTTTGAACAAATATGAGAATCATATTTAAATATGAAACAAACAAAAGACAAACAAAAACAAGCAAAAAAGTTATTAATTAATTTCTGGCACCAGTGCTATACTCTTAACATCAATCTCATGTGAGCGCACAGCACCTCACACCTGGTGTTTTATGATTCTTTATATTTATTTAGGTTTATTGATTTGCTTGTAAATGTTTGATGGCTTGGAGATCAAAGTCCGTACATAGAGATGGCATGAAAAAGACACAGGTTATAATCAGTGTTGTAGTGGTACTTTTAGAAGTGGGGGGACGCCTCTTAAGACACGTGCACGCATGCATGCATGTGCATTCGCGTGCACCTGCACAACGCAGACAGACACACTATTAAAACATGCATATTAAATAGTATATTGAGAAAGATGGTTTACAATCCTTAATTGTATCCATAAAGGTAAATGACAAGTAAAAAAAAAAAAACAATTTTTGCCCCCAAAAATATTTTAGATGTGAGAGAAGTGGGGGGACTCCGTCCCCCCGCGTCCCCCCTCCACTACACCCCTGGTTATAATTAGCTGACAACTTTCTCGAAGCTTTAGCCAGTAAGTCCTAGCTTTGTAGACACAAACCTCTTTTGAAATAGTTTATTCAATCTGACAACATTGTGGAATTGTTCTTGAAAATGTAAATTAAAAATCATACCTGTGTGAAATGAGGGACGCTCTTCATCATCTTTCAACATAAATTTCAACATGAGAGGGAGAGAAGGCACGAGGGAGAATTTATGATTAATGATTAATAACCATTGAAACTAGGTCCACAATATGTTTTTCTGTTCAGAATTTGACACAAGATTAAGAAAAAAAGCTGGGGGGAAAATTATATTTATTGTTTAAATATTTATCAAAATAGGTGATCTACAAGCCCCCAATGCTTGTAGATCCCATGCAGGAGCTATACTCTATGGCTCTGGTTACAGGGAGGGACACAGGTCTCCATAAAACTGCTCTACTGATTTTTTTCAATGAGGAAATGCTCATTGGGTTTAGGGAAATTGTGAGCAAACAGCACCTCACATCCAGTGTTTTATGATTGTTTATGGCAATATTTATATTAGGTTTATTGATTTGCTTGTAAATGTTTGATGGCTTAGAGCTGTTACTCAAAGTCTGTACATAGAGATGGCGTGGAACAGCTGACAACTTTCTCTAAGCTCCTTTAGCCGATGAGTCCTGACTTTGTAGACACAAACATCTTTTGAAATAGCTTTTTCAATCTGACATGTTGAATTGTAAAAATCACACCTATGTGAATTATCTTTCAACATCAATTTCATCATGAGAGAGAGAGAGAGCACAAGAGAGAATTTAATCATGATTAATAACCATTCGAACTAGGTACAAAATATGTTTTCCTGTTTAGAATTTGAACATTTAAAAAAGAAAAAAAATCTGTGAAAAAATATATTTATTTTAAAAATATTTATCAAAATATGTGATCTACAAGTGTGAGAGGAATAAGCATGTGGAACTTGTTTCCACATGCTCCTTGACTAATGAGAAACAATTGTGTCAGTTTGACTACTAAGCTCCACCCTCGGATTGCTGAATTGTGCATATTGTTCATATTGCTTACTGCTTGGTGCCGTGTTGTTGGGTTGTTTCATTGATGACAACAACTAAGCAAATCATTGTGCCTGGATAACTCAGTCAGTAGGGCGCCAGACTTCAGAATGCAAGATTGAGGGTTCAAGTCCCACTGCTGACAATACAAAGTCAGTCTCCAAGAACCTGCTGTGCTCCCACAATCACATGATGTATTTCTTCCATGTTTCTGTGGCTTATTTGTACATATTTAAGGGACCAAGTAGTCCACTTGTAACCAGTAGGTCTGAGACCAGTTAAGTGTCATAGCACCACCCCCTCAGGGCAGCATATGCGGTGGCTTGTCAGGCAGAGTAGGATAGGCGGCGTCTATCCCAGCTGTTTCTGGTCCCGACTCGGCTCATTCAGTCACACTGTTTGGCGTGTGTGTGTGCTCGTAGCACCGAGGTAAGCACTTGAATGAATAATAGCGTGTTCTGTCGCTAAGTTGATATATGCAGACAACCTCCTTTATACTTACGTCTTGTTTTCTTCTCTTGTTATTGATATATCTCGCTCTGAGGTTACCTGAATATGCACAGTGAATGGAGCAAGCTGGAACAGATCATTAACAAACAAACCAATGAGGCTTGTGTCATATAATGGTTCAGAAATATTATGTATGCATATGACTTTTTCTCTCTCTCTCTTCGTCACTTGCTCTTCGATTTGTATCATGTATTATTTTATTTGAAGAACTGTAGATTGAACTTTGGACCTGTAGCCTACTGTACCTCCTCATGCCCAAAGGTTTTCTTTAACCCATCCTGAGTCTAACCCATCCTCTTTTGTTTCATGCAGCTCCTTAACACCACTGAAAGAAATGCGCCCTCTGTCAAGTCAATCTTATGAAGTGTCGGCGCTTACCTGACCTCTTCTGGTTCAGTCCTCAAGCTCTACAATGGCATAAAATGGATAGAAAAGGAATAGGTGTACAACGCTCACGACTGTACATCAACTGGACTGCAAAGGAATTCACCAATCAAAACATTCTTACATCACGCTTCTCATAGCAGTTGCATTTTAGAAACCATGTATGGGTGCAATATTTGTTATTCTCTATTTTGCTTTTACAGGAAGTAATTACAAATATAATCACCTCAGATGGCCATTTGATTTCAGCCAGCAAAACATCCAGAAAATCTGTCAAAAAGATTGATTATTTGATTGGGGGTCAGATGAAAATTGCCGACTAGCCCTATATACAAATATAGGTGATCAGTCTTCACATGTATGGTTATCCAGGGTTTTGATATGGCCATAAATGGTGGTATAGTGTCACAATGCATGACCCTAAAGGTATGAAGGCATGGGTGACAGGAGATTTAGGTTTCCATACTAAATGCCACCAAAATACATTACGTTTTGTTAACCCCCTTGGAACAACCCTTTAACAAGTGCAGCCTTTACCTTTTGTTTAATGCCGTCACTGTTGTTAATATACCCATTCTTACTGTAGGTACGTTAAACAAGTACCTCCAAAAATGCCTATTGAAGTGCTTATAAATGCATTAATAAGCATCTGTTCCTGCTTGTAAAGCAATGTTGGCTGTTAATAGGCACGCTATTAACGGCTTATAAATGCGGTCCCCACTTTAAACAAAGTGCCTCCAAAAATGCCTATTAAGTGCTTATAAATGCATTAATAAGCATCTGTTCCTGCTTGTAAAGCAATGTTGGCTGTTAATAGACACGCTATTAACGGCTTATAAATGCGGTCCCCACTTTAAACGAAGTGCCTCCAAAAATGCCTATTAAGTGCTTATAAATGCATTAATAAGCATCTGTTCCTGCTTGTAAAGCAATGTTGGCTGTTAATAGGCACGCTATTAATGGCTTATAAATGCGGTCCCCACTTTAAACGAAGTGCCTCCAAAAATGCCTATTAAGTGCTTATAAATGCATTAATAAGCATCTGTTCCTGCTTGTAAAGCAATGTTGGCTGTTAATAGACACGCTATTAACGGCTTATAAATGCGGTTCCAACTTTAAACGAAGTGCCTCCAAAATGCCTATCAACGTGTTTATAAATGCATTGTTAACCGCCTGTCCATGTTTGTAAACAATTTTGAGTTCTTAATAAACACAAGATGAAAGGTTTATAAGTTCTCTTCACCCTCCTGTTTTCACTTTGAACGAAGTTGGAACAAGCACCTTTGGTTTCATAAAGCGTACCATAAATGTTATATAAACAAGTAAGGTGTTTTGTTAATGTCTTATAAATATATTAATAATAGTTATTAAATGTGTATAGTAAATTCCTTATAAATGTGCACAAACGGTTAGTAAGTGTCTTATAATTAGTTTATAACATTTAATGCAGGTTTTATAAATGTCTCATTAAGTCTTATAAATATCCTAGCAATCTACCCTTATAACAAGGAGCCTAATGGGGTAGGTATGTAAAATGATTTATAAATGCATATAAACAAATAATACGGTTATTAAGTGTTTTATAAACATATTAATAAGGTTTAATAAGTGCCTTCTAAATTTCCTATTAACAGTTCATAAATGTGTTTGTTAAATTCTTATAAGCAAATAATAACGTTAACAAGTGTCTTATAAATAATTTGTTAACAGTTTTACATGTCCTATTAACAGTTAATGATGTGTTTATTAACATTCCCCATAAATGTTTATAAACTATTAATAAGTATCTTGTAACGACCTTATAACAGGTAACACATAGCTTACAAATGTCTTATAAACGTTAATAAGCACTTATAACAAGGTACATAAGTGTCTTGTAACCTACTTATAAACAGTTAATTCATGTCTTACAAATGTCTTATAAGCACTTATAAGCGCTTATAACATGTCTTATAAGCCGTTAATAAGCGCTTATAAGCGCTTTTAACAAGGACCTTCGTTTAAAGTGTTACCCCCTGTTCATAATAATGGTATCTAGCTCTGGCCATACAGTATCTGCTTTTGCTTGACTAGTGGTTAAGTTACTGTATTCAAGGATTTCGCCCCTATTCGTTTCAGCGTGTTTTTTCTCTAATTCATGGATTTCTTTCTCTAATGTATTTAAATACTGTGTGCTTTTTCTTTGTTTAGAGGCCCCAAAACATGTTATCTGGCCTCTTAGGAAAGCTTTAAGTGTCTCCCAAATTACACTATAGGGAAGGCCAGTGGCGTTTCTGAAAATCTGGGGGCCCCCCTGCAAAGATTAGGTGAGGGGCCTTTTACAACAATATATCCTAATACATTAAGAGTGCTCGCTGCGTTACAAAATTGGATAGGCCTATAGTAAAATATGTTTAATTATCCAAATGATAATATGCTGCATGTTTGCAGCCAATAACTGCATTGCCAATTTCCCATAGAACTTTGTGAACAAATAAATGTCTCATATTATTTTATTGCAGCCTGCAGCCAACACACCAATACTGTACAAACACAAATGTCCAACAGACAGACCAGGTATTGTAGAGTGAGGCTTGCAGCCTTTGAGACAATTCAAACAAATAAATGCCCCACATTATTTTTCTTTGCCACCAACAGTTGCACTGCTTCAGCCTGCAGCCAATATAACACAAATGTCAAACAGACCAGGATAGGCTACTGAAGTGAGGCTGGCAGCCTTTTACACATGCACATGTCGATTACTCCTTGGGACACACACACACACACACACACACACACACACACACACACACACACACACACACACACACACACACACACACACACACAGTTGCCCTGCTCCAGCAAACGACTTGCAGAGTTGCAGTCATAAAACACAAACAATGTCCCATTACAAGCAGAAAGAGAACACAAATGGGGCTAATAAACAATATTAATTTGTAGTATTAGCCCAGATATATTCTTACCTCAATAATGTCCAAAGCATGCTTCCCTTGCACGCAAACTATATCCAGTTGACGGGCGCACTGGTTCTATGTTCAGAAGTACCAATCCAGACAATCTATCCTGTGTCATTATGCTTCTCGGATATGTCTAAAGTCTTTATGATTTTCAGCTTGCAAAATGATCGGTCTGCACTTGCAACGGTGACTAGGATAGTCAAAAATAGTTTGAGGGCAGTAGCCCAGTGTCGGTGACACTGGGCATAATGGTAGTGGGAGTAGTGCTGGGAGAGCGATGCCGGTGTGTCTCCACAATCACACCCAGCCCCGGGTTCATCCTCCCCGGCCGCCGTGCTGACCGGGGCCCCGCACGTGGACTTGTAGCAGCACCATCGCCGGCTTCCTTCTCCCGACGTCCGTATCACTGTTAATTGCATTCCGTGGCAGAACTGCACGGGCAGCAGTACTAGTAGTTTTAAATATTGCCGCAATCTTAGGTTGTTTTATCTGAACCACAGTATTTTCTCTTGCTCATTTTGAAAATCAAAACATCTGCTCTTGCTTTAAGCCCGCAAGTAAGGCGCTGCTGCAGTATCATGTGACACATCACACGTGCATTCTAAAGGGACCGGTATAGGCCTACAGACTGGAGTTTCTTAATTCTAATGGAAGATAAATTATTAAATTCTGATTATATATTCTATTGCCAACCACCTTCACATGTAATTTTGTTTCACATTTCAAGGTTTATATTTGCTTTATATACAAAATATGCTTTATATACAAAATATAAATTGTGCCCCCCCCCCCCCCCCCCCCCCCCCCCCCCCTTGCGGGCCCCTCAAATACGCCACTGGGGGAGGCAGAGTTGGCATTAATTAGTAAGAAATCGTCAATTTGTTTTTCTAAAAAGATAATACATTCTGGATCTTTAAGAAGATATGGCTTAAACTCCCAACACCCAACACTTAATTTTGGGTCTGTCAGACTTTGGTTTTACCATTAGCTTCAATGGGCAGTCGAGGCTAAATATTTGCATTCCATTGCATTATGCAGTATCATTAGATGTTAAAAACAGATCTAATCTGGAATCACTATCATGGACCACTGAGTGAAAGGAATATTCCCTCTCTAGAGGATTGAGAACCCAATTCGATCAGACCCAATTCGTGCATTTCCTCCCTTACTACTTTAGCTGCAGCATTAATGGTTCCTATTAGATCTATCTAGTGTGCTCAGTGTCAGATTATAATCACGTACCATAACTTTGTGCAGAGGATAGCAGGGTATTCCTGAAAAAGGTTACATCGTCTGTATTAGGGCCATATAAATTGATAAGTGTAAATGGTTCATGATTAATGTCACATTTGAGGATAATCCATCTACCGTATTTTCCGCACTATAAGGCGCACCGGAATATAAGGCGCACCGGATTATAAGGCGCACCTTTTAGAACTGTTTTCGCAGTGAAGATTTTTGAGAAAATGAAAGGCTTTTAGGTGCGCCTTATAGTCCGGAAAATACGGTACCTGCAGTGCCTTTTTCTTGGGAATGTATTTTCAGGGTTATTTGTTTATGACATAAAATAGCCACTCCTCTTGATCTGGAATTAAAAGAGGAGTAAAACACTGACCCAACCCAATCTCTTTGCAGCTTTACATGCTCTGCATTAGTCAAATGGCTTTCTTGTATGAATGCAATGCTGCAATTTTTCCTGGGCAAGGTTTTAGAAAAATGTGTCTTTCATCAGTTGGATGTGTTTCTACAGATAAATAAGGTGCATAACAAATTCCAATCCAGCTTCAGGCAAGGTCACAGCACAGAAACAGCTCTTGTAAAAGTAATCAATGATCTCAGGGTATCTGCTGACAAGAAAAATATATCTGTACTTTTACTTCTCGATCTTACGGCTGCATTTGACACAATCGATCATTCAATTTTAATTCACCGGCTGGAGTACTGGGTAGGTCTATTGGGGTCAGCCCTGTCTTGGTTCTCCTATCTATCAAACAGAAACTATTATGTAAAGCTAGCTGAGTGTGACTCTGACAAACATGACATCAGTTCTGGTATTCCACAGGGCAATACTCTGTCCCCTTTTGTTCTCCTTATACTGCCGCTAGGAGAACTTATTACAAATCACAAAGTGAATTACCATTTCTATGCCAATGATACCCAGCTATATCTTTCCGTAGCCCCAAATGATCCCTGTGCTTTAGATCCATTGCTGACCTGTCTGTCTAGCATCAAATGCTGGATGAGTGAGAACTTTCTCAAACTAAACGAGGATAAGTTCTCATAATTGGCTCCAGTGAGCAGAAAGAATCAATACTAAGAAGACTTGGCAATCTGATTGTAGAAAGTAATAGTACAGTAAAGAACTTGGGGGTCTTCATTGACTCCGAATTGAATTTTAATTCACACATTAATCATGTCACCAAGACTGCCTTTTTTCGCTTAGAAACATTGCACGAATCAGGGCCTATCTGTCAATGGATGATGCTAAAACCCTGATCCATGCCTTTGTATTTTCCCGGCTTGACTACTGCAATGCACTTTTTTCTGGTCTCCCAAGAAAACAACTGACAGATTACAACTAGTCCAAAACGCGGCAGCCAAAGTTTTAACTAAAACTAAGATGAGAGAGCATATTATTCCTGTCCTAGCCTCACTACATTGGCTACCGGTTGTGTTTAGAATTGTTTTACTTGTCTATAAAGCGCTTAATGGTCTTGCACCTTCCTACCTACATGACTGCCTGCCTAAGTATGTCCCAGGCCGTCCCCTCAGGTCTTCCACTGCTGGCCTGCTTGCAGTGCCCAAAATGGCAACTAAAAAACACGGTGAAGCAGTCTATGGACCGACGGCGTGGAACAAACTCCCATTATACATTCGACAGGCAGCCTCTGTAAACATTTTTAAAGCACAGATCAAGACGTACTTCTATGCACTTGCTTTTAACTGATTCTCTGTGATTTTATATTTTATGATTTTATATTTTATGCCTTGCAGCTAAATTAATACTGTGATCTGCAGTTCAAACTATTTACATTCACATTATTTTTCCATGGGAAGCTGAGAAACAAAGAGACCGTATTAACAGTAGAATTTATATCCTGTAGATATATGTACCTTCAAAGCTCTAAGCTTCCAAGTTTCTACACACACTCACATGTTTTGGGTTGGCTTTGACGCCGGCAAACCAGCCACCTGGACCTTTGCACTTTATTAATAATATTAATTAATAATATTAATATATACTGCTGCGCTACTCTATATATAGAGCCTCCTACTTTTGAAGAGTCTACACCTGACCTTCAGCCCTGCCATGGTCACCCACACCCACTACTATAGGAGCCCCCAACTTAAAAGGATCCCTGGCTATAAGACAAATATGCCTTCAAACACTGTACTTGCCTTCTATAACTAAAACATGTAGATAAAACACCTTCAATACTTTATTTCTTTCATAAACAGAGAATCTTTCCATTTTGCAGGCCTTCATCAGGTGAAGACCTGCAAAATGGCCGTAACGTCGTCACTGATGCCTGTGTTTTAACATAATAAAACACTGTGGAGCAGACGCTGTGTGCAGACTTTTTTCCTCTTTATTTTCATTGTATTTGCTTTTTAGTCCAGCACCAGCATCCCTTTGGATGTGTACAACAACTCTTTAATTTATATATGCCTGTATACAGTATGCAGTATCCCTCCAAGGTATACTGCAGACCATTCTGCCTCGGTCTTGAGGATATTTTGGAAAATTATGGTAATTCCAAAAACATTCGAAATATGTATTTTAAATTGTCTGCCATCCTAATGGTGAGAGTCTGCATGAGCATCTACGTTGTTCTGTTGGAGTGGGGGGGCTAGAACGGCGACAGGTGTGGCCTTTCCTGCGACTGGCCTACCGTCTATAGGACAGTCGTGCACATCCCCCATTGCTATTCGGTATGGTCTGATGGTATGAGTCCAGTCTGTCTGAGGACAGTGTTAACAGCAGGGATGAGATGTGTGCTGTAGTTTAGCAGTCGGCCGTCATACACCAGCTGGTCCGCTGTTAAATGGGTCTGCCATGGAGCCCTGGAGAAAAGATGGAACATAAATTCTAATGTGTCTAATAAACTCTGATGCAAATTAACTCAATCTACTGGTATGCTTAACCTGAAATTTCTCAGGATTATTGCTGAAATCCTGCTTTGCCAAAATGAGAAATTTGGGGTTTCTTGTATTTGTAATCAGAGTAATTGAAATAGTATTTAATTTACCGTTCATTAGCATTTATATCATCAATAACTGCCCACCCGATTATCTGGCACAGAGGGTTTCTGTACCATCAGAAAGAGCATCAGAGCATGCATCCCTTCAGGCAATGGAATGGCATAGCACAAGGGACGGCTTACGCTGAGCTATACTTCACGCAAGGCATGGACTGTTTGTCACT
The DNA here is from genome assembly GCA_039105355.1 of Benthosema pterotum. Lineage (NCBI taxonomy): Eukaryota > Metazoa > Chordata > Actinopteri > Myctophiformes > Myctophidae > Benthosema > Benthosema pterotum. The sequence goes on along the minus strand of CM076965.1, from coordinate 35,215,314 downwards.
CAACAGTTTGTCACTCAACTCTGCCACTTTACTGTTATGTGGATTATTTCTACTATATATATATATATATATATATATATATATATATATATATATATATATATATATATATATATATATATATATATATATATATATATATATATATATATATATATATATATATATATATATGCCAGAATGGGATTAAAAGTATTTCTGATTAAGAGTATTTCTGCCTGTAATCATGGCACCTGTGTCTGGGGGACGATTCAGAAATGGGATAAAAAAAAAAAAAAAAAAAACAACAGGTCAGCTTAATTTCGATTGCCTTTTAGTGTTTTGCATGCATTGTCTGGTATGGCCATATAATGGTCATAAAATTGTGGACCGGTTTAGATGATGATGGAATGGGGACATAATTATTAATGATAAAGAGACCTTTACAACTAATGCTATTATAACTTAAAGTATTATCTCGTAAAGGAGATTCTGCAAAACCAATTATTGTTTTCTAAGAGAATATCTATTTGTTTTCGGATTGCTCGCTGTGCTCACACGAAAGTAGGCCATGGCCTACTTGTGTGTGCAATAAGTGTGCAATATGCAAGTTGGCACTCTAATAGTGAGTGCAGATATAGTTCAAACCAGTCCCTATGCACTCCATCCGGCGCCCGCCTGGCCAGGGGGAAGCAGTCTAGAGAAAAGCATTACTGCAAGTTTTTGAGGGTAAGGGAACAGATGGAGAACATAAAAACTTCACACAGAAAGGCATTTTTGCCAACCCTGCCTCGGATATGGCTACTGATGACGTGGAGTAGGAGATGCCAGCACCCACAGTGTCCCTTGCAGGAATTGAACCCAGGACCTTCTAGCCAGCACTAACACTGTGTCACCATGCCTCTTATTTCTGTAATCTTGCTCACTACGTTCGCAACTACTGCATGATACAAAGGCATCAATCTTTCTCCCGTACCTAGTATGGTACATCTTTGCTATTGTTTTGTCGACCCAAACACAACGCTTTGTGGCGTCCAGCAGCCCGTGAACGGTAGGGCTGAACACAACCGGGGGTTGACGATGATCTTAAAGTTGGAGGATGGCTGGTTGTTGGGTTCATAGAACAAGTGTGCTAGGATGTTGACCCCAGATACTCCCGCCACTCGGGGCAGCAGCCATTATGACGTTGATCAGGAAGTGGGGAGGTGGGAGAAGGAGATGAGGTGATGACAGTGGTAGGAAACACGTTATTCCGGAACATGTAGCAGAAGTCTGTCCCGTATTTCTGCTCTAGTAGTGGAAGGAGCTCTGACCAGCTGGTGATAAAAATAAAAATAATAGTATTACAATAGTATTGCCTTACTTCGAGCTATAAACGTGTGACGAACAGGCTGCAAGGTATTATTTTTACATTCTGACGTGCAAAGCCATCTAGTGTCAAAGTTGTGACATTGATGGGATCAAAAACTGAGTGCTTGAGAACTGTTTGTGCAGCATGTCTCCTATTAATTGTCCCGATTCTCCTTATGTATTGGACTGGCCCTATAAAGTGAACATAGTTTGCCTAACTCTGCTGCTGCTTCCGCTGTGCTGACATGAAGAAATACCTGTCCACTTGTTGAGGCAGAATGAGCTCATCTATGTCATGCAGGGCGATGTACTGTGTCTGGTACATGTATCTGTAGACACAATCATTCAGAACAGGGATCTGGCCATAGTAATGTATCTGTCCAGGACTGAGAGAAGGGAGCCAGCTAGCAGACACATTCAGATGACGGGATATAGTCCAAGGAATCACCTCCACCAGACCTAGAGGGAGGTGGAGAGAAATAAATTAGAGCTGTCAGTAGAATAAAATATTTAATCGTGATTAATTGCATGATTGCCCATAGTTAATCTTTGATTAATCGCAACTTAATCACATTTTTATCGGTTCGAAATGTACCTTAAATGAATGTTTTTCAAGATTTTTTACATATTATATTTTATATATTATATTTTTTATATCTGATGACAATTATTTCGATTTAAAGGCCTAAATTAAAAAGAAATGCATACCTCAAAGTGTTGGTGACAGGTGCGTAGGGCAGCGGAAGGACAAATGCAAAACGAAAAAAAGGTCCCGCACACTGTCAAGTACTTGCCAAAATGCTCTTTATTTCATAGTGTCAACATTTCGGTCATTTCTTCAGGATAGACATACAGGGCACACTCACAACCAAACATTTAAAAACTACACCCCAGTGAGGTGGTCAGTGGGGATGAACATCATTGGCTACACAGAGAACCAGATCCTAGTTAGTCACTCCCATCAGAACTATATTAACCCACCCTACTTTCAGATTCCAGGACATAGAACAGGTCCAAATGCCACCCAGAGGTGGCGACCTTGACCTCCTTTTGAAATGGAGAGAGGCATTTTGGATCTTTACAGACCTTGGCCCCTAAGGGTCTCCATGATGAATTCACTCTTAATGTTCTGCTGTGATTTGGATGGACTGCCTTTTATCATTCAGTTTTATTGTACCTTTATTGCTATTGATATTTACTTGAATTTTGTATTCTCACTGTTTTTAATACTAACATCACTTATCGTAAAAGAACAGGCAAAAGGTGGACCTTCTGAGACAGAGCCTCAGGTACATTACATCAGTTGGACTACATACTAGTGAGGTGAAGTGGAGGAACTCCATCTTGAACGCAGAGCCATACAGCACCTTCAGCTCTGTTGGCTCTGACCATCGTGTGGTCTCCATGAGGGTGCGACTGAGCCTCAGGGTGCCCAAACCCACATCCAGGATCCGGTACGACTGGAAGGCACTCTCGGTCGACCCTGGCCTTCGAACGAGGTATGCTGAGGAGGTCACAAGCCACTTTCAGCAGCTAGACCCAGGAGCAGAGCCCAGCAACGAGTACAGGCAATTTGTTGCCGCCAACAAAGAGGCAACCTAGATCTGTGTGCCCCTGCTGGAGAAAACCAGAGTCTCCCTGTGGTCCAAACACCCAGAGGTCGTAGCAGCATGTAAAAAGGTGGAAGAGGCACGGCTGAACTTTGCACGTGAGCCCACCGTGGACAAGGGTGGGGCACTGAATGAGGCCAAACAGCTTCTCTTCACTGCCTACGACAGGATCAAGGGGAAACAACTGATGGAGAGGGTGCAGAGAGTCCAGGCTGCACATGGTGAGAGGCAGCATGGCGAAGCTTGGAAGGTCATCAATGAAATGACAGGTCGGAAGAGGACCAAGGAAGGACAGGTTGAGGGTCACAGCCCGGAGGAAAGGGTGGTGACCTGGTACAACCACTTCCAAAAGCTGCTGGGAACAACATCAGAAGGAGGGGAGGAGGAAATAACACTATTCCTCAACATCAGTGATGGTCCCTTCACGGCCACTGAGTTCGCCAAAGCAAAGAGCACGTTTAGAGAGGGCAAGAGTGCTGGGCCGGACGGCATACCACCAGAGGTTCTGCAACCTAGCCCTGCTAGGCAACAAGCTGCCTGACATGTGGCCCCTCTCCAGCATCATCCCAGTCCCAAAGTCTGGAGACCTCTCGAAGCCGGACAACTACCGTGGCATCAGCCTGACCTGTATCTCTGCGAAAGTCTACAACCGCATGATACGGAACCGGATTCGGCCTGCCATCGACCCCATCTGAGGGAAAACCAAAATGGCTTTCAGGAGGAGAGAACCACACTAGCCCAGATCCTGGCCCCAAGGAGGCTAATCGAGGAGGTGAAGAAAGACAACCTGACGGCTGTGCTGTGCTTCATCGATTTCAAAAAAGCTTTTGACTCAATTCACAGAGGCACAATGATGAAGATCCTGAAGTCCTACGGTGTCCCTCCCAACCTGCTCCAGGCAATAGAAACCATGTACGCAGGAACACGGGCCAAGGTGGTAACCCCGGATGGCGACACTGAGGAGTTTGGTATCCTGGCTGGGGTAATGTAAGGACTCAAGGAGACACTCTTGCCCCCTTCCTCTTTGTTGTAGCTCGACTACGCACTCAGAAAGGCCATTAATGGATGAGAGCAGGATCTTGGCTTCACTCTTGCACCAAGAGGTCAAGAAGACACCCTGCAGTAGTCCTGACAGACCTTGACTATGCGGATGACATCAGCTGCTCTCCAACAGCGTGGAGCAAACGCAGGAGCTCTTGAGCAGAGTGGAGTCATCACTGTGTGGCCTAGCTCAGCAGCTCTTATGCTGCAGGACTGTTTTGAGAGAACAAACTGGCAGATCGGTCCGTGTATTTTACGGCCAACTGAATTCTCATTTCGTTATTGACAAACAGTATTCAGTTTAGGTTCTGTGTTCTGAATACTGTTTCTCAAAAACGGGAAATTGTTAATTAAAAATAGGAAAAAGGTTTATTTTTCTTAATACTGTTTAGAAATGTGTCCTTAAAACTTAGAAATAGGTTTTTAAAACGCCTATATGACCTAATTCCTTACTTTCTTCGGTGCGGTCGCCCTCAGAATGGTGATTTCAGTACAACCGCGCTCCTGTACTGAATTCTGTTTTTTCTCTCGCTCAGAGCGTGGAGGCGTGGCGCAGAGCTCTTGATTGACAGCTCGGTTACTGCTGCAGTTACTACAAGGAGACACACGCGGCGCTGTTGGCGCTGTTGTACTAGCAGATAATATTATGGATTAGAGTAGACTATATTATTTTACATTTATCCTTTATTATATTTAGATATATATTTACACCCTTTAGCGCTGCCGTAATTTTAAATAAATTAGCCTGCTTTTTGGTTGCATATTGACACAGCGCTGTTATTACATTCTGATTAGACATTGATGCATCCTCTGTGTCAACTCTTAAGTAGCCTAATGAAAAATAAAGTAGGCTAATAGAGACAGACAGACAATGAATACTAATAATAACTAATAATAAAAATTAATAGTATTAACACCATATGACACCTGGGCCGCCAAGGTGCCATATCCAAACTAGCCATTGAAGTGAGCTAAATGAATAGGAACACACACACACACACACACACACACACACACACACACACACACACACACACACACACACACACACACACACACACACACACACACACACACACACTTGATTTTATAGACACTATCTGTAGCCTACCATCTTCCACAAAGTTGGCTATAGAATGTTAAAACCAATCTGATGATGAGCCCCAGCAAGGCATTACCTCCTTAATTGTGTGTGTGTGTGTGTGTGTGTGTGTGTGTGTGTGTGTGTGTGTGTGTGTGTGTGTGTGTGTGTGTGTGTGTGTGTGTGTGTGTGTGTGTGTGTGTGTGTGTGTTCCTATTCATTTAGCTCACTTCAATGGCTAGTTCGGATATGGCACCTTGGCGGCCCAGGTGTCATATGGTGTTAATACTATTAATTTTTATTATTAGTTATTATTAGTATTCATTGTCTGTCTGTCTCTATTAGCCTACTTTATTTTTCATTAGGCTACTTAAGAGTTGACACAGAGGATGCATCAATGTCTAATCAGAATGTAATAACAGCGCTGTGTCAATATGCAACCAAAAAGCAGGCTAATTTATTTAAAATTACGGCAGCGCTAAAGGGTGTAAATATATATCTAAATATAATAAAGGATAAATGTAAAATAATATAGTCTACTCTAATCCATAATATTATCTGCTAGTACAACAGCGCCAACAGCGCCGCGTGTGTCTCCTTGTAGTAACTGCAGCAGTAACCGAGCTGTCAATCAAGAGCTCCGCGCCACGCCTCCACGCTCTGAGCGAGAGAAAAAACAGAATTCAGTACAGGAGCGCGGTTGTACTGAAATCACCTTTCTGAGGGCTACCGCACCGAAGAAAGTAAGGAATTAGGTCATATAGGCGTTTTAAAAACCTATTTCTAAGTTTTAAGGACGTCACATTTCTAAACCGTATTAAGAAAAATAAACCTTTTTCCTATTTTTAATTAACAATTTCCCGTTTTTGAGAAACAGTATTCAGAGCACAGAACCTAAACTGAATACTGTTTGTCAATAACGAAATGAGAATTCAGATGGCCGTAAAATACACGGACCCAGATCTTTAAGGAGGCAGCAACAAATGAGGGCAGGACTGATCTGGAGGAATACACCTCAGCCGTCTGATGTCACGGTTACCAAGAGGATCACCATCTACCCTAACCAGAAACCGTGGTTCAATGGAGAGGTGAGGCGTCTCATGAGGGAGCGGGATGCAGCATTCAGAGCCGGGGACTCACCGGCCCTGAGAACAGCAAGGAAGAACCTGAAGGCTGGAATTAAGCGTGCGAAGAAGGCGCATGCTCAGAGAATCGAGGGTCATTTCGCCACTAATAACACCCGGGATATGTGGAGAGGTATAAAAACCATCACAGAGTATGGCAGGAGGGATGTTGAATGCCCCTCTGATCCATCTCTCCCAGACGCCCTTAATTCATTCTACGCCCGCTTCGAGGCCACCAACACCTCTCCCAGCTCCAGACTGGCTGTCCCTGAGGGTCAGCTGGGCTTCACGGTGTCTGTGGAGGATGTGAGGAGAACCCTGCAGCGTGTCAACCAACGGAAAGCTACAGGCCCAGACAACATCCCGGGGAGAGTACTGAGGGACTGCGCTGCTGAACTTGCAGAGGTTTGGACAGACATCTTTAACATCTCCCTCTCCCAGGCTGTGGTACCAGCACGGGTGTAGTGGAGGGGGGACGCGGGGGGACGGCATCCCCCCACTTCTCACATCTAAAATATTTTTGGGTCTGAAAAAAATCATTAACATGGTGAAATACATTTTGATGATATAATCAAGATGTGTTTCACCATGTTAATGAGTTTCCTTTTTTCTGAGAGTGTACAAATAGAACCAAATGGACCCGCTAGGGTCCATTTGGTTCACATTTGTACACTCTCAGAAAATAAAAATAAAATGGGGGGAATTCCCCTTTCAGAGGCGTCCCCCCACTTCTAAAAGTACCACTACAACACTGGGTACCAGTGTGTCTGAAGACATCTACCATCATTCCAGTGCCAAAGAGCGCCACAGCTAAGAGCATGAATGACTTTCAACCAGTGGCTCTCACCCCGATAGTCATGAAATGCTTCGAGCGTCTGGTCATGGCCCACATAAAATCAACAATTGACAGCAGTGTGGACCCACATCAGTACGCCTAAGAGAACCGCTCCACCTCAGATGTAGTGTCATCTGTGATTCACACTGCTCTTCAACATCTGGAGAAGAAGGACTCGTATGTTAGGCTACTGTTCCTGGACCTGAGCTCTGCATTTAACACCATCATCCCGCAGGCCCTCGCCAATAAGCTGCTGCTGCTCGGTCAACCACCAATCATGTGCAACTGGATACTGGACTTCTTGACTCACCGGCCACAGTCTGTCAGAATCCACGGCTCCTCATCCACTTCTATCATCCTCAACACCGGCTCCCCCCAGGGGTGCGTCCTCAGCCCCCTGTTGTACAACCTTTTCACACATGACTGCTCAGCTAAACACCCGGGCAGTCATGTTGTGAAATTCGCAGACGACATTGTTGTTGTGGGACAGATATCCCACGGCGATGAGTTGTCGTACCGGCAGGAGGTGATGGACCTAATGGACTACTACAAGGACAGCAGTCTCATTATAAATGTGGATAAAACCAAGGAAATGATTGTGGATTTTAGGAGAGGTGACCACACCCCCATTCCTGACCTGTTCATTAATGGAGCCAAGGTTGAAAGCGTGTCCACCTTTAAGTACTTGGAGTACAGCTCTCCGAGGACTTGAAATGGACTACAAACACCAAGACCATGATTCTAAAGAAGGCTAACCAACGCCTTTATTTCCTCAGGAGGCTGAGACAGGCTGGCCTCAACACCTCAGTGCGGGAGGTGTTCTACAGGTGTGTGGTGGAAAGTACTCTAACCTTCTCCATCACCACCTGGTATGGAAACTGCTCTGCTGCTGACAAAAAAGCACTACAGAGGGTGGTGAGGCACGCTGAAAAGATCACCAACAGTAGTCTTCCGTCCATCGAGGACATTTATCAGAGAAGGTGCAGGAGCACCGCAGCCAGCATCCTGGAGGACCCCACTCACCCGGCCCACGGACCTCGGGAAGGAGGATACAGCATATAAGAACGAGAACTGAGAGATTTAGGCGTAGCTTCTACCCAGAGGCAATCAGACTGCTGGACTCTAGGCCCCAATAATGCACTTTATTCATACGGCCTCTGCTGTGTTATGCTGCTATGTTTTTTTTTTTTTTTTTTTTCATGTCTTTTACTGTTTTTATGCTGCTTGCTTTTATTCAACATATTACGTTTTTAGTATTTAATTATTTATTGATCTTTAATATGCACTGGCTGGATCTGAATATGGTTTTCGTTTTCATGGCAACATGTAAATGACAATAAAGTTAAACCTTGAACCTTGAAATAGAGTGTGCCATGGTTGGCCTACGGCTGAATGCCAAGAAAACCAAGGTGATCATATAACATCCAAGCGGAACATCCACCTCTAACAACAGCAGAAGGCGAGTCTCTGAAGGAGGTTAATGACTTCAAGTACCTTGGCTCATTGGTCAACTTAACAGAGCAAGATCTAAAAGTCATGAAGTCAGGAAGTGACTAACTAGGATATGGTTCTCTGTGTAGCCAATGATGTTCATCCCCACTGACCACCTCACTGGGTGTAGTTTTTAAATGTTTGGTTGTGATTGTGCCCTGTATGCCTAAATTAAACAATTTGTCCACAATTCCAAGCTGTATTGATGTTGGTAGCATTAGGAGTGAACATGCATATTTTGTAGAATGTTTTCTACATTCTCGAATTGTGAAGACATATTTTAAATTAACTTAACTATGTAATGCATATCAATATTATAAGGAGTTGTCTGTCTGAATGTCTGAAACAGGCACTGAATGCATCAATCGCTCTGATTTTTCACATGGTCATTGAGCATAATATTAGCAAGAGACTGACAAAGCCCTTTTTTCAAATTAACACATCCTTGATTAATAATGAATTTATTTGTGCATGAAAATTTCCCCATTAAGTTTATATGGGGAAGTCCGACGGGCCCCCTAACGTTACACAATTCACAGGCCACCGTTATCGCTGTTACCCCACTGCCCTATTTCCACTGCTACACCAGCATTGGAACAAATGGTGGCCCATACAATTTTGCGCCTAACCATTGGCTAATGGCTATACTGCCAATAGCCATGCGCAGTTACCGACCTACACACTGCAGCAGCTTTCGCTAAACTTTGGGACAATATCGTTGCATCTCTGTATGTATTTATAGTTTTGATTTAACGGATGGCGCGGCATACTGTCCATATGCTGGCTCAGGCTGCGGGCTGGAAGTTAATTCACCCGCTTTATCCACACTGAATATACTTCTGATAGACTTTACTCGACGCGGTGTTGGAGGAGCAGCAGGACGTGGCCATGGGATTTATGCTACGTGAAGGGAGCGACAGACACCCACTTTATGTACAGATCCAGGCTATAGTCTTCTTGGGAACTGTTGAACTGAACATGTGTTCGAACTGGAAGATATTAGTTTATTTTCACCGTCACTTTTTACCCGCACAATGTCCAACTTTGCTCCGCTCGCAGCC
>CM076965.1:35050742-35203242 GCA_039105355.1 Benthosema pterotum | reverse complement strand
CTAGAATTTTACTACCTCTGGTATGGCATGTAACGTGCTGATGGAAATCCCTTAGTGTATTCTTCAATGAGCAGTGATTCATGTCACCAAGAATGATGTTAGGTGCATCCGGAGAGATTAGTTGTAACTTTTGAGTAACCTGGTATATTTGCTCACATGCATTGCTCACATTAGCTAGCGACATTAGATCTACTTTGTCAACAGGGACAATGCAATCCTCCATTTAAAAAAGTTGCACCCAGCAGCACATGTAAAATAATAATAAATACGCATGGCCCTAGAAAGATTTCTGCAAGCAATTCAAACTTGTTCGTTCAAAATCGTAGAGATTACAGGGATATAGCTCTCTTCCTTAATGTACGTTGAGCAGAAGCCTGGTCTTTCCATTAGATTTCCATGCAAACCTTATTTGGCAAATGAGTATTTTATTATTGCAGACTATAGACAGAGTATAGTATTGTACTATTGAGTAGCCTAAACTTACAAATGAAAAACGTGTGAGATTGTTGGTTTCTATGAGACATCGCTGTTTGCCCTTATAAATTAAAACATGAGTTATGACAACAGTTGTCATAACTCATGTCACATTTGCACTTGACAGTAAAAGGACAATTTACAATGTGTCTAAGCAATTTCACCGCCAATTTCACTATTCTTTATCCTGCATGTGTTCTCTCTCCTAATTGGTTTCCTCATATGCTGACCTATTTTTTTTTTCTGTTTACTGGAAAAACGAAGAGATCCCTGTTAATGGCTTAACACCTATAGCAATGATTACTACTATAATTTAACACTAACATATTGGAGAGAAACATGTTTACATGCACACAAACCATCTTCTACCTGTGTGTGTGTAGTAGTCCAGAATCTTCTGTACATCTGGGCTACAGCTGGTCTTGTAGATGACCACTCTGGTCACTCCAAGAAGCCTAAACATCTCCATGCTCTGGACCAGCTGAAAGGTTTACCAGTCACAGTGAGTCACACACTGTAAATGACACAGGGGTCACCTGAGCATTGCATTGACTAGTCATTGACTGAATATGCTGGTTGTTAAGGAGCAGTACCTGCAGCACGTTGTTGAAATTAAACATGCTAGAGAGGCAAACTGTGAAATTGTGAGGAAATGAGTCACTTCTCATCTCCTGGTTCAACACCTCCAGGAACACTGGCTGCTGCTCTTCAACTGTGACTGAGTGGAGAGACAAAACAAATCCACATTTGCTGACAGCTTTATGATCTTCCGATTCATAATTTCAACTTGAATCACAACCAATCTGTCGACTTGAAGACATGACTTTTGTACCATCATTGCCAGTGGAAGTCACAGCGACGTGCGCAGCCCCACAGCCCGTGGGGATGGGACACAGGATGTCCAATGTTCCATACTCAAAGCGGAAATGGTCAGTGTGAAAGCGGCTGATGGCACCCACAGAAATTTGATAGTGACCTTGAATAAAGTAATGAAGAAATACATATTGATAAAAACAGCCTACAATAAATAATGACCAAATGTCCGTCTGTTATCTGTTAACCCCCGTGCCACCCCCAAATATCTATCAAAAAATATTATGCACATAAAAACTCCAGGAATGTGTTTATTTTCTCCCAAACAATAAAATGAGATCTGCTTGCAAAGAGGTTAATTCTCCATTTAATCTTCGCTGTCACACCTCCACCTTAACCTTAGCACTTCACTGCCCCTGCACCAATTCTTACCAGTTTTTCTTCGAAACGATATATTGGGTAAAAATAGTATGCAGACATGTCTTTGTCACTTGTACTCATGATTTTTTTTGCCCTCCCTCTAATGTTGTAGGTGCCATTTTGCCAGCCTGTAGCATCCCCATGGGGGGGGGGGGGGGGGGGATTATTGATCTCAAAACCAGAAAATCAGAACAGAACAGAAGTCATGTACATTTTTTCAGCCTTTGTATACAAATGGGTGACTGTGCCTTTAAAACAATTGAGTAAACAAGTTTTGTCTTATCGTCCTTAGCAAAGGTAAACAACCTTGTTTGCCTTGTTTACAACTCGCCAATTCATTCTTGAGGTCTAAGGAGTTAATCATGATATCTAAACAGAAGGTAGGTTCAATGTTTACGTACTGTATATCCTACTGTCAGACACTACACAGTTCTCTCTGAGAATATTGATCATTGTGAGTACTCAACCCTTAAGGTGACACCCAGAATCATTTACAAAAACTGCCCCCCAAAAAACACAATATTACCACAAAATAACAATCAATAAACACACTCTGTTGTGGAGCATGCAATTTCAGGATTGTATGCTGATTATTCCATTCCCATTGTGTTTCTTGACATGAGAGGTTGCAGCGATAGGCCACTACTTCTGTCCGCCGTGCCACAGCAATGATACGGACCTGAGGTGAGGAGGGAGACAGAAATGAAGACATCCACAGTGTTGTCTATCCATGTGCTATTCAAATGGGCCTCTATGGCTCAACTGGGTCTCATGACATCACAGCCTGGCAAAGCTACCCACACACTTTGTCATGGCAGCCTGGATGCTCCCTGTTCTAACTTTTCTTATTTCTATGGCAGCCTCGAGGCTTCCTGTTCTATCTTTTCTATTTCTATGCATTAGGTTGGAGCTGCACTCCAGGGAGGTGTGTTCCTCTGATTATCCGGCGGGTATCCATCTGGCAATCACCTGGGAGGGTACTTATACCTGACTGCACTCTGTGCTCAGTGATATTCTTCTAGCAGTCAGTGCACACCTCTGTGCCTCTCTCAGTAGGTCAGTTGTTTATAAAGACTCTAGCTTTTATCTAACATCTCCTGGCCTGCTTTAACTCTGGTCTCCTCCTCCCCAGTGTCTGCCTGCCAGCCTGACCACCTCACCTCGCAGCTCCAACCAGAAGACCTAAGTATTAATATCTATGGACATTTGATTTGGACATTTTTGGATTCTTTTCTCTGGACTTTTGTGGATAAAACTTCTGAGCTTTGAGTAATAATACTAAGCATAATTCAAACATCTCCAATTGTCTCTGTCTGCAATTGGGTTCCCTGTCTGCCTTGACACACTTTGACGCTTTTGGTGCTCATAACATGATTGATCTGATGTATTTGCATAAAAATATTGTCTTTTTTATTTCATCTACATATTTATCTACTCTAATGACCTGCCTTTCGCATTCGGTGCTCCATGTATGCTGACAGCAGCAGTGTATGAGTCCCATTGATCTTCAGTAGAGGCACCTTTTCTGCATGTGGAGGATGTGCATTGAAAAAGTACATTTACACTTTGAATTTAGGCAGCTAGCAGACAATCTTAATCTATTACAATGGTAATGCAAAAATAGTCCTCATGAATCATACATGAGGTAGTGGAATGGACTGTGGGTGGAATTCCCCTTTAAGCAATGTTTAAAGGGGAATTCCACCCACAGGTCTAATAATTAAGGTAATTCAGACCTTAATTATCACACATCTTATGGTGAGTGACTGTGTGCCTGCACAAATTGCTGTATGTTACCTACAAATAAAACACATGTTGATTTCCTTACAAGTGCTTCTGTTCAGTAGGGAAACAAACATTAATATATGGAGACTATAGAGCTGCGCAGTGACGTCACCGGCCCTGTTCCGGAAGTCTTTTCCCCATTCATTTTTCTCATAGACTTTTCGAAAATAATTGATATCAAAACGATTACGCCGCGGCCAAAGCCAACTCAGGTCATGACGAATCATGATGACACACACAAACTTTTGGGACAATAAAATAATTTCTAAGATGAAAAACGAAACAAAAAGTCCTGTATCATGTCGTTTTCTACTTCTTCCCAATTATATATTATATGACGATGTTGTGTTTGTTGTCATGATTTGTCACGACCTGAGTTGGCTTTAGCCGCGGCGTAATCGTCTTGATATAAATTATTTTCGAAAAGTCTATGAGAAAAATGCATTGGGAAAAGACTTCCGGAACAGGGCCGGTGACGTCACTGCGCAACTCTATAGAAAAAAAGACATCACCTGTATGTTGAGGGATAGGTCCTGGAGTTATTGTTGTGTACTGGGCCTGGAAGTTAGATCTAGGAGTGTTGTACAGTGGATCAAATGAGAACATATCTGAGTTACTTTGTGGTGTGTGGCTGATGGTCAAACTGTCTAAAATAAGCTTTATCTGTATTTAGACTATGTCCCCTCAAATGTTGACCAATTATACCTGTAGCTAATGTTCCTACAAGAACAATGAAAACAGAACCACCTATGCCAGTGGTCTTTAACAATTTTCAACCAAAGGACTCCCTAGCTGTATTGATGGTATATATATGTGCAAGCACAGCGCGCCATGGGGTGCACGGTACCTGTCTCAGTGCTGCTTCTATGACTGCTGCTCTGAGACCTAAAGCATTTGATGCTGTCTAGGTTTGACATATACAGCAGTAGGCTAGTCAATGGTCCCTCACTGACTGGTGCAGTATACCAACCCACACATACCCAGCTGATACATAATCCCTATTAGAGTTCTCAACGGGCCTGAAAATTAAGTAAAAGTGAAAATATCAATCAGCACCATCTTCATAAGAGGTAAATACACAGACAGACAGAACAGAATTGTTATTTTTATCATAATAAAATAATTCAATATATATTGCGTTTTTCATAGAGCCCTAGGCCCGACCCGGCCCTACTGATCTGTATACAGTGTATACAATGATGTGTATACACACTGTACACACATCGTTGGTTGGTGGAATGTACTGCTGTCCAACCAGCTTTGTGTGTGTCCAGAATCAGACTCCATTTGCATGTACTGTATGAAAATGTGATTTCTTTCACAAGGAAAAAAAGAAACCTGAAAAGTGGATCAAAGAAATAATGAAAATTCATTGTGAGATCTAAAGGTCAGAGGTCTTTTGACGATTGATGAAAGACTGTGAGCTTCAGTTGCTGAGAGCATCTGCCTCATGGCCCCTCTACTATATAACACAGGAATTGCCAAAACTGATGAGAATTCTTACATAAACAATAAGGGTAATGAATGGTTCTAATTAAAGATGGGTTTTTAAATTGCTGGTTATTGTAGGCCTACTCCCCTTTATAATTATATCATACACCTTGTTATTTTTAACATAAACATTTATATAAAAAAAGTGCCTTATAAAGTAATTCTAAAAACCTTTATTGCAATATGATATGTTAGTTTAGCAGATTTTGCAGACATACTGTACCTGTATATCCAGGACAGCAATGTGAGATAGACAATAGTGACGATCAGACTCAGGTACATCACATGATTCGGTCTCCTCAGTTCTAGCAGTTTACACTGCTTTGCCAAAACTGTCATGACTGCGCCCCCACATGCAGATAGACCTTTTATTAGACTGTGGAATGAAACACATTTATATTCAAATCATCTTGACAAATGTCATTGTAGGCATCAGTTCCAAATGTGCACCAATCAATTTTTATTGATCCATTTATTGATCAATTTATTGATCCATTGATTGATCCAATGATTGATTCAATGAGAGACTGGTATACAAAACAAAGACAACATGCTGGCGTGTCCTGTCTCTGTGTTTATTGATTTGAGCCTACTTTTTGTAGACACTTTTGGGGCAATATAATGCTGCTATATTGTGTGTTGTAAATTTTAACCATTTAAAGTTTCATGAGTTTTTGATATTTTTGGACACAATGTTTTATACATTTCTGCCAGTATCTAACTAATCAAGAAAAGTACTGGTAAAAGTTCCACAACACTTTACTTTACTTTCCACCACTACAGCTAGGGATAAAGCAGGTTTGGGCAATAGTAAAAATATTGTCCACCATTTTTATGCCAATGTCAAAGCTAAATACTGTATATCAGTATATTAGCCGATAATAGGTATTTAACTTAATGTTCACGTTGTCATAGTTGTCATAGCTGTCATAGGTGTCTTAGCTGTTAGTATAGTAGTGCTTAGTTGTAGTATATATAGTATGTTAGATGTATAGTTTTAGTTGTAGTATATATTTATATGTGTCTGTTTAGCTGCTTAGTTGTAGTATGTTTTAGTCTTAGCTGTATAGTTTAGTTGTAGCATATGTCCTGTCTAGTTCCTGTCTAGCTGTCTGTTTAACTTTCACTACTTGCCACTTTATAATACCTGGTTGTAGCTTAGCACCTTCACACCACTTTATGCTGTTACAGTTGCACTTTAATGCTCTAGTCTGTTGCACTACGTCCAGTGTTGTAGTGGTACTTTTAGAAGTGGGGGGACGCCTCTTAAGACACGTGCACGCACACATGCATGTGCATTCGTGTGCACCTGCACAACGCGTATTAAAACATGCATATTGAATAGTATATTGAGAAAGATGGCTTACAATGCTTAATTGTATCCATAAAAGTAAATGACAAGTCAAAAAAACAAATTTTGCCCCCAAAAATATTTTAGATGTGAGAGAAGTGGGGGGACTCCGTCCCCCCGCGTCCCCCCTCCACTACACCCCTGACTACGTCACTTACTGCTACTTGTATTGTTTGTTTTTTTACCTTTTCCTTGCACTGTCTATTGTCTTATTGCACTGGGGAACAATGGAAACGTTATTTCATCCCTGTATATTTCCTATTCACTGGAGTGACAATAAAAAACCTTGAACCTTGAACCTTGTAAATGTATTGTGGACACTGTTGTCCATTGCAGTCTATTGAACTACCTAGTCTCTGGCAGACTCTTTTCTCATAAGAATATGAGCCATGAAGTTTTGCCGACATTGTGGAAGCGGCCAAGGATTCCGTGGTTGCAGTCAAGAGCAGGTGTTGCTGATAAGAGAAAGTCTGAAATTTCATCCCTGACTATAGGCCCGTTAGGAATATGAGGACAATGTCCAATCTCGGAATACCTTTATTACTTTAATACATTTTCTCACTAATGTGTCCATATTCTGTACGTGTTAGCGCGCGCACGCACACACACACACAACCACACACGCACACGCACACGCACACACACACACACACACACACACACACACACACACTGGAGACAATTAAGTCTTCACAGTAAGAGAAGGACACTTAAAAGTAGATTTGACATAGTGATGGCCAACAGTTAACATTACCGATAACATTAATGGATATTAACTGATAAAATAAAAATAAAAGCGCACAGCCCTGAGGCTGAGGGGACCCTGAAATAAACTGTACATTTAATTTGTTTTCATAAAGAACATGTCCAGTCCATACAACTAATATACGGCATCCATTATATATATTTTTTTTAATGTATGCAAATATCCTTATCGGTTAATGGCCTGGCGATGAATGGTTAATAAAATCTATCCATTTCCTAGTTGGATAGACTCTCCTTTATCCTTTCACAGACAAGGTTAAAAGTTTGTCTCCAGTAGACATTTGTCTTGGAGACGCAGCTGCATACACATAACAAATACACATTCGCAGAAGGAAAAAAATAAAAATGAAAATTAAAAAATAAATAAATAAATAAAAACATAAAAAATACCATACCAACCAAACAAACAGAGATATTGAGAAAAATCAACAATGAAAATCAATAGGATATAATCACAACACTGAATCGATGCAGAACTTAAAAGTGATTATTCCCCTCCCGGTGATCTGAGCACCCATCGGCTATAGGTGAAACTCGAAACAAAAGTAAATTCTCCTTGAGGATAATAACATATACGTTTAATGAGCATACATACCTTATTGAAGCATGGTTTCAAATATGTCCTTGTCATTGATGATGTATTTAATTCCCTCAGTAAAGCTGTCTTCTATAGAAAGACAGTTTCATTATATGTATTTAATTCCTTTGACCTCACTCCCTCACTGAGTTGAAATGAACTGGTTGTGTATGATAAGAACTGTGACAGTGACCAGTGGCATTGAGGGTGTGGCTTAAGATGGCATGTGCCAATCCTGGAATTGAAAATGAGCAAAAAAAAAAAAAAAAAAAAAAAAAAAGACATGCACATCCAACCCTAATTAGGGCAGGTGCTGAGCAATAAAAAGTTGAAACAAAAATGATAAAGAAAAGCTTTACTGGTACCTTTTTATAGCAACATAAAGGTGACATTTCGAGCACAATGCTCTTCCTCAGACTGAAGGTGCACACAGAGGAGTCTCCTCTGTGTGCACTATAATATACAGGTCCATTCCAAAAAATTAGAATATCAAGGAAAAGTTGGTTTATTTCCACAATTCCATTCAAAATCCCGGACTTTCATTAATTATAGATCCAGTGCTCACATTGTAAATGATTTCAAGTATTTATTTGTTTATTTTTACACAATTTTGGCTTCCAGCTCATAAAACCCACCAAATCAGGATTTCAAAAAATTAGAATATTTTATGAGACAACTAAAAAAGTGTGTTTTAAACAAGAAATGTTGACTATCTGAAAAGTATATTAATGTATGCAGTTAATACTTGGTCTGGGCTACTTTAGAACAAATTAATTCATTAATGGGGCGTGGCATGGAGGTTATCAACCTGTGGCACTGTTGAGGTGTTATGGAGGCCCAGTTTTGCTTCAATAACAGCCATAAATGAATTTGTATTGTTCAGTCTTATGTCTCACACCTTCCTCTTGACAATACAACCCAGATTCTCTGTTGGGTTAAAGTCAGGACAGTTGGCAGGTCAGTTAAGCGCAGTAATACCATGGTCAGTACAGCAGCTACTAGTAGTTTTAGCTTTGTGGGCAGGTGCCAAATCGAGCTGGAAAGGAAATTTAGCATCTGCATGAAGCTTGTCATAATACCGAAGCACAAGGTACAAGGTACTATATATATATATATATATATATATATATATATATATATATATATATATATATATATATATATATATATATATATATATATATATATATATATATATATATATATATATATATATATATATATATATATATATATATATGTGTGTGTGTGTGTGTGTGTGTGTGTGTGTGTGTGTGTGTGTGTGTGTGTGTGTGTGTGTGTGTGTGTGTGTGTGTGTGTATATATATATTCAGTAAATCAGTAAATACAAGAGCGTGTCTTTTAGTAGGTTTATTAATATTCATATAAAATACAAACACATTCAAACTGATCACTTAAACTCTTACACAATAATAGGTGGGTAGAATTAAGGTTTTCCCTGCCCTGACTCTGTCCTATTTTGTGTACTGGTAAAAGTACTCTTTTTACTCTTGATTACTTTACTTTAGTTACACTACTTTTTATTCTACATTAGCAGTAAGTAGGTTATTAGCTCGGATTATATGTTGACAACTATAGTTAGTTGTCTTTAATGGTGCCAAATAGTTAGTTTTGTTTAATGCCAAGTAGTTAGGTTTTAATACTTTAAAGTTAGTTTTGAAGAAAAAGCGAAAACAGAATAACATCTATTATTAGACCATAATACACAGCAGATATTACATTTATATCATTATATAATAATGTGTGGATGGTTGATATTACAGTGGCCTCTGGTCGAGTCTATGTTGCTTTTCTTATAGTTGCTTTTGCTGCATTGCTTCTTATCTTTGGCGGTTTGGTGTGGTGAGCCTTGACTGACTAGAGCTGCTACACCCTAGAATTTCTTGAGTAATTTGGAACCTCCTTAGAGGTGTGAACGTTCACACCTCCAGGACGCCAGGAAGTGAAGAGAGAGCCATGTGGCCCTGGTGTGGTGGTTCTTATCTGATTCGATAATCTCTGGCTAAGAGTGAGAGAAAAGGGGGTAGTGTGCCGTAGCACCTTAGTATTGCACCCTAATATCAGGGCTGGTTTCTCAATGTTAGTGTAGTGGGTTGGACTTAAGAGGTTGCCATTAGTGCTGCCACGCACCCCTCATTATCAGACTGATTAATACAAGCCGTGTGCAGATGGTGTTTGGTGGCTGTCTGTCGGTAGGGGTGTGGGCAGGAGCGTCTTTCTCCTAAGGTACAGGTTGTGTTTTAGCTCTATGAAATGTTTGTTCTTTATAATGGGTTTTTAAAACTTTTTTTCCTATTTTATAGGAACAGGACATACAAGGAACACAGACACAAGGCAAAGCACAATACAGAACGCAAAAAGGACAAAATAAAACAAAGCACTGCCAAAAACAGACGAGCACAAAGACAAAACAGGCACGAACACCCCCCCCCCCCCATTGGCCCTGAGGGGAGAATAGACCACTCTATTAGCTGGACAGAAAGTATGTAATTAGGGAAGCTAGTTGTAGGCCAAAAAAATAAAGTGTATGAAGAGAAGTCAATATAAAATTAAAAAATGAGAAGCAAGTCACGAAAGAAACGAAGATTAATCAAAAGTGTCTAGGGAATTGATATATTGTAAAAAGGGGTCCCAGGTTTTAGAGAATTTGTTCAGTGATCCTCTCAGTGTAAATTATTTTTTTTCCAGGTGAATAAAAGAGTTTACATTTGTTTTCTGTGGTGGTATCCAGACCTGTCCTTCCATGCTGCTCTACTACTGACCAGAATGTAGGACTGGATGTAGCCGCATTGCAACGTTTGATTCTTTTCTTTTATAAGAAAATAATCACAATTACAATTACACTTACAATTGAATTACAATTGAATCAAACGTTGCATCTCACTTGATTAATCTTCTACATTTTCTAGTTGCGTAGACTTTAGGCTAATTCACATGATGATTTTTTTTCCTGAGAACTAATAATTGCATAATGTCTTTCAGGTTAAGCCAAGGACCCCTTAGGCTTAGCTGAGAAGGAGTCAGTGAGCGACAGGGACCCCCATATAGTTTTATCTATGTGTAGATTTAGATTAAGATACACAGACTTGTTTGACAGTACACGGTGCAGTGATCTGTAAACGCATGTTTTATATTTGTTTCTATTCTATTTACTGTATATTAATAGTAGCATTAATCATTTAGTAGCATTAATCCTTTAATATAATGTAACCCTATAGGTTATAATCTCTTAACCCTATAGGCCATTAGGCCTACACCTCAAATTGACCTTTGAGGTATGCAATAAATGATAATATAATTAGGCTATACTCTAATCCAACAATAACACAATAAGCAGCAGAGAGCAGAGCTCAGCACGCCCTTTATTTACTTTTTTTTTTCTAGTTCGGAAGTTAGAGATGCAGACTAGAGCTATAGTACAAACCTAATACACTTTTTTGTCCTCAAATTATTTATTGGCTTCCATGAATTCAGGAATACATTTAACTCCTGTGTTAACTATCCATAGCTCAGCAGGTAGCTGACATTTTGGTCAGGCAATATGTGTCTGCCAGATAAGTAGGCTGAAAGGCATGCATTGCATTCCAATAGGTGATGGGCAAATTTTCTATCCAGTATACGTAGTTCTCACGTCTGGTGTTTCAGTCTCTTGTTTCAGTGGTGATTTCAAATGGATTTGGCCAGGCGGCCACGTGGCCTTGTTTATTGTAGGCAGAGGTGTCATCTTGTGTCCGTCCTCATGTAGGCTGTGACCCCCAACCCCCCCCCCCCCCCCCCGCGGGTAATCTGGCCGAGGGGGGGGGGGGGGGGGGGGGCTCTGTGCCATTAATTGTAACATTCTAATTAGTAATGCAAGAAAGAGAAATGTGAATAAAACGTGAATAAAATACGGAATGCAAGTATATTCAATATATTGCACATGTATTTATTTATTTGTTTGTTTTGGGGCGATCTTTTATCCCCCAGCCTCTCCTCACTGTGGAGAGAGAGGCTGGTTAGTGGAAAATAGCTGGTTTGTTAGTTAAAATAGCGAGGAATAAAAAATAGGTAGAAATAAAACAGGAAAGGGCCTAAGCTAGGTTTTAAAGGTAGGGTAAGTGATTTGAAATTCATGGTGTAGTACCAGCCTGGTGCACTAGGGGCGCCCAAGAGTAGCTACACTATGTGAACCTGCTGCTCGATCCTGATTGGAGGAGAATTCACCCTCCACCTGGGGAACTTTTATTAGCTAACGTGGGGGAGGGGGAAACTCCATATATGGTCTGCACACCTTATAATAGAGCATTTTAACAGAAAAAAAAAATGGGGTGATATCTGACAAAAGTGAAATCACTTCCCCTACCTTTAAGTTGCGTTTGAAAAACATTGAGGGAGGGAGCGAGTCTCAAGTGGACGGGGAGCTTATTCCAGGCCGTTGGTGCGTAAAAGCAGAATGCTGCTTCACCGTGCTTCTTTTAGGACATTTTAGGGGGTCTTTCTAGGAGGCCGGTGGTGGCAGATCTGAGGGAGCGGCTAGGAACATACCTAGGCAGGCAATCAAGGAGGTAGGTGGGAGCAAGACCATTTAGAGCCTTGTAGACAAGCAGAAGTATTTTGTAATCAATCCTAAAAGCGACTGGGAGCCAGTGTAAAGTGGCTAGGACAGGAGTTATGTGATCTCGCATTTTAGTTTTCGTTAGGACCCTGGCTGGCTGCAGCATGTACCAGTTGTAACCTGTCAATTGTTTTCTTTGGCAGGCCTGACAATAGAGCGTTACAATAGTCTAATCGGGAAAACACAAAAGCGTGTATTAATGTTTTTGGATTGTCCAATGAAAGGTAATTTCTAATTCTCGCTATATTCCTGATATGAAAAAAAAAAGGCTACTTTGGTGGCAATGTTAATGTGGGTGACGAAATTTAGCTCTGAATCAATAGTCTAGGTTATTTTACCAAATATATGAACTCCGAAGGCAAATCGTGTTAATTTATGGCATACATGTTTTCTAGGGGTATTAAAGCATGCTGAATCTAAATCTGCTGTATGCCAAGCTCAAAAATGGCTGCTAAGGCCTCAAAATGGACAATTTAAAGATGGCGGCCACCACTATGCTGTAACATTATAAAACACATTATGTTTTTCTAAACAAGGTAGAAAATAGACTGAAATGTCTTATTTATGTTCATATATGGGGAATTCAATGGGATCAGATGTAAAGTAAAAAGGTTACTCCAGGCACTTTCCCTATCGAAATATCCCTTCCAGGGATATTTTGCAAAACTTGTTATTCATCCCATCTGCAAGCATGATACATCACAGGACAGGACTTCCTTCCCCCTCTTCGGTGGTACTTCCCTTTTTCTGTTGAATTTGCATATGTTTTATATTGCAGATGGAGGCAATATGAAAATGTCTTGTAGTTTAACTTTTGAGACTACACTGACAACCTGGTAAATGTGTCTTCTTGTCCAAATGTTCTTATGTTGTCATCTCCCTCATTGTTTTCATGTCATTTTGGAAAGAGTGGCCTGGTTGCACAGTAGAGTACTCACCATTTAACCACAATTGAGGGTATGTGCATGTGTAACACCCTACATCCCTCTCCTACATGAAAGTCCAACATCCGGGGGCAGACATTGGAGGCCATCACCACAGAGGCTGTAGCCACTGCTACACATGCATAAAGTGAGTGGAAAATTGAGTGGCAAAGTAAGTTAAATGTTGTTTAGTACAATCAGATTTGTCTTTGGCAGTGTGAGCTGTAAAGAGCAGTAAGTAACAAACAATGCACCATATTTATTGTTGCAGGCTATAATGCAAATTCTAATGTCTAAAAATGTCCATGAGTTGAGAAACAAAAACGCAAAGTGAAACCGTGTGAGCTATGTTGACCGTACATGTGGTCATTTACTGACAAGTACGATTCCAAGAAAATCAAGAAAAAGGAAAGTACCATCGAAGAGGGGGAAGGAAGTCCTGTGATGGTATGTGATGAGATGGGATGATGCAAGTGTTGCAAAAGCATAATCTTAGCCTATAACCCCCTAGCAAAACAGGGCACGGTTCCCTTGTTCACAATCGGCCCACATTTTTTTAAATATCGAGTTTAATCTTCATATTTTATAAAGCTAGATAGTGTCGCTAAGGAGGGTCTAAAGAGCCACATGTGGCTCCAGAGCCACCTGTTGCAGACCCCTGGTCTAGATGTATGGGGAATCGAGACAACTGAATAGGATGCCTGTCAGATCCAGTGTTTCCGCCAAAACTGCCTCTTCACATCTTGTTGGCACATGGAAGAGAGGGGAGTGACTTCTGGAGACCAGGAGCATTGCAGATCTCATGAACAGGAACGTCCCAGTAATTATTTCCGAAGCCATGAATCTTGTAGAATAGATTTTGGTGACCATATTGGTAATAAACTACTTAAAGTACCAGATAGAATGAATAACAACACTGCACATTCCAATGGCACCAAGTTTACTAAGAGTTTTATACAACTGAAGGATTTGTGTTTAATAAATCTATAACTGCCATCTTCGGGGGGGAAAATGAATTTGGGGTGCACCCAATCATAAACAACCATTTTATTATTATTTTTTTCTAATTTTCTAAACATGTGAAATTCAGAAGAAGTTTGTATATGTTACGGTAATTATGGAGTTCAAACATTATCCCAAAGCCAGAGCATGCCCTGGGCTACATGTGGGGAGAAGTTGGAGATTTGTATAGATTAGACCATAGGTGTAAAACGCTGGCCCGTGGGCCAAATTTGGCCCGCTGTGTAATTTCCTTTGGCCCTTGAGGCAACATCAAATTAACATTAGAGCTGGCCCACTGGTATTATACAGCCGTGGCGTCGCTGTAACACTGCATTCACCGATAATACTACAAATCCCGTTGTTTTTGGCGTCTGCTCTGTAATATACAGCAGTGGTTTTCAACGTTTTTCATTCCAGGGCCCACCATTTATTCAGCATTTGAGCGACGGACCACCATTTGAGGATATTTTAGCCCCACAGACCCCCAAAACTAAAGATTTCCTTTGATTCTGTTCATGACCATTAATCTTCCAATCTTTCACATGATGAATATTTTAACTCTTGAGAGCGTAAAAATGAAACCAAATGGACCCGCAAGGGTCCATTTGGTTTCATTTTTACGTTCTGCCTTGCAAGGTTCATTTTTACGTTCTTCTTTGCAAGGTTTTTGACGTACAGTAGGCAGGTTGAGACAAATGAATGTATAACGTTCATAACTATGTTGATTGTTGCCAACAGCAAATGAGTATGGTACCAGGCTATGGATGTGCAGCTTCATGACTGATCGACAGACGAGTGCGCTACCAAGGACACCTAAGAACTTAGGGGACTGCCCATGACCACACCTCCAGCCGCAAATAAAGGTCATGGCAAGTAGTGGCTAAATGAAGAAACTTGACAAAAATAATTATTAAATTTCATTCAATTGCAGTACTTTATTTACAATGATACAATCAAGAATCCAACACACACAAATCTACATGTTCACACATTTTAACGTACTGGATTGATAGGACACAGCTCTTGTTGTTTCATGGGTTCAAATTGACAGTGTGATGAATTCTGGGCAGGAATACAGGATTGTAAATATCAGTCAAGTCAGGAAGAATGGCGGTGTACAAATGGACATCCTAGAACTTAACAATATACAACATTCCCAAATTACCCTGATGCCACAACGGTGTTGTATTTAAAAAGACTCTAAAAATGGCTTTCATGGTATAATTTACATCAGACTTGGGGTCCTTGCCATTCAAAATCACTGGAACGGACTCCCTAATTAGGAAAAGATATCATACAGAACACTTTAATAACAAGTGACACATGTCCCAAATTATCACATTTCAAGAGGTGCTATGTTGTAGTGTTCTGCACATGTGCATATAATGGGCTGTACAACAGTGACACTTGGTGGTGCTTAGACATACTCTACATACTAGGTTTACACATTTTACTGGGTATAGCGACAATCAAAAAGTGTCAAGGGTGCAAGCAAGGAGAACATGAATAGTTTACAGATCGGGTTGAAAACACACTCTCACTTCACAGGACTGGTATGTAAAGGCAATCTGGAGCATGTCTCGCACGTGGAGTTAAACAGTTCTATATTAACCGTCGCTATAGTGTGTTTTACTTGACATCTGTCCAACTCTTCAGTCCAGAAAAGAAGAGTTAAGGATAAACTACCAATTTCACACAGTCAGGAGAGAGAATTCATGGAAGTCATGATGGAAGTTAATGGGCAGACAAATTTGGACCTGGAACTTTCCTGATTAAACTTTGTATCCCACCTGATAAAGGCATTTTCTGTATACTGGAGAGATGGAACCCTGTTACTGAATAATAGCACTCCCATGTCAGTTTCACTTGTATGGGCAGAAATCATGCACACACCATTTTCTGTGGTAGATTAATGCCCTACTGCTAGGCTGTTATGTGTGAGTGTCACACACAAAAATAGTTAATGTACAAGCCCACAATGCATCACCTCACACTATTTGTGTGTGAGTTTTATTAAAATTAACCAATGTAACAAGTTGATCTTGTGATTAAATAATAACATAACAGTGGCAGATGTTATTTTGATTATTCATTTTGTAGTGAAAATAACCATTTTGGTTACAAGGTTACCACCCTAAGTTTTCCACCCTATGCAGCGAATGTGCTACATGTAGGCTATTATGTGACATTGTGTACTTTGTGACAGAGGTGTGAGTTCAGAAGAGAGGAGAGGTGACAAATGGCATACACTCTCTTGAGATCCCTTTAGCGACTGTCCCCCCTGCTTGGTGGACATCAGTCATCACATCACGGAGCAGCTGGACCAGTCTTTTTTGGCAGAGGCGGTCCAGCGCAGCCAGCCCAGGTTGCGATCCGAGTAGGGCGGGTAGCGCAGGCCGTTGATGAACTCCAGCGCCCAGCCGCGCAGCATCACGCCGCGCCGGTGGCTGAAAGTCTCAAAGCCCCAGTGGCCATGGTAGCTGCCGAACCCACTGGCGCCTGCAGGGGCAGAGGGAATGTTAGTTTGTTGACTAAAACCAGAACAAAAATGATCACTGACTACCCTTTTTTACTAAACAAACTGAAGTAAATATAATCTAGGCTATGATGATTAAGGCTGACTAAAACGGCTGACTATTTCTCCTCATTATTTCTTTACAACAAGGTATGACTTGTAAGGATGGTGCAATTGTGCTATAAGCAAATCTGCAAAACTTGTACATGTACATAATGCCCACCAACACATTGCCAAAAATACCCCAACATACATCTGTGGGTAATCATTCTTGTTTTGAGCGACCTACCAGTCACAGGTGTTCATTTTTATATACATGAGCACACAAACATACGCATGCATGCACACCGACTGACTTTTAATTTAGGGTAGAAAAAATGGAACCCTGCTTTTAGACAAATAGTCAAATACTGTAGCATAAGAGGGAAAAATGTTAGATGTTAAAATAGCTATTGGCATGCTATTATCTGTGGAACCAAGTCACAAGAAATTTAACTTCACTAAGTCCCACCCCAGTCCACCCTTGTCCAATAGGCAAGAAAAGGAACCTTGACCAACATTGACCAGGAAAGCTTGGCCTGCATAGCAACAGTTGCTAAACTATTTGGATTGGCACTGGACAGTGACTAAAACCCTAAGGGTGATGTTTTGAGAATGGCCAATTACAAGTGCTTGTCAATGAGTGTTCACAGCTCACAGCATGAAAAGGTTGAGATCCACTGGTCTAACCATTATCTTACCAACTCCTCCAAAAGGTAGGCTGGGCAGAGTCATGTGAATTATTCCATCATTGGAGCAGAACCCTCCACTGCTGGTCCGTTTCAGAACTGTGTTCACCAACTTAAAAAGAAGTTAAATAAATCATTTATATTAGCTGAATTAATTGGTCAAATAAATCATTATCGGAATCTTCATCATCAAGTGGTACTATATGCCCCAAAGGTAGTAAAAATAACCTAATCTACAAGCTTGCAATTCATTGTTGTGCTTCAGATCAGCTAAAGTCCACTAATTAGAAAAGCTATATTGCCATAAGTATCAAGGTTATCACACACTAAATGTAAGTCTTCTGTGTCTGTGCTGTTGATACGGTCGAAACGTTATCAAATACCGTACATTTCTCACAATGTGAGCATAATTCTGGTGTGCAGATTGTTATTGTTATTCTTAGAAAAATATATGTAATTGGCTCTACTGTGCAGTGCACACCCACAATGAGGCACACATTTTAATAGCGTTTTAAAGTCTTACTGAGGAATCTTCAGAGAAGACGTAGAGGGCCAGGGCTTTGTCCCTGCGGTTGATGAACTCAATGCCTTCCTCCAGAGAGTCCACAGTCAGGATGGGCAGGATTGGCCCAAAGATCTCGTCCCCCATCAGAATATCTCCCTCCGGCACGTCCACCACCACCGTGGGAGCTGTGGGAGCAAGAATGATGTGTTACTAAACCACGTTTTTCCACAGACAAATACCAAATAGAGTACCCAAGTACAGTACATCATAACACACCCATGTACTTGTCCTCCTGGTGGCTGTCGCCTCCTATGACCACCTTGGCCTTGGTCTTCTGCAGCATGTCGGTCAGCCGGCTCCAGTGGCGGTCACTGACGATGCGGCCCAGGTCAGGGCTGCTTCGCGGATCCTTGCCGTAGAACTCCTCCAGGGTCTTCCTCAATGCGGGCACCAGGGCGTCGCGCGTCTCCGCCGAGCACAGCACGTAGTCAGGCGCCACGCAGCTCTGGCCCGCGTTGAAGAACTTGGCCCAGGCCAGACGGCGGGCGGCCGCCTGGATGTGCACCCGGCCGTAGATGAAGCACGGACACTTCCCACCCAGCTCCAACGTCACCGGCGTGAGGTGGGGCGCCGCTGCCTGTAGGACACTGCGTGCTATCGCCTGGGAACCTGGCATTAATGTTAACCCAATGGGTTTCAAGGTTGCACTTTATCATTATTAACAGTTTGGTTGCTTTATTGCATAAGCATGCTGATAAATAATGATTACCTTTGGAGTGTGTGTTCTCGCCTAGATCCATGTTTTTTTTGTGCTTAATATAGTCCTTTTACTCCTTCCCAAACTTGTAACTCGGGAGGTGCCGGAGCGCACCTCACGCACATGCACGCGCGCTGTGCGCGCGTGCACGTGCGCGCACCCGCGCACCGAAAAACATGCGCAGAAAAGTCGTTTTTTGGCGGAAGATTATTGTGTGTGTGCGTGCGTGCACGCATGCGTCTCTCTCTCTCTCAGACACACACGCAGCGTGTGTGTCTGAGAGAGAGAGAGAGAGAGAGAGAGAGAGAGAGAAACGCACTATGGCACACACAATTTGTAAAGAGCCGATCCACAAGCTCAAATGCGTCGCGCTTGTGTTTTCAGAGAATCGAGACCACAAAATGTAGGGGTCCGGCTGCTTCCTGGGTACCTTTTAATCATTATTACGATCATATTCCACCGTGTCTCGCGAGGGAGGGGGAGACGGTCAGCCGGTGGGAGCAGCAGCAGCAGCAGTAGCCCCGCTAGTATAGCAACGTGTGAGAACTGTGAACTGTGTGAGCCTGAGACTGAGCTGCGAGCGACCAAATCCCTCCCCGACTCTCGATAAACATCCCATAGCTGGGAAGGCTCAGCCTCAGCCAATACAGTGGTATCCTATAGCAACGACTGAAATGAACGGGGATGTATTGGCTGGATTGCCACTCATTTCTCCCGGATAGGCCTCTGCAGGTGGGGGAGCGCCACCTGCAGGTGGGGGAGCGCCACCTGCAGGTGGGGGAGCGCCACTGACAGCCCCCGGAGCGCATGTGGAGCAAGGCGGAGCGGCGCTCCGCCTTGCTCCGGCAGAAATTAAGCCCTGCTTTTACTCCTTCCCAAACCAAACATTGAACCACAAGTGTATCTAAGCTGGCGGATAAATGCTGTGGAGGGATACTGTGCATCCCCATAGACTTTGAGCCTCCTAGTAGCACGACCCATGTGGTCAGATCGGCTCGATTTCAATATTCGTCATCATAAAACGTCAACGTCGTCACTAAATCCACGTGGGAGCCGAGCCTTCCTTCATAACATTACAACACCCCCTTACCAAGCTGTATAACAACCCCCATTGACTTTGCATTGGGGCTGCAATGAACACGGTTTCCCAGATGCCCGTGCGGGCACGTTTCTGCTTGATTTCCATTTCCGTCATCGCAACCAGTGATCATCAATACTATGTCCGGGATTATGATGGATTTTCATCATAACGTTATCATTGGTGAATTAAACACCATAAATGAAAAAAGACGGGAAACACAGGTTATGCGGTAATGCTGTTCATACTAATGAGTGCAAAACCACTAGGCTACTTAGATTTCATTTAGAGCAGCATTTAGAACAGGTTTCTCATTTAACTCTTTTTAGGCAGTGAAAACCATAACCAAAACAGACTTGTTTAACTGTTTTTTCGGGTGTCAAAGTGCTACGTGAGTTATACGTGTGAACATGTGTGAATGTATGCATGTGTACCTGTGTAGAAGATGTGGTCAAACTTATTCTCTAGAAGTGCCTTGGTCTGCTCTGCTCCACCTGTAACAACTGCATAGCAGTCCTGCAAAAACGTAATATTACCGTAATAAATGTAAACACCAGTGAAAACAGGACACCGTTCAGCAACCTAGATTAAAGTGGCTTCACAAACAACACTCGTAGAGTCTCTCTTAGCTTGCAATGAAAGTACAGATTTTATTTAAAAGCAGGTTGTAGGATCTGCCTCAGTTCTTAAGTGGTTAATATCTTGCTGTACCACATGCCATTGAGATTTCTTAATAAAATAAGTATTCAGTCAATCAAAAGCCAAGAGCCTTTATTTGCAGATTTACTACGCATCAGACATGTTTTCTTACGCAATGCATAGAATACTGTGCATCTCAGCGCTATAGCACAAAAGGGGTATAATAGTGTGCACATATATTTAAAAAGGTGCCTTGTTGCATAGGGGTGATACCTGGTGTAACAGGCTGGTGTGTGGAAAGTACACTATAGAATGGAATGTAGGTCACCTGTTTGACCAGACTGACTGATTGTGTGAGTGTGAGCCATCAAAAGCCAGTCAATCAGGCCCATTTGCTTTTTCTGCCTCAAGCTGCATTCACACGAGCAGACGCTGGAAACAACCTTGTGTGGTCAGCTACTCCAGTGTTTTTCAACCCTTTGCACATCGAGGTACACTATTTATGTGGCATTCGAGCTACAGACCAGCGTTTGATGAGATTTAGCCTATCAGACGCTTATCATGTGTTCACATGTCCATGCTGTGTTGATGTTGTGTAGATGTTATGTAAAATTGTAAATTAAGTCATGCAAATGTAATTTAACTATAATAATAATTTAACTCTTGAGAGCGTACAATGAAAACAATTGTCCCAGTGAGGAAATTTGGTTTGGGAAAGAATATATTTGGAAATTTGGAAAAAAGGAAAGAATATATACAGGTCCAGTATATATATATATATATATATATATATATATATATATATATATATATATATATATATATATATATATATATATATATATATATATATATATATATATATATATATATATAGAAGAAAATAAAAATAGAAACACACACAGACTGCCATGGTTGCCAATACCGGCATTTTGATCAGTATATTATTGGTAAGTGTACTGTTTAGGGAATGACTTCTTACTATACCTGGTTCATGTATTTGGGGATGAGTTCTGCCACTATACTCGCAGTGGCTGCGCTGATTTCTGAGGGCTTGAGCACCACACAGTTCCCTAATTGGACACACAGTCAGTGATAACTCTTGTCAAGACAGCGTACTGCAATACAGTTGGAGTACTGGAGTAAAAAAATAGTTTTAGTAATAGCCTTTTGAAGAAAGTTTTAATCGAATTTAGGAGGCCTATAATGACCTATAATGTGTCACATTTAGGTGACTAAATGTGACATTAATCAACTACTAGTTAATTAGTTGATTAGCTGATTTCAAATAATTTTACGGCATAAAACGCTGATGTAGAAATCCAGGACACAAGCCTGCCATTCATGTCAGAGTGTATTGTGGGTTCAACTCCCGATCCCGACAACTAGGGCTGGGGAGGTATGGACTCCACCGGTCATCAAAAAGTACACTACGCTAGATTATTATATATATCGCATATATATATATATATATATATATATATATATATATATATATATATATATATATATATATATATATATATATATATATATAGGGTAATATAGGGTAGCCCTAGCAGAGATATGGAGGTTTACCTGCGGCGATGGCAGAAACCATGGGCAGCAGCACCAGATGGATTGGATAGTTCCAGGCACCAATGATTAGAACAACACCCAGTGGTTCTCTTTGGATGAAACAGGTATCCACCTTTGTGGCCTAAAATATAAGGAACAAACAGCTTGTTTTCCCACAGCGAACAATATCTCTGCGATCAAAACCCGATCTTGCATCAGATAAGGGGTGTTGTCGACAAGCGCATAGCACAGCATCTCACAGCATAATCAGAGCAAATATTGTGCAGTGTGTACAAGCCATTACACCCAATCTAACCATTCATGCTGAATGCCGACTCCGAGCAGGATAGCACTGGGTCCTGTTTTCAAAGTATTTTGGTATACTGTAACCCCCAGCTGGGGGATCAAACCTCAAACTCCCGGTCTCAGGACGGCCACTCTAACCACAAGCCTACCGAGCAGGTTCTCTTCATATACAGTATTGCTAGGCTTCAGTTGAAAGATGAAATGCAGCGTACCAGGTTGGTGGCTGCAGATTCGGGCTGCATCCAGCTTTTGAGGTTATCCAAGGCGCAGTAGATGTCGTTTGCCACAATGTCAAGCTCTGACAGCACCGCCTCGAACTTGGCCTGATGGTTCAAACGGGCGCAATATGAATCAAGAATGGGGTGGGAGATTATTCATTAATTATTGAGCCACACTCTTAAAAGGGTGCCTGGGCAATAAGACAAGTGTCATTATAAGACAAGTCATAAGACAAGTCATTATACCATAATACATTATACTTTGCCTCTATAAATAAAACAAACTACGGTACGGTAAATAATAAAAACAGCTTAATTGTTTCATTTCTTTCATAAATAGCAAATATTTTGCTCAATAGACACTGCTAGGCCATGGCCTACTTGTGTGCAATGCGCACGCAGTTCTAGTTACATGCGGCCACAAGTAAGGCGTTCGGTGTTTGGCGGTCGGTCCTTCTGGGTACCCGATTCGCTGGTTTAGGTGATGTCGTAATGTGACGTATGTAAAAGACCTTTATAGCTAATGTCATTAGTATTAGGCTATTAGCCTGCTTCACACACAAAAATAGGCCATGGCCTACCTATGGCGCAACACTCAAGTTTGCACTCTACCGAGTGCTCATTAAAATAATAAAAATATTATTAACTAAATGAGCACTCTACCGAGTGCTCATTTAGTTAATAATATTTTTATTTACTTATGCCAAATAAAAAGTCCCTATACCACAAAATAGGCCCATAGATTAATTCAGACTAGACGATTATAAAAACACCTTTGGGAATATTATAAAGACATCAGGAGACATCCTGGGCATACAATGTCATGCGCATACAGTGTGGTTTATGTGATAATTTATTTACATTTTGATACTATCCTCCTATAACCGTTGTGCATTGGAGATGTGTAAACTCTATGTTGCAGATGTGCTATTTTTTAAGGGGAAACATGTAGTCTAGGCAAACATTTCAAAATAATCGAGACACTGACATGCAGCCTTATGGCCCGGCCCTGCGCCTGAGGCTCCACTGGCTCTGTTCCTACCTTGGCCAGGTCTTTGTTAAGAGCCTCTAGGATCTGCTCCTCGTTCTCTCTGAGCATAGACAGCAGGTTCTGCAGCTGGGTCCGCCGGAACTGTTCCGGCACCGTGACCCCAGAGCGAAAGGCAGTTCGCAACCTGTCCATCATCTCACCCTGGGACTCCATCTTTAAACCTGGTGACACACACACAGATTGCCAGTCATTAAACCTGATGATATGATGATGACATGACATGCACCTACAGTATAGCAATCATTTCTAACCCAGCATCAAGGATTGTTGGGGTATGTCCCTGCAATATACTAGTGTCATGACCAGCTGGGGATATACTGTACTGTACATCAAATCACCTCACGCTGACAGGAGACTTAGACAGAGGCTAAGTGACATGTAGCTTGGGGAACCAACAAACAGAACTAAAATACAAACTAATGCCATCTGGTAAGAGATACAGACCTCCAAGGCATGTGTATAACAGGTTCAAATTAACCTTTGTACCTTTGTCAATCAAAATGCTAAATCACTTACTATCCCTTTAAACGCTCTTGTTTACGACCAAAGATATTGGATATAAATACATTTTTAAATTGGTAACAATTTGAAAAAAAAAAAAAAGTATGAATGATAGACCTTAAATGTCAAATGTTCAATAGTGTTTTATCATGTGTTGCTGTTGCCATCATTGACATGGTTACAAATTTTACGCAGAGGTGCTGTACTGCCCACTCTTCCTTTGTGCCCACTCTTCCACCCCCCCCCCCCCCCCCCCCCACACACACACACACACACACACAGCTGATAAACTGACATGCAGAATTCTGCTGTCATCGTGTATACATTCCCAAAACGCGGACTTGCGAATGCCGCTCGTTTCGTTACATTTTCTTCAACAATTCTGTCAATCACCAATGTAATGTAATTTAAGGTTTCAAACTAACTTACGAAACACGACGTTGAAGCGCACAACCACAACGCAAACGATCGTAAAGTTAAATGGCAAGTTGTTTCTCCAGTCAGTTCAAGGCACCATGGATTCCAACTGAGAGTCAGGAGCATTAGGAGGTAAGGTACCCACCTGTGTGTGTTGTTGTTGTTGTTGTTGTTGTTGTGGTGTGATCCGTATAATAGAACAAGGAAATAAATGAATGGCAGTGTCGGTGACAAGAAGCCTTTTATTAGAGCCAGCCTCCTCTTCGCCGCTGCTGCTCTCCAGAGTTCAGACACACCGACTGAACGGAACGGAATGGAACAGAATGGAATGCAATGCATTGAACTGTGTCTGCACTCTACAGCCTGCTGATCCGGTCCGAGACCTGGAGCGGATACGGAACCGGTGCGCCGTGCACGGCAGGAGGAGGCGGACTTATTGGGGAATTCCATCCATTTTCAACATTTCACTACTATCTCGTTGAGTTTACGTTAAAAAGAAACGGGGAGGAATCAAGGAGTGCTGGAGTGCTGCCTTCAAACTAGAAAAACTTGAACTTGAAACAAAAGAACATGATGCAGCTGTAGTGAGGGTGGGGCTGCTGGCTCACTGGCTGCATGTTTCATCTGATGATTTGAATGAATGAATGAATGAATGAATGAATGAATGAATGAATGAATGAAATTTTTATTAACAGAGATGAGAGTTACAGTACAAGTCAAGTACACACTGCTACAAAACTGATAACAGCTTGGAGAATTACAGTACAATTCAAGTACAACTGCATCTGAAAAAGCTGATTGGACAGTGGACACACTAGTTAAGCATACACTTGTTTACAATAGTGGCCAACTTGTTCATTTCATTGAGGCATTCAAATACCGTACATACAAAAACAACTACCGGTACTTAAGTAAAATCAGAAGCAGCAAATCATGGAGGCAAAATCATAGTGAAGATAAAAAAGGGAAAAGAGAAATGTACAATGAGGAGAGGCGGGGTGGGTGGGGGGATTTTATATACATTTTTGTTTTACAGAGGCCAGTTTCGAATTGCAGCCATCTGTAGGTGCCCTTTGAGAGTGGTTTTGAAGGAGTCAAGGGATTCACATGCCTTTATGACTTTCGGTAGGGCATTCTACATTTTGGTGGCATATGAGCGAAAGGAATTAAGACCCTTGTTTGTGCCAAATCTGGGTTGGACATGGTTAGTAGCACTCCCTCTGGTGTTGTGGGAGTGTACCTCATTGACATTAAGGAAGTATTTGGATAGGTACAAGGGTATTTTGGTGGAGTATCGTATCTTGTGGACCAAACCCATTGCGAGATGTTGTACTCTGTCGTCAACCCTAAGCCACCCCAAACTGTCGAAGTGGGCAGGGGTGAGGTGGGTTCGGGGTGTGAGGCCAAGTAACAGTCTGACAAGTTTGTTTTGGGAGGTCTGTAGCCTTGTTTTTAAGGTTTTTGAGGTGCTGTGGTACCAAGAGGTGCAGGCATTGTCAAAGAAACCTTGTACCAGGGCTCCAGTTATGGTCTTCAGAGTGTCTTTGTTGACCAGTGAGGAGATCCTGTAAAGGAATCTAGTTCTTTGGTTGACCTTTTTGATTACGTTGGTGGCCATTTTATCACCGGAAAGATTTGCCTCCAGGATGGAACCCAGGTAGGTAATTTCTTCTTTCCGGGTGATAATGTTGTCCCCCACTTTGACAGTGAAGCCATCTGCCTTACTGAGCTTAGCATTTGTACCAAAGAGTATATGGATTCAGTTTTACCAAGGTGTAGTGATAGTTTGTTATCGGCGAGCCAGGTGCAGATTCTACTGAATCATTCATTATGAATGAATGAATGAAAGTTTTATTAACAGAAATGAGAGTTGCAGTACAATTCAAGTAGGCTACAACTACAGCAAATCTGAAAAAGCTGATTGGACAGTGGACACACTAGTTAAGAATACACTTGTTTACAATAGTGGCCAACTTGTTCATTTCATTGAGACCGTCAAATACATACAAAATAATTACTTCAGTAAAGTAAAAAAAAAAAAAAACAGCAAATCATGTAGGTAAAATCATAGTGGATGTAAAAAGCAGGGGCGGATCTAGGCATGGGCATGGGGGGCAATTCCCCCCTACAGTAAATGTCCAATCTGCCCCACCAAACAAGATGGAATGCAACAGATATTTCAAATTTCAAAAGTGCTTTTATTTAAAATGATTTGAAACACGACTACTGCTACTAACTAACTAACTACAGTTATCTCACCACTAAACCAACAGCATTTCATCATTGAAAACAGAAAACTCTCAGACCTCAGTCAGACCTTTAGCTTTATGCATGCTGCATGTCTGTTGCAACGTCAACAACATGCAGCATGCATAAATATTTCCCCAATTGGGAAATGTTCTATCCGTCTCTGGTAAAACGGGAAACGAGAAATGTACAAAGAGGAGAGGGTGTGTGTGTGTGTGTGTGTTATGTATTACAGAGGCCAGTTTCAAATTGAAACTGGCCTCTGTAGTACATCTCTAGTACATACCTACAGCAATAATAAACAGCTCCCCTGCAAGGAACCTGTTAAACGCCTCTGTTACCTTACCACTATATCTTTGACCATCATTGAACAGGTTTGACTGCGATGAATGAAATTCAGTTCCAGGCTGAAAGTCTTTGAAAGTGTCTGAAGTGCTCAATCTGGTGTTAAGGGTGGACCCACTGTATGACACAGCAGGTCACTGTATTTCTATTCTGATAGTGGTGAGACACTCTTTAAAACACTAATGGTGAGACACTCTTTAAAACTATTGTGTTTTACATTGCGGGTTACATACATGCATACATACATACATACTTAGATACTCACAGTACATATATTCAGTACATAATGTACATACATACATACATACTGTACAAACATACAGTACATGCAGTAGGCTACATACAGTACTTACAGTAATACTGTACTGTAAGTACAACTACTGTAGTGCGTGCGTACATGCGTGCGAGTGTGTGTGTATTCTAATTCATTGAGATAGGAGTTTAGGGCTACACAATCATTAGGATTAAAACAAAAAAGATCTCTAAATGCTTCACTAATGCACAATACAATTATAATATGGAAGAAAATGAACGTTTACACAATATTCTAATAACTTGAAATCGACCTCTTCTATGTTATGCTTGAATTCCCTGTATTTATTGTACTCATCTGAATGTGTAGTGGCACAGATTGGCCTCTAAGTGTCAGGGCATAGTTACAATACAGTACTACACCACTGTTGGTTGCTGTTCATTGTGGCTCCAAAATGTAGATTTAAACTATTCTCTCAAGAAACATTTTACATCTGGAAGGGATTAGCAAACAGGATTGTTGTTGTTGTTGGTAGTAGCACAGAATTAACCACTTTCACACAAATAAAATATGCTGTTTCCCAGTTCAGCTGACACTGCACAAGCTGTACTTCCTCCTAACTGAACATACGGTAGTTGGCTCAGTTCCAATCAGATGGGCCTATTTTCACTTCTCACTTCTGTTTAGGTCACCCCCCCCACCACCACCACCACCAGCAATCAGCAGACACAACCAAGAGCGACTATTTAGTGTTAGATAGCCTACTTTGTAAATTCATAAAGTATACACTAACCACTTCACCCCTATATACATTTTGACCATTTGAAGTAGCTCATCTACAAGCTCAAAATTTTGGTACTTAAAAAATTATCCACCACTGTTCAGATCCGAATCTCCAAGGGGCCCACACCAAAGTGACGTTATATATTGTTACATTAATATTTAAATAAATCCTTGTTCCGGAACCAGTGGAAATTTATTTTCACTATAGAAAACCATGAAGTGAATGACCTGGTGACTTACAGTATGATAACCGTCCATGTTGTCATTTACTGACAAGTTAGGGGGTTATGGTAAGGGCTTGGTTAGGTTTAGGGTATTTGGGTTACAATATAATAGAATACAATATAAACTCCATAAAAACATGTTAACTGTCTTAACCCATTTAGACCTGCCCTAACTTTTCTGGGGGAAAAAAATCAGATAATTACTGTATATAGCAACATCAAACAATCAGATTGCAACTATAACAAAAATAAAAAAAATATTCCATTAAAAATTATCCATCATGGTTCTTCAGGTCAGTTAATTGAGTTATTGATCATGTGTTTGTTTTGTCATAGATTTTACTTAAATGTATGTGCCACGTAGTTGGTAATGTATTCCATTACATTGGAGATTTGCATGCTGCATTGTTTGTTCTGGGGTTTAGTTTAAGTATGAAGTAAGAAACTAGCTAGTAACTTGCCTGGTAGGGGGAATATGATGATCTCACATAATGTGTTTGCGGGTGCACATTCTATTAAACTCCTGTCCATGCCCTTCGTATGACCCCTCTTTTCACCTACCGGTTTTACTTTTCCACCACTGGCATAGTTTATACTTTTTGTCATTCTTTCTTTTTAATCAGAATACCTGTTCACCTAAGCACAACTATTGAATCCACTTTGCCAAAGAAAAACATTGCTGCCGCATAGGTCAAGTTTGTTCTCCTGTCCAAACCACACCTAATTGTAGCATGCCATGCTTAGTAGGCAACAAATAAAAGAAAATAGCTTATCTACAAGTTTATACCATGTGTTGTTGTGACCTACTAAGGTGACAGAGATATCAGAGATATGGTATTTCTAGTTGCTTGCAGCATGCTGCTGCTTTCAACTATATTCAACAGTATTGCATTGGCGACTTTACGTTGACCTAAAAAGTGTGATGAACGATGTCTATTCATGTATTATTATGAAAGCAACATTTGAAGGATGGATATGCACACAACAAAGGCTAGTCGCCTGCTCAAATACATTTCTAGCCTGGACATGAACCACACAATGAGAAAAAAAAGAGTACAAAACCAGACCCAGGAAATTTGTAGACAGCAGATTTGGCCATTGCACGTAGATCACAATTCACTCTCAATCACCCATTGGAATGCAAATGATTGCATGGCTTTCAGCCTTTGTAAAGGCTACTCATCTAGCAGGTCTACCTTTGGTTTGTTGGTATTGCTTTGATTCCCACCTGAACCCCCATGCCGTGGATTTACATTTTAGCCTGGCCAACTTGTAATTCCTGCATTGCATTTTATGTGGTTTGTGGGGGACACAAATCACAAAAAGACAAAGCTTGCTGATTCTCTTTTCTACTGGGTGAATATTTCTACCATGAATCACAGTGAACCACCACCACCGGTTAGGTAGGTTTGTAGGCAGATACCCTCCGCAGAGAACCTCCCATGTCATGTGATTTCTGGAACTATAAAACCAAACTGTGTTTGTCATTGTCAGACAGTTTGTTGGTCAGCCGGCTGTGAAATGGCACATCAAACAGTTCAACTGGATCAGGATCTGTTCTGCTGTTCTATTTGTCTAGATCTACTGAAGGATCCAGTGAGTGTTCCCTGTGGACACAACTACTGCAGTAGGTGCATTGAGAAATACTGGAACCAGGATGACCAAAGAGGAGCATACAGCTGCCCACAGTGTAGAAACAAATTCGTCCCAAGACCTATTTTGAAGAAAAACACCATGTTGGCTGAGGTGGTGGAGACTCTGAAGAAGACAGGTATCCAAGCTGCTCCTCCTGACCACTGCAGCGCTGGACAGACCCTTGTGGTCTGTGATTTATGCACCGGGAGAAAACAGAAAGCTGTAAAGACTTGTCTTCAGTGTCAGGTCTCTTACTGTGACATTCATGTCCAGCCTCACTATCGATCTCATGCCTTTAAGAAACACAAGCTGGTCAAAGCCTCAGGACAGGTTCAGGAGGACAACTGCTCCACTCATGAGGTGAGGAGCTGTACTCATCCGCAGTGTTTCTGCTCCGTAGAAGAACACCATCAATCTGAGTTGAGCGGCCAGCAAAAACATGAAGTGAGCCATGCTGAACTGAGGACGAGACATGTTGAAATGGAGCAGCTCTCACACGCACAGATCCACATGCATATAGAGTTGGTTCTACATGGCGCTGCACCTCCCAACCAACGACGAGGTCGCAATAGGGTCAGGACCAGAACAGTGGATCACCCATGCAGCAACGATATTTATCGCCTGAGGAAGTTTGTAGATGTGTTTTTGGCAATGGTTGAGGGTGGGGCAACATGTTTGAGGAAGTTTGTAGATGTGTTTTTGGCGATGGTTGAGGGTGGGGCAACATGTTTGAGGAACTTTGTAAATGTGTTTTTGGAGATGGTTGGGGGTGGAGTGACATGTTTTCATGCTATGTATTTTATTTTTTATTATTTTGTTTTTGTTTTATTATTTCTAATGCTTATTTTAGTCGTTTGGGTGGGAACAAATGTGTCTGCTGATGATAAAGCAGCACAGGTAGTAGCAGGTATTGTTGGTGTGATACTTGTTGTTGTTTTAACAGTTTATTATGTATCAAGGCCGGCATGGAATAGGCGTAGTTATTGAACATGCGATTAAGGCAGAATCCCCTGATTAAGGCATCACAGATACATGCGCTGCTGTTTTGCAAAACCCATTTTGTTCAACCCTGACTGCTGGACTAATACTGCTTGACAGCACTATCATTGTGCTGGTTAAGAGTAATCTGTAAAACTATTAACCTTCAATACTACTACAACAAACCTCTTTGCTGTAGGGGAAAACTACTCTTTTCACTCTTTTCAATAAATTCTTTGAAAACATTGAAATGGCATGCATTGATGTGATATGGTTTATCAAATCTGATGTTATTTCTGAACAAGAGTATTAGAGTTTAGATTTAGTGTGCATTAGCAGACTTGGACAAGTTGTAACATATCAGGCATGCAATCGGTTAATAATATGGGACACATGTATGTACAGTGAGTGGTGGGACTTTCTTAAAAGCATCAATACTGCAATGTAGTTAAGCTTACAAGGAAGAATGCAAACTTTACATTAGTAACCTACAAATGATTGTATTGGTTGAACTGGTTACTGTACGTTTTATAAAAATGGGTATCACATTATAGTGGAGTAAGTAGAATAATTGCCTCCGAGATGTAAGAGTAAAACTACTGAAAAGTTAAAACACCTCAACATTAATGTACTAATTTCCTTACATGCTTAGATGTGTATATTGGAACTTTAATATGAATATGTTCTACACATAGGAAGTGGAATAGGAGTAAAAAGAATACAAACTTAGAGAAAGACACATTTTATTTCCACCACATTAAAAAAAGGTTTCGCTTGACAAGGAGTCATTTAATGACTTACAAAACACCAATACAAAAAACACTAGTCCCTGTTGCTCTTCCATGGTCAGTTAAGGGTCTAGAGTGGTTCTCAAATGTTTATGTCGTGGACATCAAATTGATATTGATACAACACAAAATCAGAAAAGTCTGTAGTTGTAAGTTGTGTTGTTATACATTTATTCAAAAGTAAAATATCACAACTATCGACTTTGGAAGGAAATGTAAAATACCAGAGCTCCAAGCTCACCATGTGTTGAAAAAGAATTTTTTTTGCTCAGCGAGACCCTCCAAAAAACCCTCAGGCAACCCCCTTGGGGAGTTCCAAACCCGTTTTGAGAACCACAGAGTCGACCACTGACAGAGAAACAACGTTCTCCATCTTGCAGGAGACCAAACGCAGCGCTGGCGGTCTGAAGCGATGCCTCTACGGAGCGTCCGTACATGCCTCCCTTTGGACACGTAGTAAAAGTACGTCCCGTCTGTCTGAGCTCGCCATCCCACTGCTCCTGCACCGTGCTCCCCCATGTCGATCCGTCGCCAAGCGGCGGTTACCAGGCCATTGTCCGGTTACCAGGTTTAGCCGTCCGATTAGACCTGTGCAATTAGAGGATTTCAATTATATTGTAGGCTATAGAGTAGATCACAGCCTTCCAGGCAAGGCACATAATGGCAAAATAAAAGTAGTGTTGTAATCCGAGTACATCTACAGTTAATTTTGTTATTAATATACATTTTGGTGTGGCGCCTGCTGGCCAAGTGGTTCAGAGACATGCCACATATAGGCTTCAGCCTAACAGTGTTCCACTGTTCGATTTCTGTTTATAATGAACTTTGCTGCATGTCTCTCTAACTACTACTAAATTCAGTAACTAGATATTATTCATTTTAGCTGCCTTTTCCCATTCCGGGGCAGCTAACATGAATGTTGTAAATACTAAATCAAGTAATGTAAAAACTGTCTGTGATCTTTACATGAGCTAGAGTAAATGATATGACCAAAGGTTTTCTTTGAAAGTGAAATATGCTTTTAAGGGTAAGATGGCAACTAGAGTTCGGTTCAGCGCCTTCCCTCTCAGACTTGTCAAGTGAAAAACATGTCCATGGACACATAAAGAAACATGTTCAAATGTGCCTTCTGAAGGCACAAATGTGATGCATACAGCAGGGCCTACCTGTGGTTCACTCCTTGGCCTTCTTCTCCGTGTTGTGCAGTTTCTCTACTATCTTCCTCTCATGTCCTCCTGGGTTGTGTCTGTTGGTGTTGTCGCTGGCCTCCTTCTTGCTCTTGCCTTTACGCGCGGCGCCATCTGGTGGACAGAAGAGAAAGTATAAAACACGTGGACTGAAAAGTGAAAACGTAAACAACCACGAACAGGTTGAAGCCAGAGTAACTAGGCCTGTTTTAGTCAGGCGCAGTGTTGACTGTGTTGTTGGCATATTTCTCAAACGAATCATTTATGCTGGCGTCAGCTCGAATCAAGGAAATGTAATCAACCTTAGAGGGGAATTTTACCCATTTGCAAAATTTTACAATGTCATTAATTAATGCTGTTGTGTAGCTTGTGTGGAAATAATTCAAAAAGTTCCACCATCATTAGCATGGTGAATCTCAGTTTGATTCCCTAGTCAAAAATCCTATAGGATTTTCTAAAAGTCTAGAGAAAAGTCCTATCAGATTTTGGAACAATCCAATAGGATTCCTATAGGATCTCCTAAGATCTTATTGGAATCCTATAAGAAAATTCTATAGGATTTTCTTATAGGATTCCTATAAGACATTTTTGGGGAAAATCCTATAAGATTGTATTGGAATCCTATTGGAAATCTAATAGGATTGTTCCAAAATCTGATAGGACTTTTCTATTGGAATCCTATAGGATTTTTTGACTAGGGATCAAGATTCAATGGGGAAAACTCAGGTGCAGGTTTTAAGTACAAACTCCCCAAACTGTAGCCTGGTAATGCAGACGTACCTCGAGTGAATTAATGATTAAAGTAACCTAAAAAAAAATCCCCCTATGATAAAGTTACAGCCCTTTCACTCGATTCAAAGTAAAAAAAAAAAGAAAAAAAAAAAGGAAAAAAAAAAAAAAAAAAAAAGAAATAATAAATAAAAAAACTAAAAATGCGTGAATTACTCAAGTCAAAATACCACAAGTTCTTTTTAACTGAATATCCTACTTTACAGTTTGCAAGCCAGTAAGACAAAATGTCTTGTTTCCATTGCCGTTCTGTGGATTCAATAAAGGGCATTATTAGGCCTACTGTAAGCCGTAACCAGCCTGCCTTGGCTGCATACTACAGTCGGCGCTAGGGCGGCTATACTTTTACCTGTGTATTTGTCGGTCAGATTATAATATTCATATTCATCATAGTACTGGTCTTCGAAGTTGGTGGGCTCGATTTTGTTCACGTCCACGTGAGTCGTCGACATGGTGTCTGCCTGCCTTTGTTCTGCTCGTCTGGATGAGAAGAGAGTCTCTTTTGCAAGCCAAAACCTTTCAGTGTTTTTCTTGTTGTTGTTGAACTTCACCGTGTGGATTTTATTTATACTAAAGTAACTCCTCCCGCCCGGGACGCTCCTCCTCCTACTGCCCCTCCTCCTCTCAGAGTTGCCAGATCATCTAACTATCCCTTAAAGGGGAAGTCCACCCATTTTCAAAATTTTACTATGTCATTAGTATACCTATGTCATAAGGTGCTGGATGGCCAAGATGAAA
This sequence comes from Benthosema pterotum, assembly GCA_039105355.1. NCBI lineage: Eukaryota > Metazoa > Chordata > Actinopteri > Myctophiformes > Myctophidae > Benthosema > Benthosema pterotum. The sequence goes on along the minus strand of CM076965.1, from coordinate 35,168,787 downwards.
AAGTTCCCCCATTCTGTGTTCCCAAGAAATGGAGGTCTGAAGAAAGCCACTAACATGGTGAAACATCTTGATGACTTCATCAAGATGTATTTTCACCATGTTAATGGATTTCTTTAGACAGTTTTTTCTATAGAAACTGTGGAATTCCCCTTTAAGAAGTGACCAAGCTACATGAACACTTCCAAAGACCTTGAACATTTTTATTATTTTATTAACATAAATCTTGTAGACCTGGTTCGTGTTTTTTGATTGATCGGTTGATTGATTGAAGTTGATATTCAGTTTGCCGAATTAGAGTCCTACATTTCAAGCACAAGAAAAATGTGAGTGATGACACATAGAAATACTGTATCTATGGGACGACAGTGTGAAGCATTACACTTGTTTACAACAACTAAAATGGAAATCATCATAGAGGTAAAAAGGGCAAAGGTGGTGCATGGGAATTCAGATATACTGTAACGGGGGCCAGTTTTGAATTGTAGCCATCCATAGGTGCCCTTTGAGGCATTCCACATTTGGGCCCCTGTTTGTGCCAAATCTGGGTTGCACATGGTTTGTTGAAATCTCTCTGGTGTTTGTTGACATTGAGGAAGTAGGCTATTTAGACAGGGACTGGCTGCTTGGTTATCTTGGTTGACATTGCTGCAAGATGTAATCTAGTATGAACCCAATCCATTCCAGGCTAGCATGTTATAAGTGGGAGGTTTTGAGAACCACTGGTTTATACGAGACTAGAAAACAATCCCCATATTATGCTACTACACGTTTGCAAAGAAGCCCAAATGACCTCATACTGGCCTACAAACAAGCCCAATGCTGCTTATAATAAGTAGACGTGGCAACCTTGACTCTTAAAGTCTGCTTGCCTTGCAACAAAGTTGCATCAGATTGCAGACCCACCTTTCTTTTTTAGGTCAACCTAGCCTAGGCTTGTTTGTTTGGACTGTGGAGTGCTTTTCCTATCTTTATTTGTTTAGGGTGTATATGTGTGTGTGCGTGCACGTGTACATGTAATGCTGGTGAATATTAACTAATCAACGTAGCTGAATGATGTCCTGGAACTGCCTCAGGGACTGCTTTAAAAGTATTCACTAATTCACTAAGTATTTAAAATAATAATAATCATCCATCCTGAGGGTAACCTGTTTCCTGAGGTGTTCACAGACCGGTCTGGAGATGTAATCCCTCCACCTGGTCCTCTCCCAGTAATGCAATCTGAAGATCCAGCTTCAACTCTGATAAAATGCCACCAAATGGAGCCATAAGGTAATGTTCCATGTGTACCCAGCATATGCAGGGAAAGCTTTTGCTGAAAATAGCCTATCCACAAGCTCACAACACAATGCACTGTCACACAACTGTTTAAATGGACCATTCTGCATAATTTGTTTAATACTGACATATAAAAGTACATTGTTCATTTCCACCATTGCCGGTACCATGCATCAAATCATCATCATTATGATTATAGCCTATAAGTATTCATGTTCCACATCCATTCATTAATGCTCTTTTAAATTATATATTTCAAAAGGGAGTTCCCCTTTCACTTTCACAACAGGGATGTCAAACTCCAATACAAAGTGGAATGAAATAGAGATGCGCAGTGACGTCACCGCCCCTGTTCCGGAAGTCTTTTCCCCATTCATTTTTCTCATAGACTTTTCGAAAATAATTTATATCAAGACGATTACGCCGCGGACAAAGCCAACTCGAGTCGTGACGAATCATGATGACACACACAAACTTTTGGGACAATAAAATAATTTCTAAGATGAAAAACGAAACAAAAAGTCTTGTATCATGCCGTTTTCTACTTCTTCCTAATTATATATTATATGACGATATTGTGTTTGTTGTCATGATTTGTCACGACCCGAGTTTGGCCGCGGCGCAATCGTGTTTTTATTAACCATTTTCGAAAAGTCTATGAGAAAAATGAATGAGGAAAATATAGGAAAATTGGCGAGGGCCGGACTGTGATTCAACACACGGGCACTGAAGTTAAAGGGGAAGTCCACCCATTTTCAACATTCTTGTCATTAGTATACCCTAGAGGTGCTGGGTGGACATGATAAAAAAGACCCCCCATTCTGTGTTCCCAAGAAATGGAGGTCTGAAGAAAACCACTAACATGGTGAATCTTGATGACATCATCAAGATGTATTTTCACCATGTTAATGGATTTCTTTAGACGCTTCTTTTTTCTGAGAGCGCACAAATGGAACCAGTTCATTATGATCCCTGGCAAATGTGTCTGTAGTAAGAAATATTAGATGATCTGTTTTACACACAGCGTAATGTTCTTATATTGATCCAAGTCTCCATCTTTTCTTCAGAATATACTGTATGGCAGTGTTTTACCATGACACTATGTACGGCACATTATGCATCCAACTTAGCTAGTTCCTGGGCTTTTGTTCCAACGTAGTAGTAAAGAGTGTACGGAACCATTTGTACACAATCAGAGTCACAGGCCTGTTATGATTATTCAGTGCTATCTTTGTATGTGCTTTTGGTCATATTATTATACACTCATTTTTTATATCTGACTATGCCAAAAATTACATTTTGACACAATGCAGCGTTGCAATGACCTCTGTATGTCTCATAGTGTTATATTTAGTCTGAACTCTTGTTGTATACAGTTCAGCGTGTTCAGGTACTGTATGCACGTTCAAGGTCTTTGGTCCACGTTTCTGTGAAGCAGATAACGTTGAGCCAGAGCTGATTTCAGCTTATCAACACCTGCAGTGTTCTACTGACCTTTCTCACATTCACATTAACCGAAATGTAACCTGTTTTCAATGAAGTCTACTCAAGTTTTACTCAAGTAAAAGTGGCATCAAAATATACTTAGGTAGGTTACTCATTGTCTCATTTGTCCTTACATATATAACTTCAGACAGGATTTAAATTAAATTAATTTAATATTAAATATTCAGATATTTGATATTCATTTAATTGCACATGTTGCTACATATGAACCCATTGATCTACAAACTCCAACCTTGTGCAATTCACTGAAAACACACAGCTGTGGTTCTGTTGACTTTTTTATTTTATTTTTGGGGATATTTCATAACATTTTTGAAGAAAGATGAAAAACACTAAGGGTAATATAAACTAACCTATTTCATCTAATCATTATTTAATAATGTGTGTGGGGTGGTGAGGTGGTGGGGGCAACAGTGCGATTTGAGCATGACATTTAGAAACACACAGTGTTTAATTAAAGTTGTTTGAATATAATTTTAGTACACAGATTACATGGTTGTCATAACATGAGTCATGACAAACCAAAGATGTGCAAAACGTGCACTACCAAAGAAACTGCTATGGCAACTGAATTGCCCCTCACAAGATTATTGTTTGTCTGTCTTTTTTGTATAACAATTGTGGACATTTATTGGAATTCATTTGTTGTATTCCTGTAGCACAAAATAAAGGCATTTTGGTCAGAGTAAATTACTTTTCACTTGTCGTTTTGTGAGTCTCATTAGTTCACGCAGAAGTAATCACACTGAAAACTCCATGCCATGTGTCTGCCTTTAAACACACAACACAGTGAAATCCTCAGTCTTCCTCAAGTACCTCTAAGAGTGTATGCATACAAACATCTTCACAGTTAAATGTAAGTTTTCTTTTCACTGTGTGGTCACTGCTTCAGTCATCATAGCGTCACGCTTTAATTAGAGGCCTTCCCTCCAGACTCAAGGTTGAAGATGTTTCCATAACATCTACGTGCTGTGACTCCTCATGGTCACAATGTAGTGGTAGACAGAAATACATCCAGATTAGTTGGCAGCTGAATTGGTCAATATAGCTTACCAACTTCACATATGTTTACGTACAGTATTTGTAGGTCTACAAGCTCAAACCTCACACTTGGAATTTGGAATGAGTTTGAAAATGTATAGCCTACTGAAATCCTTCTCTTATAGGGTACTGTCAATAATTATTTACAGATGGGGTCCAACTAATAAATTAATTAAGGTTTACTAAATACTTGAGTAAATGAACTTGTTTACCACCACTGTGGAAAGCAACTAAGATTTAGTCAGTTTCAGTGAAAACCCTCGGTGTAGCGATGTGCCACACCCTGTAGAAATCATAGTATGGGTACTCTGACATAGCAACAAGTTGAACAAGGAACGCTGCAGAACGTGCTCTTTGTGAGTGGCTGAACATGAGTGGAGCATATGACATTTAAAACCACCTGCTATTCATACCGTATCTACTGTATATAGTGAAAGACCCTACAAAAGCATTGGTGTAGAAATATCATTTGATATAACATTAAAGTACTAAATCTACTAGTAACTAAAGCTGACAAATAATGGTTGCATTCTATAGATAAGAAGGACAATATATCAGAATATAAAAAAGTACATACTCAAGTAAAGTAAAAGAACCTCATAACAATTGAACCCCAGAATCCATATTATGGGGAAAATAAACAATCTACAAGCTTGTAAATTGCCTAGTTTAAGGCCTGTTACTATTGTTACTATTCAGGTGCGAATACAGTTTAAATGGATAAATGTGGAAGCTAATCCCTCCAAAAGTTACTTCTCACTGAAGTGTGGAATTATATCCTTGCTTGCCAAGCTTTCCTTTGAGAGAGAGAGAGAGAGAGAGAGAGAGAGAGAGAGAGAGAGAGAGAGAGAGAGAGAGAGAGAGAGAGAGAGAGAGAGAGAGAGAGAGAGAGACTCTGGGTGATATATACACAGAACCAAATCGTTAAGAGTTACATGAACACTGAGGACTTTTGTGCAGCTTAGAAATTAAATTAGAAAAGAACACTGTATACTTATTACTATATACTACTCACCACAACAGACATTTTTTTATTTTTCATACTGGCAGTTTAAATGGCAGTTTCCTCCTGTGAGTTTGTTCTATCTCTTTTTTTTTTTTGGCAACTTGGCTACTTTATTTTTTTGGAATTGTTGTTGTCTTGTTCCCCGTCTGTCTGTCTCTCCACCCAGCAGTCACATGTGGAGACAGTGAGTCAATATTTGCTGAGTGAAATGTGAGGCTGTTGCAAACATATAAACTGCTCTGTGTCCTCCTTTAGGCCCCCCCGCACACACACACACACACACACACACACACACACACACACACACACACACACACACACACACACACACACACACACACACACACACACACACACACACACACACACACACACACACACACACGGTTTTAGAACACAGAGATAATAATCTTATCAGTGTGTCACTCCTTTGTTGTATATTAACTTTCACACAGGCTATGTTTTGCACAGTGCCAGGACTACTGGGTGTCACCTCGACCTCATTGGTGTTAGAGTGAGGCCAAAATCCTGCTGTCATCCACTGATGGCCTTCCTGAGCACATAGTCCAGGACTATGACGAAGAGGAAGGGGGTAGATTAGCCATGTTTTGTCCCCTTTCAGTTCCCCAGCCAGGATGTGTATTTTTGAATGTGTAAATAAGTTACTGTAATAGAACAAATATATACCTGTATGTAAAAATAGAAATTACATACAGTATACCTAGCGTTATATATTGTATTAGGTATAGGCCTACTGTAATTTCTATATACCTGTATGTAAAAGTAGAAATTACAGTAGGCCTATACCTAATACCTGCATGTGAATGAATGAACAAATAATGAATGAACAAAAACATTTTTTTTTTACAAAAAACATTTTCAAATGGGGAATTACAGTACAAGTCAAGTACATCAACAACAAAACTAATAACAGCTTGATGATTTACAATACAATTTTAAGTAACTACAATGTAACCAAAAAACTTAAGTGTTACAGAAGTATTAGCAAAAGAGGAACAATGTGGGGAAAGGGGTGGGAGGGGATATATATATATATATATATATATATATATATATATATATATATATATATATATATATATATATATATATATATATATATATATATATATATATATATATAATTAGTTTAGAATTGAAGGTGTCAAGGGATTGACATGTTGGAGCGAAAAGAATTAACTCCCTTGTTTGTGCCAAATCTGGTTTGCACATGTTTAGTTGCTTGTGTGTGTGTGTGTGTGTGTGTGATTCTGTGTTGCTGTGTTGAATCTGTACTGTGCAAAACACAAAACAAATGGAACCAAATATACCTTTGTCTTTAGGGTACATTTTGTTCTATTTGTACACTCTCAAATGAAATTGGAATTAAAACAATTTCAATCAATTATTTTCAGAAGAGCTTTGTCATGAAAACCAAATATGATTAATTGCATATTATTATTATTATTTACCCGGCACCGCCGCAGTTCGACTGAGCGGAAGTGACGTAGTGATTTTGCAGCCAGCAGTGTGTTTACATTTCTTCCGTGCAGAAGCTAAGCTAAAGCTAGCGCATTTCATACAAGTACTCACATTTTTAAAAACAGGTAAGCATTAATAATCGCACACTTACGTCTCTAATGATAACAACAGTAATATACATTTGATACACCAGTGTATGTGCATTTACATAGACATACCATACGACTGGTCCGTTTAGCTTAGCTACCTAGCTTAACCCTACTTCGTCGCCCCGAAAATAGCCGATCTTCAAGCTCACGTCGCATCGCCGTCGCAACCCGCTGTGGTCTTGCAGTTCGGCTGGTTTCAGCGCGCAATACCGGCGTACGTCGGGGCAAAGATATCGGCATTATAGAGGACTGCGACCACTTCGCTGTGCATTCTTCATTATCCGGTCTGAGAGCGGATACGGAAACGGATCTTTCGAATGAACTTTTGTAGGCGTAGGAAATGACCGGATGGGGTTTATGAGTAGGCGGGCTTTAGACCGGATGTCACAGGGTACTACTGGAATGGAAACCAGACTGGAATCTTGGAGAGGGGCACAATGGTACTGACAAGTATAATTAACTCTACAGTCACTGCTTGTACAGACAGTATATGCACAGGGGAAATGGGGAACCCATTTTCAACATTTTGATATAAGGGTTCAAGGTTTCTTTATTGTCACTCCAGTGTATGTCAGGACATATACCTTAGAGATGTTGTGTGGACATGATAGAAAGTTCCCCCAATTCTGTATTTCCTAAAAATGGAGGTCTGAAAAAATCATTAACATGGTGAAATTCACCATGTTAACCACTTTTTCCTGAGAGCGAATCAGGAATTTTTTGAAAGTGGGTGGAATTCCCCTTTAATTACTGCTGTGGGTGTGAAATGTGGCCGCCAAGTTTTAATGGGTTACTTAATTTGCTTCTTCCCAGGCTGCAGTGAAGACATGTCGGCCGATACGAAGATCGCAGAGCTTCTGACAGAACTGCATCAGCTCATCAAACAGACACAGGTGTGTGTCGGCATGGTGGGCTTCACACTGTGTGTGGTGGAAGTGTTATTATACCTATAGAGAATAAGAAGAATAAGGCCTAGACCAGAGGTGTCTTCGATGGTTCCTCAGCCAAAGAACCCCTTAGCTGAGAGGGAAACAAGCAGGTGTCCCCCGGGCCCCCACAGCCTTCAGTGTCCTACCAGTGACTACTTTAAACAACATAACAACTATGATGACCAAATATATTGACCATTTTGTCTACAAATAAAAACTAGACTTTGGTAGGGACTATTGGAGAAGAGATCCAATATAACCGAAAGACAAGTCATTCTATGTTTGGTTGTGCTCAGGTGTTTCCACTCTGAAAATAGCAGAGTAGTTCGCAATGCGTTGCAACTTCGCAATGTGTTGCGTTGCAACGCAGTTTGAAAATATGTGTGTGTGCTTATTTGGAGCCATGATTATGGTGCTCAGATACTGCCTTACTGAGCTTCCTGTATTAATGCAAGATGATTCTGTTTCAGGAGGAGCGTTCACGCAGCGAACACAACCTGCTCAACATCCAGAAGACTCATGAAAGAATGCAAACAGAGAACAAAAGTACGTAGTCATCGCTCCGTTATGTGACGTGGAAAGAGTCAAGCCATTTTTGACTGAACGGTCTATAGAGAAAATGGCAAATTCCACTTGTGGTCTGAACTTTTTGCATTTAGACAGATTCAAAATGCTGTAGTCTACCTGTCAGATGACACACTAGCAAATAGATGTGTTGAACTAATAACATTCTACTTACTATCACGTGGCAGTTTGACTTAGTAGTCAAGTATGCAATAACACTGTCGCTGTCAAGTGTAAATATGGCCTTCGATGGAAGGGACTTTGAATCTAAAACACTGCCAATAAAGTATTTGATCAATCAAACAAACACCTTTGTTAATGGCACTAATATTCAGCATTTTGATTGTATTCTATTATTACATGTATATATTCCATGTGCCAGAGTATGGTTCTCCCAGTCCCGGTAGAGTAGTTCTGGAGCAGTGGATTGTGTGGCCTTGGGTCTTTCCCTAGTGGACTGACCGAGAGTAGCTACTGGGACGTAAGTCGGGACTTGATCAACCCCGGCTGGGTCGCCTGAGTGAGGGGTATGATGTTGCGAGACCCGAAACCCCGATGACCTTAGGATACATCACTGAGGATACGTCCCAGTTGCATCCATGCGATGTATCTTTAAGCCTTACACAAAAACCCTCCTCACTGACGTATAAAGGTGTGGTATAGTTGCGTTCACATTGTGTTCACTTGTCTATTCCAGCTTCTCCATACTACAGGACCAAACTGAGAGGATTGTATACGACAGCCAAAGCAGATGCCGAGGCAGAATGCGGGTGAGTCAATGTCACCATTACCTAAATAGCTCATACAGAATATAGAATAAAGTGCAATTGGAAGTGATGACACAAAGAAATGAGGTGACAAGATTGAAACTGGATCAATACTGTATAATCATGGCTGATAACTGTCTACTATTGGCTATAATTGGCAACCCATAAGGACAGGTATTTTCTGTTTATTAAAGAGCTGGAGAGGCATGGAGTGGAGTCTCCCGTGACCATTATGAATACTATAGAATTGTTGTAAAATAGGTTCACTGCTGCAACCTTGTGACCAACACACAGATAAAATTCTAAAACATCATACCCCACTGTGGCCTTCTGGACTCTGGTTGTTCATTTTTTTTCTGTTTTTGTTTATGTTCCACAGCATTCTTCGCAGAGCTCTCGACAAAATTGCAGAGATCAAATCTTTACTGGAGGAGAGGAGAATAGGTAGGCAGCGTATTGATGATACATTGTACTGCTTTTTAAGATCAACACCACTTTACTTTAAACCCCATATTTATGAGTGGGGTCACTCAGAGCTCTATAATAGTCTTTTTCTGTTTTCTGTTATTTTGTGTTAAGGATAAAAGCTTTCCCTGACAACAGCATATCTGCAGAAATAGAGAAAATTTCCAACTTAAAGTAATGCTGTAGTACTCGAATCCGGACTCAAGTCCATATTTTCATTTACTCTGTGTTGGTATTGCACTTAATTTGACTTGGACTTGACTTGGTCTCAGACCAATGGAGCTGAGACTCTTCACTTAACAGAGTCCACTCAAGTCACAAGTCACTACAACGCAAAGAAAATAAATGTATTATACCCTTATTACGAGAAGCACATTGACACCACATAGCTGTCTGACGCCTATAAACAGCTGTTGTTAAGTAATGATGTGTAGCTGATAAACAATGCTCCCGCTTTGTTTATTTTTCCCCTCCTTTTTCAAATGAGAAAAAAGTCTATTCTCGGTTTTGACGCAGACTTGATCCTCGACCCCCTGTTCAGTGATGTACCTCAGCTCTGTTGTGAAGGATGTCTCTTTATTTTCGGTCCCCAGCTGCCAAGATAGCAGGTGTTTATAGTGACAGCGACCCACCAAGGAAAACCATGAGGCGAGGCGTGTTGATGACTCTGCTCCAGCAGTCAGCCATGACGCTACCTCTGTGGATCGGCAAGCCAGGGGACAGGTAGAGGTCAAACCTCATAGTGGGGTGTGTTTTTCTGTGAAAACTAACTAAAAACAATAATTATAATTCCGGACTATAAGCCGCTACTTTTTTCCCCATGCTTTGGACGCTGCGGCTTATACAACGGTGCGGCTAGTGTATGGATCGACCACTTTTGCCTGATCAGGGCTTGCAGTATTTTCATTACAATGCGTGTAGCTCCCCAGCGAGAAGTGAAACAAACACAACACTTGCATGCCCCAATCCCATAAAAAACAGAAACACTTTCACTTTCACTGTGTCCAGAGCCATTACACTATATAGACAAGTTGCGCAAACTCCATTCACTTCATCAATTAGTTCAATGTATTTCCACCCCCAGTTTGTCCCCATTTAGGCTGCTTTAACAGCAGCTCGAGTGCTCATTGTCCTGCCCCTCGATGACGCAACTCTGACTCTGAGAAGCCGCAGCGCAGATGTAAGTGCTGTGCTGACTGAACGAGCGTGATCTGACACCGCTGGTGGGTGATAATTAAGCTGCTTTAACAAAAGCTCTACACGACAATGTTGTATTTTCAGGCGTTGACGCGCAGTGAAAATGTTTTTATTTTGGAACTGGCGTATCATAATGTGCTGCGATTTGGTGTGGGATATGTACATTGGCATACATGGATAATGGCTGTTGACACACGCCGTTTGCAACCTGTGTGTTGGGCAGTGGGCTTGCGTGTCAATGCAGTGCTGGTCATGGATAGTCTGTGTGTGACGGGGCAGTGTGGTGGTGGGTAAACTTGAAAGATTTGATCGAGTTGCAAAGAAAAAAAGCAAACATAAATGATGTCTGCTCCTGCCAACATACAGTATGCATTTTTCTCCATGCCAGTTGCATGCAATGTGACAACCAAATCCGATCCTCCACCCAAACTGATCTACACAAGATTATCAAGAAAAATGTCTGCTGCCTCTTGAGTAACATTTTGAGTGCTTAATATTTGTCAATTGAAATAATTTGAATAATAAAAAGGAAGCTTCTCAAACATCATGTCTTTCTTTCCCAATGTCTTTCAATCCCCTCTGTGCAAGAACCCCTTTTTTCCCCTAAATTTGGCCGATGCGGCTTGTATTCAGGTGCGTTTATTGTCCGGAAATTACAGTAAAAGAACTTTATAAGGATGAAAATCTCTGTTCTTGCAGCTTATAGTGTTAACCACTGTAGTCCGGATGAAGTCCATAAGGGAAATAAAGTACTTTGAAGTTGAAGGCTGACAAAAACTATTCTTAATTACAGTTTCAAATGTCAACTTTCTACTCTTTGTGCCCCTGCAGCCCTCCCCCGCTGTGCGGTGCTACCCCAGCCAGCAGTGACTACGTGGCCAAGCAGGGGGACAAGGTGGCAGCCAGGGTGAAGGGTGTGGACGGAGACGAGCAGTGGATTCTGGCCGAGGTGGTCAGCTACAGTCACTCCACCAACAAGTATGAACATCAAATTAACAATGTGTTACACAGCCGTTGCATAGAGGACAAACTTTGATGGCCTTTTCTCTTTCCCTCAGGTATGAAGTGGATGATATTGATGAAGAGGGCAAAGAGTGAGTTCTCTGCAACCTTCCTTTTGAAATCTCCTCCATTTACTTTTGTTCTCCTTTATCATCTACGGCTGTCGTTGCATTGTTCCTGAATCCTTTGAATGTTCTCAGCTGATTAGCTGAACATGGGATGTGTGATAAGTGATAATATGCTCTCATGGAATCCATTTTTACACTTGTATCTGTCTGTCTGTGCACATGGTGTTCTGAGCAGGAGGCACATGCTGAGTCGGCGGCGCATCATCCCGCTGCCACAGTGGAAAGCCAACCCAGAGACAGACCCCGAGGCTCTCTTTAGTAAAGACCAGTTGGTGCTGGCGCTTTACCCGCAGACCACCTGCTTCTACCGTGCCCTCATACACACCCCTCCACACAGGGTGGGTATACAGTTCATTCTTTATTTCTACCATGTCCTCATATACACCCCTCCACACAGGGTGGGTATACAGTTCATTCTTTATTTCTACCATGCCCTCATATACACCCCTCCACACAGGGTGGGTATACAGTTCATTCTTTATTTCTACTGTGCCCTCATACACACCCCTTCACAGAGGGGGGTACCATTCGCTTTCATTCTTTATTTGATTCTATTGCTGTCATTATCACACATCTATGTCGACACGAATAATTGCAATAATGCACAAACTGCCACTAAAACTCTCGGACGAGGTTGGCTACTGCCACCATAGGCTCCTTATATTTCGCTCAGTCGGTAGAGCTCGCGGCTTTGGACCACAAGGTCATGGGTTCGATTCCAGGCACCGCCAACTCAGCGTATGAGTAGTGCAGCTTGGGTGTGGTAAATCGTCCGTGAAGTACTGGGAGCTGATGGTAGGTGTGGCGCCCCACCTCAGCAATCCATCTCCCAGGGGTCTAGCGCATTGTAACAGGGATAGACTCCCTTGAGTTACTGGCTGATGGCGACAATAAGCCACACCTGACCTACTTCACATGCTTCCACAACCCACTGTTTGTTAAGCAGTGCTGATGGAACCACACATCTGAGTAGCGTGTTGTGCTTTGCAGCCCCAGGACGACTACTCTGTGCTGTTTGAAGACACGTCGTACGCCGATGGCTACTCGCCTCCGCTCAACGTGGCCCAGCGCTACGTGGTGGCCTGCAAGGAAAACAAAAAGAAATGAAGCGAGGGGGAGGAGGAGGGGACCGTGTTGAAGACCTGGACGTGACTCGTAGGGCATTGGCAAGACCGCACAGAATAACACTATACTGCATTTACCTGTGAACAGAGTTGTCAGGAGTAGGCTGGACTGGTATGCACAGTATACAGCCTCTTCTGTATGCTTCCTTCTAGGGATGCAAGGGATTGCATTCTTGGCCCATACCAATGTTTACAATATCAATTTAGCCGATACTGGTACTGATTATCATTATTTTGCTTTTATTTTCATTTCCCTCTTTTGTGCCAGGGAAAGTTGGGAAACAAATGCATGTTCAATCCAATTAATGTTACAGACCAACATACCAACATAGCTAACGTGAAATGTATCAACAAATGTTGGCCGATACCACTATGTGGCTGAGACATTCTGTATCCCTACTTCCTACAGTGTTACCAATGTTATAAAATAAACAATGTGTTCCATTTGCGGTCTAACTTGTAATCTGCTCACTGGAAATGGTCAAGATGTGTGATGTAGGGACCCCTGTGGTCCCTTATGGCCAGTGTTGGGCAATATTACCTAGGAGAGTAATATCTTTACTTTACTTATGACCCCTTCAAAAAAGTAATAATATTATCTTACTTATTACTAGAATCAACGCGGAATAGAGATGTACAACACAATCTGTTTGGATTAGGTTATACAAACTACAGTGCATCTCTGTTGTTATCTGTTGATTGCTTGTGAATCTGTTTTCTTTTACTACATCATGCAACAACAAGCTCAAAAGTAATGAGGCATGTTTTGGCAGAGTAATAACAGTAATATCTTTACTTTACTTTTGCTGGAAAAGTTAATAATAATATTACAGTAATATTTAATTAGTTACTGCCCAACACTGGCGTATACAAATATTGAGTGTGCAAAGGAATCATCTCAGAGCTATGGGGATCTTTGAACTTGAAACGTTTGAGAACAACTATTGGACAACCAAACAGAATTTTATTACGGTAGTATAACTATAAATGGTAACACCCAAGTAGGAAGTGAGGCCCAGTTTCATTCCAATATGGCTACTGTGCATAGAGCCTATCGCAAGAGGTTCACATTCCATGTTGAAAGAACACAGAATTTTGATTTAGATGTATTTACATATCTGGTAGCGGCATGTGACTAACATAGCTGATCTATAAGCTCGCACAACGTGGCGATTTCCGGTACTCAACAGTGGAGTATAAATTAAAATGTGTGCATGCAACTTATTTTGATTGTTAAAGAGCCCATATCTCTAATATTTTAATTACAGCAGTCAGTTGATGTCAACAGTTTCTGCTTTGTGGCCGACCCAATTGAATGCTCAACATGGGAGCGTTACCAAATCTAATCAGCTTTTGATAGACACACAAGTTCCGGCTTCTATCAACAGAACCAGTATTTTACTCTTATGTTTATCAGTATTCCAATGATAAAATACATGGCCATCTCTTTACTATTATTTTACTTAATGATATCGTCCTGTTACATTACATTACAGTACGTCCAAAACTGTTACTTTTCACCATTCAACTTTTGAAAGTAAAAAGTCAAAACGTCGCATTGCACCACATTTCCAGCTTGCAGATCTACTACCTTAAATAATTTTGTGTGGCGCTGTCATCTGATCACTTATCAAACACAGGGATGGGGTCTTACTGTCTTCCCAGCTCCAAAGAAAAACCCTTGGTCACTAATTGCATCTAATCAGGAGGAAAGATCAGGAAAGCGTGTGTTCCAGTTCCAGTTTTCTATTCATTATGAGAGTTATTTCTCCTGATGAAAATGAAAGTTTACTGAAGATTTGGGGAGATGAGGAGACCCCTATTACTGAAAAACACTGCATAGCAATGTTAATCCCCACAATATAGACCTATGTAACAATGACATCCAAAGCAGGAAAGCATCATTTTAGATTTTGGCTCTGCCTATTCAAAAATAGCAGATGAACCTTGTGCTGTGAGCTTGTATAGTAGATCAGCTATTTCTAAACATTTTACACATATTGGATATGTGAGAACTTTAGAAGGTTCTTTTTTAAACCTGGAACCCACTACTAAGGACTAGGACCACTGATTGAAAACCACTGTCCCTGACCCATTGGTTTTCATTTCCATGTCAATCTCAAATTATGATCAACACATCCCCAATGTGTTCTGTGTTGTAGAGCTGCTATTTTCAGACAGCTGATTTTGATGCTATTATAACGTTTGTGTGGAGACCCCCCCGCAAGTCTCTAGCAGTCCCCAAGTTCTACTTTGAGAAACACTGTCCTGGACCACCGATTGCCACTTCTTTGACCAATGCTATGTACAGTATGTCAAATAAAAACTGCAACCTTTTCTATCCAATATGAAATTCTTAGACTTGAGCGATTCTATATGTATGAGAACATTTAACTTATTACGAACAAATAAATAAACTTATATCAGTTACTTAAAATCTGTTTAAAAAAGAAAACTTGATACACTGTGAGCCTGTAGATCTGCTATTTTTGAAAATAAATTAAATTAGTTTGGGATATTTTCATATACGTATTCAAAGTGGTTATACATCCTTTTTTTAATGTCCCACTTCATTATACTAATAAAGTTTCACACATACGTAGCAAAAGTTGTTAGCTTGTAGATCTGTTATTTTTGGAACCTTACATGTATTTAAATATACATATTTAACCAATGAAGAGTATCAACAACCACTTGTGACTAAGACATTGCAATGCCAATTTCCTGAAGAGTAACAGTTTTTGAGAATATAAATTTTCCACCTGTCAGTGACTAATCTATCAAGTTAGTATTAGTGTACTGTAGGAAGAGAGTAGAAACACGCTTTAATCTCACGTCTCACGCTGGCTGGAGCTCTGCAAGTTCCAAACATAGGCCTACATAACTAACCACTGCATCACAGCACAGCCTATTTTTAGAATTAACTAAAGTGAGTTATACAACAAATCATTATTCCCTAGAGTAACGAGAGATCTGTTAATGCGTTAAAATGTCCTAAAATGTGTCGCTACTCTCCTATTCCAGATACTCTAGTTGGTATGTAACTGTGCATACCAGCTCATGTTCATTGGTTGTAATTTTGATAGTTTTTCTGTTTGTTTTTTAGAGTGGTTGATGAATATTGCATGTAATGAGCCAAATCATGTGTTCTTATTACAAAAATAATAAACCATAATGACTTTTTAATGACTTGTTTGATTTTCATGAGTTGGCCTTTCTCAAATCAATACATTCATGAATTAATACATTTAACCAGGCTACATCTAATTGCTTATTAGAGCACATTCCTACACATTCCCAGTGCATAAAAGCTCACCTAACCTATAAACTACGTCGCAACCAGGTCGATCAGTGGACCGACCAGGACACGACCAGCACATTCAGTGACCTGTGGAGAAAAGTGGAAGGTGAAACTGCAAACTGGATTGAATCAAATACTAAGGACTTTTAAAAATGCGCATCGAGCAACATCTCTATGCGAACATTAAAGTAAGGATGAAAGAGGTGGTGCTGCACATGTCCTGGATTGACATGCAATTCCTGAAGATGGCAGTGGATGTGCTGCGGCAGTGCCGCTCCACACTTACCCCTACCCCTTTGCCTTCTAACTCACAAAGGACAACCAAGCCATCATATTCGAAAACAACCAGGCGGATCTGGAAAACGCCACAGATGTACTGTCTGGATACCTAGAGAGAGAACTCTCCCAGGATTCCATACAGAACATATGCAGAAAGTACAAAATACTGTGAGATTAGGTGAAGAACGCTGCTAAAGCATGTGCACGAAGGCTATGAGAATGATCTCTGAGGATCTGCATAGAGTATCTTGAGTATTTTGACAAAAAACAATTACACCCCTGCGAAGTGAGGGGTGGTCTTATCGTACAATCGTAAATCATCATCTTTATCTTTTACATGTGATGTACACTATATTTTAAAGATTCATATTCTTCTAAATCCTAGTTTACATCCATAACCATTGTCAAAATATAACTTAAACAGTAATGTATTACTTCTAACTCTAAACTAATTACTCCCTGTAACTAGTTATTACTTTAAGTATGCCTGTCCTTCTGCATCCAATACTTCACCCAGACTTTAGATCTAGACTCACCCAGACTTTGGATCTAAACTCACTGGATCAACAGACTGCAAAGCATCTTAACCTGAATACAGTCTACCATTATAAATAAACACTCAAACACACAGTTCTACCACGGCTCATGTAAATAATAATTTATTTTAATGATAAAAAAATCAGATTAAAAATTAATTCAATCATGAGTAATCACCATTCGAACTATGTCCAAATATGCCAGGTTTTCCTGTACAGGATTTGAACATTTAAAAAGAAACAGCATCTGGGGAAAAGATCTGTTTATTTTTTAAATATTTATCAAAATAGGTGATCTAAAAGCCCCCAATTCTTGTAGATCCCTCGAGCTATACTCTATGGCTCTGGTTACAGGGAGATACAGCTATGTCTCCATAAAACCGTGCTCTAGCCATTTATTTCAATGAGAAAATGCTCAGTGGGTTGAGTCAGTGTGCGCACGACTTAATTGCTTGGGAAAAAAAGAAAACAGATACAAACATTAAATGCCGTAGACAATAACATCAACCTTCAACAGAATGCTTAAATTAAATACATTGAATGTTTTCTATTAATATCGTATCAGTTTAAAAGATAATAATATAGCTGCAAGCAGCGATAAGACAGGATCAAGCAACCAGCTAAGGCAATAAGAACAATTTTCACAAATAAGCCAGAGAAACAGTGAAGACTGAACTTGTGTAATACATCATGTGAGCAGGGCAAGTTTATTGAAAACTCACACATTGTACTGTCAGTGGCTGGACTTGAACCCACAACATTTTGTTCCTAAGTCTGGCGCTCTACTGACTGACTACACTACTGAGCCATCCAGACAGAATAATTTGCTTAATTGTTGTTAACAATGAAACAACCCATAAGATGGCACAAAGCAGTAAGCAATATGAACAATATGCACAAATAAGCAATCCAAGAATGGAGCTTACCGGTCAGTGACAGATCTGACAGATGAGTCAAGGAGCATGTGGAAAGAAGTTATACAAACTTTTGGCTACAAGACATGGGTTACACCTGTTCAGAATACAAAAGAATACAGAATACAAAAGTTGTTCGGCATAAGGGAATATGAGTTACATTTCTGACAGTCAAACAGTTCAAGAGTGTTCAAAGTTTGCATTTTTAGTTGATTGCTATAGTGCCACCATTTGGCCAATGGTGGCACTTTGCATCAACACTGAAAATAACAGAAATTGACAAATCTGTTCATGAGGAAGTACTATATATTCATTTTTACTTGCATGAGCAGAGCAGGCGCAAGTGAAGCAATCGGTGCACGGTTGCCGTCGGGGGCACTCTTATTGGTCGATTTGGGTGATGACTTAATACAAATGAATATTATTAAGAAATTGAGCATCTGAAAAAAAATGATGCTCCTTAAAGATTAGGTTGGCGATAAATGATCGGTCATCCCTCAAGATTTCAGATTATTGGTTTGGGGGAGGGAGTGTGACGTAATTATTTTAGAGGAATAAAAGTTTATTTTTGTTCATTTCTGATTCGGCCTACTTGTGCGCAACGTGCAATTTGCACTCTACCGGCTGCTTGTCTAGTTTATGAACATGTTTGTACATGGCTGTGATTCAAATCAATAATGACTTGTGGCCTAGTTGTGCACGAGCAGAGTGAGTGACCAGAGATACTCATAGAGATCTCTTAATAACATCACCTTTACGTAATCACCTAACCGGCCAATCGGTGCACTTCGAGGGACGGTCGATGCTCAACAGTCTCTATGAGTCTCTATCACTTTAAAATCTCTTAAAGCGATACTCATAGAGATCTCTTCCTTCAAGAGATACTCATAGAGATCTCGTAATTATGTCACGATTGCGTCATCACCTAACCGGCCAATCGGTGCACTTCGAGGGATGACTGACAGTCGACGGGCAACGGCCGACGGCCACAAACCGATCGCTTTACTTCCACTTGATCGCTCTGCTCGCGCAAGTAATGATTAGCTTTATTGTATTGTATTGTATTGTATTGTATTGTATTGTATTGTATTGTATTGTATTGTATTGTATTGTATTGTATTGTATTGCATTGTATTGTATTTTAAAGGGTTAGGGTTAGGGCTCAGACTACCCACTCCCAGAGCTCTAAACTACTCTTCCATAATGCATCGCGCCACATATCGCGCCAGTACTCCAGCAGCTGACCAGGATCTACCCAGTGACTTGTGATAATGTTTCTGTACCGGGATCTGGAGTAGGACACTCTAAATGGGTTGAACAGCCCGCTGGGTGACGGTGTGGGCTTGATCCCTAGCCTTTCCAGGCATAGTCCCACATACACATCTTCCAAACGCAGGAGGGAAATATTCAGGGAAACTTCGTACAATTTGGTCGCCAGGTCTCCGGAGAACACATAGCCCGTCCCAGAGCAGAACTCAGGGTACTTTTTGTTTGGGTACTCTTCTGGGGGCATGTACCATTTTGATGCTTTGTCTCGGATTGGCATGGGATCCTTAAAGATAGAGCCTGTAAAGTAGTTTGTCTTGGGCTTCATTTCAGGTCTCAGCAGCTTGTGGATGAGGAAAACGGTGTTCACAAGCATGTCACTGTCAGTTTTCATGACATAGCTGGCCTGGGGACAGTGTGCAGCCACCCATTTCAACCCCATCAGTGTCTTTAAAGTCAGGTTGTAGTAAGTATCCAAAAAGTCCTGCTGAATGATATCATGGTGCATCAGGCTCTCAGCCTGCAGGGACTGCTGTTGTAGGCGTCCCAGCTTGCCTTCCTTTACCCCCAACAGGAACAGTCGGATGACTCCTAGGCCTGGGGCGAGACTCTCGTTTCCCCATGTCTGCCGTATGGCATTCCGTGCCTCTACTTCACCAGCCACGGTCAAGATCAGCAACACTAGGAATGGTGGAGGCTTGCCTTCTGGGCATTTATTTGACTCCCAAATGATGTTGTAGGGGAGTGGCCCAGGAGTTGGGTGCTCGATGGAAGACCCTTGTGTGGTCACCTGTGTGGTCTGGTCACCTGTGTGGTTACCGATATGGTCACCCACTTCACTTGATTTTGGACTAAATGACAGAGATTGAACTGTATGCCAGGCTTTATTGATCAGAGGAGCCTGAAAGACCAGGACCTCGACAAACGTGAGACACAGAATTGCTGCAATGTGCTTCCCTTTCCACTTCATGGTGTCTGGTTGACAGTTGGACCGCAGGCAGATTGGTGAGAGCACTTCAAAGCGATATTGTCTTTGTGTCAAGCAGCCGTAGCAGAGTTCTGGATCTGAATAAGCCTTAGATGGTAAACGGAGAGAACATGATCAAAATCAATCTTTATGGTCTGATGAGGTAGTTGACAGCACGTTGTCTCACATACAGTAGGCAAGATATTTTTGCAATGTTTCCTTCTATCTGCCACTATAAAATTGTGCTGGGGTGTTTCTCTGCAGAAAGACACACAACACAAAACACAACTAAAAAAGATTAAGTTGGGAACTTTTCCACTGGTCCAAACATTGTCCAGTGAAAAACAAAATACAAACAAACAAACAAAAAGTCCATTGTGTGTGTATAACATCTTTTTCTCTATATACACTATCACTATAACCATGGGTGAAATTCACCCAAATGCCTGTAGGAAAACAACAGGTATGTGAACACAGAAAAGGCCCACCCTCATCAGACATCAGCAACATTATGAAAAATATGATCACGCATGTTCAGTGTTCTAGGGATAAATATATAGGCCTACCTACAGTATATTTTGAATTTGGTCTTAAATGTTTATTCCACCTTTAACAACATACATGTTGTAACTTGTAAGACTGCAGATGGCTAAACATGGGACACTTGTGGTAGAATGAAAATTGAAAGTTTCTACATATTTTCAGTTTAGTATAGTATGAAACAGTTATTATTATAAAGTAACTGATTATTTTATTAAGATAGTGACTGGGTAATTTATTAAATAATAATGTTTTAAGTTACGGTAGTTACCTCCCTGGCTATGAGTGCACCGGCTTTTATTTACTTTTAGAGATAGGAAGGTCGAGAGTCAGTACTGTAAAAAACAAAAAAAAACAAAAAAACAAGTCAACATTTAACAGCAGCAAATACATTGGTGTTCTTTGTTCTGACGTTCCAGGATAAATATTAAATTAGATCATGTACATCATCTTTCCAAACATGTAGTTACAAAGTGCTTTACAGGCAGGTTAAAAACAAGGGTAGAGCATTTCAGAGCAAGGATGTGTGGGCCACAAAAGCTTGGTCACCACAAGTGACACAGACCTACCAATTTTAAAACATGCTTTAGTTACGTCATCTAGAACAGTGGTTTCTCATTGGCTGGAAGTTTACAAAATAAATATTAGAAAAAGGTTTACAGCCATCACATTGGCTGAGAGTGAACGCAGATGTCGTAACTTGTCTATACTCCAAGTCTTTGGGTCACAACAAAATTACCTGACTAGTCCAGTTCCTTATGTAATTTTGTAGGATGAAGACGGAGATTTGTAAAACTATATTTTTGGAATCCTTACAGCCTACTGAATCAGAAAATGTTTGATTCCATTTTTTCAAGGTCATCATAGCAGCCATCTTGGATATTTAAAAATGGCTACTTTTAAATACAAATTTCTCAATATTTTGCCTCCCAGATGACCTAAAATCATGATTGCAATGGTTAAATCTACATTTCTGGGGGCAAGGAATACAATGGAAATGGTTTGCATTGTAAACGAGGGATGTATGGTTAGGGATGTTGCATTTGTACATGACTAAATGGTATTATTCTGGTAATCTGGACACACAATGCAATCTCATAAACATTTCTCAAATCTCTCAAAAGACATCTTAAATGTATGGTAAGTGATTTTGGTGATTTGGAAAAACCCTCTGGTCTCCCCATTAGCAAGATGTGTACATACACACACTCTACAGTGAGGAGGAGTGCAACAGGCCAACATATACACCAAGGCCCATCCCCACTCAATCCTGATGGAAGAGGAGAGGAAGGCCCCTCTCATCCTGATTGGACGAAAGGCTTTTATCCCAAAGCCAAAATTGTAACTAGGGTTTTATGACCCCAGGGGCTCACTGTGGGACTATATAAGGAACTCCTTATATAGTCTCCACACTCTATAGTAGAGAGAATCAGCAAAAATATAAAAAAAAGAAAAAAGAAAAAAGAAAAAGAAAAAACTAACAATATTTACATCACTTACTGTACATTTAATCAAGAACTGCACAGCTTTGACCCAGACCCAGAGAATGGGAAAATGGAAGAACAGAGAAAGAATGTCTACACTGCTGCTGCTCGGTTTTGTCAAAAGGAAGCAGAGAGATTGACGAGAATGATCCTGAGATCCACATCCTAATCAAGACTCCCACCAACATCTTGAATATTGCGCTTTCATCCAGAAGAAGCAGCAACACCAACAAGACACGCAAAAGCTGCTGTGGAGGACATGGCAGATGGAAAACAACCTGTGGGTAAAGATTGCATAAGATCTTCAGATGGCTGCTGACATGAAGGACTTTGAGTCTTTCCATTCAGGCCTGCATGATCTTCATGCACCTAAAACCACTGGCTCAACTCCAGTCTGCTCCTCTAACAAGTCTGTCCTTCTCACTGACAAGTGTGGCATCGTACTGTAGGTTGCTGGCAGAGTGAGATCTTGAACAGAGTCCTCAATTTCTAATTGCCACAATACCTGAACTGCCATTCAAAGCTGAACTGGCTGACCCCCTCACCAGTGCAGACAGTGAAAGCACTCCAACATACCACTTCTGGAAAGGCACAAGGACGTTATGGGTTGCTCGCAAACATCTATAAGAATGGCGGCGCCTGTACCAGGAGGAGAAGAAGGGTCCCTCAAGGATCCCAACAAGGATGCATATATAGTACATGCTTACAAGAAGAAAGAGGAGAGGGGAGTGGGCATCCTGCGATAACCATCATGGTATAGCCTACCTGAACATCACAGGAAAGATTTTTTTTTTTTTTTTTAGCAAAAATCAACATAACCCGGCTCATCAGCCATGTAGCTGAGAATGTTATCCCTGGATCCCTTTGGGGTTTATTGGGATAAATGTGGTTTTCACACAGGCAGAGGACAAGTGCAGAGAGCAAAACAAGGTCTCTATATATGGAGTTTGTCTACCTCATTAACAGTGTTGGGGAAGTTACTTTTAAAAAGTAAGGGCATTATAGTTATAGTTACTTCCCTAAAAAAGTAACTAGTTACTTTATTCCTTACTAAATTATGAAAGTAAGGGCGTTACTTTACTTTACTTTACTTTTTTTTAAAAACATACAAAAAAGGGGTGTTTTTCTGTAGTATTTGTGCTTACAAGTTTAAAGTGAAATTCTTCCCATTTTCAACATTTTACTGACATTAATATGCCTTAGAGATGTTGCGTGGACAAGACAAAGATCTCCCCATTCTGTGTTTACTAGAAATGGAGGTTGTGTTTCGCATGTTAATGATTTTTCTTTTAGGACCTTTTTTTAAAAACTGGTTGGAATTCCCCTTTAATTTCTTTGCTGAGGACAATGCTTGCTGTCTACACTTCACCTCAATGTTTTTGTTTTCGTCCACGTCCTATACCACAGTCGTTTTCAACCTTTTTCATACCAGGGCCCACTGTTTATTCTGCATTTAGCCACGGACCACCATTTGAGAACATTTTGGCCTCACAGACCCCAAAACTAAAGATCTATTTTCTTTTTTCCACAATATCAGGCTGGATTTAAAAAAACAAAACAGTCAAACATACAGATATAAAGAACCATCAAACTTCTACATTCTCTACTTGTGTAGACTTGGGCTAATTCAGATGATGATTATTTTAACTCTTGTAAACATGAAACCAAATGCGTTTGGTTTCATGTTTACACTCTCAAAGAATTGCATCTGGTTAACCAACTTTCCATCATTTAGTGTGAGGACCACCTGGAATCCTCCCCGGACCACCTGTTGAAAACCCCTGCTTTACCAGCAAGAATGTAAAATAGTGTTTATATTTCTGCGCTGCAAAGGCTCCGGTCACGCTGTCGTCCTCATATCATTGCGTCTGAGAGCGTATTTTACCGCAGCTCAAATGCTAGTGTGTGTGCGCAGCAACACTCCTGGTTGTGTCTGTTTCCTTACAAGAGGCCAGAGCCTTTAGTTACACGAAAACCCTGTTCACTTCATGGCGCCACTTCAATGGCGGCTCATCTATATACACTTCTATTGAATTGGGACAACCAAGGTTACCGGATGCATTTAAGTCTATGGGATCATAAGCATTTTTTTCGGCCCCTCAATGTCACAGCTGTTCTACTAGATGGCTCTGCTCTGCTCAACGAATAAGACTGGCTCTGATTGGCTTATACTTATCACGTGACACACAGATATATTAAAACTAGATAAGGCATCCGGAGGAAACAATGCAAGTGGACGAAGGGAACTTTCCTTCGGTGCCTTCTCTATTCAATATACTCTATGTTAGACAGTGAAGAAGCGAGCTGAAGAAGACAGACAGCACACAGTGCAGCGAGTCCTGCCGCCGCCGTGAAGTAATGATAGTAACGATGGTACACTAATCATAATGCCGTTAGGAATTTGAGAAATGTAAGGAGTTACGTTAGAAGTTACTGAAAAAAGTAATCCCTTACTGTAAGGGCGTTACTTGTAAGGGCGTTATTCACAACACTGCTCATTAAGAGGGCCTATGGTAAATTCAGGGAAAGTTTGGCTGTCAAGGGAGATTGAACTTTCTCATGGTGTACTTTCATGATGGAAAGTCAGATAGAGTCCAAGAGAATGGTGATGCATCCAAGGCATTACCAGACAGGAATGGAGTGAAGCTACTGCTGCATCTTGTATCTAATCCCTGGCATGTGAACATATGTTGGCAACCTTCAATACAGATACATGATATTGCCTTGTTCAACATATAATGTATGTCTGGCTCTGTAGATGAACAGGTGACTGCATTCTCATCACCGAGAGACCATCCATCCAGCAAAAGAGTGAATTCATCATTGACCAACCTGTTAGGTTTTGTGGAAATACCCCTCAGTTATCGGCTAATGAGGGCAAGTATTGTGGCAGACAAGTCAACAATTATTGTACAAATAATGATAAACGACTATTCCGGGTAGCCACCATATTGTAAATATACACAATAAGGGTCAAGAAACAACCAATAATTAAAAAAAGGTATTCCGTTGAGACTCTCATGCTCAGAGTCTATGAAATAGACACCAAGTTTGCGTTTCTAGATCATCTGGTTCAGAAGTTTCAAGCCAAACCTATTTTATGGTTATTGGCTATTGGATTTCATGGAAACTTGCAATACAAAAAATGTTCTTATTCATATTATAATCAACCCTTTGATGCTTCGTGGAAATATCAAACCGGTCACAATATCACCCGGCCACTGTCTCCAATTGCAGTGAACTTTAATAAGGGGGCAGCAACGTTTCGGCCTATGCGGACGGTTAGGTTAGGTCTTTTTCCTGGTAGTGTGTTGTAGAAATATGCCTTAGTTTGAATTTTGTCCTATTCACCCCCATTATATCCAATGGCCCTGAACTGAAGCAACCATATTGGATTTTCCAGCAAAAAAAAAAAAAAAAAAAAAAAAAAATGGGTTGTAACTCTACTGGGTCATACAGTAGATATTATTTCTGGTGGAAAACCGATCTTATGGCAAATGCAGCACTCCTCCCTTGGGCCCCCTGGGTATCCAGGCTTCCTATTCATTTCAAGGATTAAAGGAGGTGTGCCACAATTGAAGGCTTGATCTCTGGTCATATGAAGATTTTTACAAAATCTTAGTGATTGGTAATTATTAACAGTGTCTTATAAAAGTTTTTTTAAACGCTCATGTAATTTTAGCATTGATATATCACCCAAAAAGGGTATAAAGCTAAAGTTCAGCTCAATACAAACGTTTTTTAAGTTATTTTTGGGCATTTAAAGTTTAAAAACATTTAAGAGATTTTCAAATCCTTTAAAATTAGTATAATTACTATAAATGTAAAGGTTATACTTGCCACAACCAGTAAAGTTTTATCACCTTTACGAAAAAAGGTCATTTCTGGTGGCCATTTTTTATTTTCCACCCAAATTAGCCTTTAATAAATCTAATTTTTGAGCACCCCTTCTGAGATGGTGAGAGACACCACGCTGAAGAGTATGTGTGCCAAATTTGGTGCTTTTTCCCACTTATTAACGATTAGAACTATGTTATGATGATAATTCTCCCTACTATACCTAATGAGCCATGCAAGGTGCACCACATTGGGCAATTACCAAACCCCACCCATTCCTAAGCAGTGTTGGTCAATATTACTTAGAAAAGTAACTTCTTTACTTTACTCGTTACCCCTTAGACAAAGTAATATCATTACTTTACTTATTACTGGAATTGAAGAGTAATATATTACATATTACGTTATTACTTTCCCAAGTTCCCAAGCCATTGAAAAAATAGAGATGTACAACATAATCTGTTTAGCGAGCTTTTTTAGAACTGAATCCAATTTATTGGAATAATAATAGTCTCCAATCCCACAAACTGCACCTGAAAACAAAGCCAACAAAGTCTGTGTCTTTGACCTTTTACTTTTTCACAATTGTTTTCAAAGACAGTTGAGGTCTTGTATTTAACCCTTTAAAGCCTGAACCATGAAGGACAAGTCAGAAAATTCCAATTTTTTGAAATTGAACTCTTTTTAGGTCATAAAAGAAAATTTAAAAAAAAGTTTTTTCAAAAAACATGTATATATATGTTATTTTTATTGTATCATAAATGATACATTGGGTCTTAACAACTTAGTACTCAGTACTAGAGTACACTGTACTCAGTGTAGTCTCCACAGAGTACACTGTACTCACTGTGTTCAGTGTAGTGTCCATAGAGTACACAGTAGTCACTGTACTCAGTGTATAGTCCATAGAGTACACTGCACTCACAGTACTCACTGTACTCAGTGTAGTGTCCATAGAGTACACTGTACTTACTGTACTCACTGTACTCTGTGTAATGTACATGGATTACACTGTACCCACTGTACTGTGTATTGTACATGGATTACACTGTACTCACTGTAGTCACTGTATTGTCTATAGAGTACTCTGTACTCACTGTACTCACTGTAGTATCCATAGAGTATACTGTACTCACTGTACGTAGTACTTATGTAGTACTCTATTCAGGTCAGTGAGGTCAGGCATTTGGGGTTTGGGGTTCAACATTTAGAATTTGAGTAAAGATGTTCTCTATTACACATGCATAACAACATTGAATGCCCAGCATGTTTGATTGATAGAAAAATAATTATAAGAATGAAAGTTGTGTAGAGCATAATAGATATTCCCATAGGCAGTGTGCAATGACTAAAGCCTGTAGTATCATATATGATACATCATTATATGGTACTAAAAACCTGTAGTATCATATATGATACATACTTTTCAGACGTGGTAAACGACAAACTAAAATTATATTTTTTGAGAATGACTAAGTTCAATCACATTATGCAACCCTTATTTCAAAATATCAGTAAAGATATACAAGGAAAACTCACCAAAATGTCCTCAAAACCAAAATGTTTGGACAGTGGCTTCTGCTGTTGCAAATTAGATGGAGGCAGCCATTTTGGGTCATACCATCTGAGGCTCTGTATCTACTTGCAGTGCAAATGGTATGGTCCAGGTGGGGCAGGGGACGTAACAGATGTGATACAACAGGTTTTTGAACCAAGTAGTGGTTACACTGAAACATGAGCCAGCTGAAGAATTGGTGTATCATATATGATACCAACGGCGTTATAGGGTTAAAAATAAAATACAAAATAAAGCAGCAAGCGATTTGTAGTGTACATAACGCAGGATGCAGCATGTGGACTAGATCTACAATCTAGTGCACATCTCTGTTGTTACAGTACCCGTCGATAGCTTGTAAATCTGTTCTATTTTTGAATGCAACAACAAGCTTGTTTTTAAAAAAAAGTAACTTGGCGTTACTTGCAAAGTAATGCGTTACTTATTACCCATTTTTGCAGAGTAATCTCGTTACTTTACTTTTTGGAGCAAAAGTAATAATATTACAGTAATATGTAATCTAAAATTAGTTACTGCCCAACACTGTTCCTAAGTGGAATGATCTACCGCAACTGTGAGTTCAACAAGTGGAGTCTGAATCAGCGGAATTCTACAATAAGCCCAACATTAACATAACTGATGAAGAAACTTTTCACACATACCTGGATTCATCTGAGATGTTTTCACAGCTTTTCATGGTTTGCATAACCACTAACCTAAGAGTTGAGCTATCCATTGGATTCCTTGCCCCCAAAAATGTAGTTTAACCACTGCAATCCTGATTTTAGGCCATCTAGGAGGCCAAATATTATCAACCTTTATTGTGAGAAGGATAGCCCCTTGAGATGTCGCATCTCGTCTTCGAGGGGATCCAACAACATACATGACAAGACAATACAACAATCTACATTCGTTCACAATATTGAGAAATTTGTTCCAAGATGGCTGCCATAACAATCTCGAAAAAAATGGAATCAAACATTTTCTGATTCCTTAGGCTATAAGGTTTCCAAAAATATATAGTTTTAAAAATCTCCGTCTTCATCCTACAAACTCATTTGGATGAACATAGTGCCCTGGACTAGACCTGCCATGAAAAAATACAGTGTGCATTTTGATTTAGCGGAGCGCCCTCTATAGGTACCAGAGCGGCCTCTGCAGGTAGGAGAGCGCCACTGACAGCTCTCAGAACGCAATTGGCCCATGCCAGAACGCTGTTCCGGCTAGCTCCGGCATAAATTAAGCCCTGGTTGGCGCGGAATGACTCTATTGGTAGTATTTTAAAGGGTTAGGGTTGGGGCTCAGACAACCCACCCCCAGAGCTCTAAACTACTCTACTAATGCATCGTGCCACATATCGTGCCAGTACTCCAGCAGCTGACCAGGATCTACCTGGTGACTTGTGATAATGTACCGGGATCTGGAGTAGGACCCTCTAAATGGGTTGAACAGCCCGCTGGGTGACGGTGTGGGCTTGATCCCTAGCCTTTCCAGGCATAGTCCCACATACACATCTTCCAAACGCAGGAGGGAAATATTCAGGGAAACTTCGTACAATTTGGTCGCCAGGTCTCCGGAGAACACATAGCCCGTCCCAGAGCAGAACTCGGGGTACTTTTCGTTTGGGTACTCTTCTGGGGGCATGTACCATTTTGATGTTTTGTCTCGGATTGGCATGGAATCCTTAAAGATAGAGCCTGTAAAGTAGTTTGTCTTGGGCTTCATTTCAGGTCTCAGCAGCTTGTGGATGAGGAAAACGGTGTTCACAAGCATGTCACTGTCAGTTTTCATGACATAGCTGGCCTGGGGACAGTGTGCAGCCACCCATTTCAACCCCATCAGTGTCTTTAAAGTCAGGTTGTAGTAAGTATCCAAAAAGTCCTGCTGAATGATATCATGGTGCATCAGGCTCTCAGCCTGCAGGGACTGCTGTTGTAGGCGTCCCAGCTTGCCTTCCTTTACCCCCAACAGGAACAGTCGGATGACTCCTAGGCCTGGGGCGAGACTCTCGTTTCCCCATGTCTGCCGTATGGCATTCCGTGCCTCTACTTCACCAGCCACGGTCAAGATCAGCAACACTAGGAATGGTGGAGGCTTGCCTTCTGGGCATTTATTTGACTCCCAAATGATGTTGTAGGGGAGTGGCCCAGGAGTTGGGTGCTCGATGGAAGACCCTTGTGTGGTCACCTGTGTGGTCTGGTCACCTGTGTGGTTACCGATATGGTCACCCACTTCACTTGATTTTGGACTAAATGACAGAGATTGAACTGTATGCCAGGCTTTATTGATCAGAGGAGCCTGAAAGACCAGGACCTCGACAAACGCGAGACACAGAATTGCTGCAATGTGCTTCCCTTTCCACTTCATGGTGTCTGGTTGACAGTTGGACCGCAGGCAGATTGGTGAGAGCACTTCAAAGCGATATTGTCTTTGTGTCAAGCAGCCGTAGCAGAGTTCTGGATCTGAATAAGCCTTAGATGGTAAACGGAGAGAACATGATCAAAATCAATCTTTATGGTCTGATGAGGTAGTTGACAGCACGTTGTCTCACATACAGTAGGCAAGATATTTTTGCAATGTTTCCTTCTATCTGCCACTATAAAATTGTGCTGGGGTGTTTCTCTGCAGAAAGACACACAACACAAAACACAACTAAAAAAGATTAAGTTGGGAACTTTTCCACTGGTCCAAACATTGTCCAGTGAAAAACAAAATACAAACAAACAAACAAAAAGTCCATTGTGTGTGTATAACATCTTTTTCTCTATATACACTATCACTATAACCATGGGTGAAATTCACCCAAATGCCTGTAGGAAAACAACAGGTATGTGAACACAGAAAAGGCCCACCCTCATCAGACATCAGCAACATTATGAAAAATATGATCACGCATGTTCAGTGTTCTAGGGATAAATATATAGGCCTACCTACAGTATATTTTGAATTTGGTCTTAAATGTTTATTCCACCTTTAACAACATACATGTTGTAACTTGTAAGACTGCAGATGGCTAAACATGGGACACTTGTGGTAGAATGAAAATTGAAAGTTTCTACATATTTTCAGTTTAGTATAGTATGAAACAGTTATTATTATAAAGTAACTGATTATTTTATTAAGATAGTGACTGGGTAATTTATTAAATAATAATGTTTTAAGTTACGGTAGTTACCTCCCTGGCTATGAGTGCACCGGCTTTTATTTACTTTTAGAGATAGGAAGGTCGAGAGTCAGTACTGTAAAAAACAAAAAAAAACAAAAAAACAAGTCAACATTTAACAGCAGCAAATACATTGGTGTTCTTTGTTCTGACGTTCCAGGATAAATATTAAATTAGATCATGTACATCATCTTTCCAAACATGTAGTTACAAAGTGCTTTACAGGCAGGTTAAAAACAAGGGTAGAGCATTTCAGAGCAAGGATGTGTGGGCCACAAAAGCTTGGTCACCACAAGTGACACAGACCTACCAATTTTAAAACATGCTTTAGTTACGTCATCTAGAACAGTGGTTTCTCATTGGCTGGAAGTTTACAAAATAAATATTAGAAAAAGGTTTACAGCCATCACATTGGCTGAGAGTGAACGCAGATGTCGTAACTTGTCTATACTCCAAGTCTTTGGGTCACAACAAAATTACCTGACTAGTCCAGTTCCTTATGTAATTTTGTAGGATGAAGACGGAGATTTGTAAAACTATATTTTTGGAATCCTTACAGCCTACTGAATCAGAAAATGTTTGATTCCATTTTTTCAAGGTCATCATAGCAGCCATCTTGGATATTTAAAAATGGCTACTTTTAAATACAAATTTCTCAATATTTTGCCTCCCAGATGACCTAAAATCATGATTGCAATGGTTAAATCTACATTTCTGGGGGCAAGGAATACAATGGAAATGGTTTGCATTGTAAACGAGGGATGTATGGTTAGGGATGTTGCATTTGTACATGACTAAATGGTATTATTCTGGTAATCTGGACACACAATGCAATCTCATAAACATTTCTCAAATCTCTCAAAAGACATCTTAAATGTATGGTAAGTGATTTTGGTGATTTGGAAAAACCCTCTGGTCTCCCCATTAGCAAGATGTGTACATACACACACTCTACAGTGAGGAGGAGTGCAACAGGCCAACATATACACCAAGGCCCATCCCCACTCAATCCTGATGGAAGAGGAGAGGAAGGCCCCTCTCATCCTGATTGGACGAAAGGCTTTTATCCCAAAGCCAAAATTGTAACTAGGGTTTTATGACCCCAGGGGCTCACTGTGGGACTATATAAGGAACTCCTTATATAGTCTCCACACTCTATAGTAGAGAGAATCAGCAAAAATATAAAAAAAAGAAAAAAGAAAAATGAAAAAGAAAAAACTAACAATATTTACATCACTTACTGTACATTTAATCAAGAACTGCACAGCTTTGACCCAGACCCAGAGAATGGGAAAATGGAAGAACAGAGAAAGAATGTCTACACTGCTGCTGCTCGGTTTTGTCAAAAGGAAGCAGAGAGATTGACGAGAATGATCCTGAGATCCACATCCTAATCAAGACTCCCACCAACATCTTGAATATTGCGCTTTCATCCAGAAGAAGCAGCAACACCAACAAGACACGCAAAAGCTGCTGTGGAGGACATGGCAGATGGAAAACAACCTGTGGGTAAAGATTGCATAAGATCTTCAGATGGCTGCTGACATGAAGGACTTTGAGTCTTTCCATTCAGGCCTGCATGATCTTCATGCACCTAAAACCACTGGCTCAACTCCAGTCTGCTCCTCTAACAAGTCTGTCCTTCTCACTGACAAGTGTGGCATCGTACTGTAGGTTGCTGGCAGAGTGAGATCTTGAACAGAGTCCTCAATTTCTAATTGCCACAATACCTGAACTGCCATTCAAAGCTGAACTGGCTGACCCCCTCACCAGTGCAGACAGTGAAAGCACTCCAACATACCACTTCTGGAAAGGCACAAGGACGTTATGGGTTGCTCGCAAACATCTATAAGAATGGCGGCGCCTGTACCAGGAGGAGAAGAAGGGTCCCTCAAGGATCCCAACAAGGATGCATATATAGTACATGCTTACAAGAAGAAAGAGGAGAGGGGAGTGGGCATCCTGCGATAACCATCATGGTATAGCCTACCTGAACATCACAGGAAAGATTTTTTTTTTTTTTTTTAGCAAAAATCAACATAACCCGGCTCATCAGCCATGTAGCTGAGAATGTTATCCCTGGATCCCTTTGGGGTTTATTGGGATAAATGTGGTTTTCACACAGGCAGAGGACAAGTGCAGAGAGCAGAACAAGGTCTCTATATATGGAGTTTGTCTACCTCATTAACAGTGTTGGGGAAGTTACTTTTAAAAAGTAAGGGCATTATAGTTATAGTTACTTCCCTAAAAAAGTAACTAGTTACTTTATTCCTTACTAAATTATGAAAGTAAGGGCGTTACTTTACTTTACTTTACTTTTTTTTAAAAACATACAAAAAAGGGGTGTTTTTCTGTAGTATTTGTGCTTACAAGTTTAAAGTGAAATTCTTCCCATTTTCAACATTTTACTGACATTAATATGCCTTAGAGATGTTGCGTGGACAAGACAAAGATCTCCCCATTCTGTGTTTACTAGAAATGGAGGTTGTGTTTCGCATGTTAATGATTTTTCTTTTAGGACCTTTTTTTAAAAACTGGTTGGAATTCCCCTTTAATTTCTTTGCTGAGGACAATGCTTGCTGTCTACACTTCACCTCAATGTTTTTGTTTTCGTCCACGTCCTATACCACAGTCGTTTTCAACCTTTTTCATACCAGGGCCCACTGTTTATTCTGCATTTAGCCACGGACCACCATTTGAGAACATTTTGGCCTCACAGACCCCAAAACTAAAGATCTATTTTCTTTTTTCCACAATATCAGGCTGGATTTAAAAAAACAAAACAGTCAAACATACAGATATAAAGAACCATCAAACTTCTACATTCTCTACTTGTGTAGACTTGGGCTAATTCAGATGATGATTATTTTAACTCTTGTAAACATGAAACCAAATGCGTTTGGTTTCATGTTTACACTCTCAAAGAATTGCATCTGGTTAACCAACTTTCCATCATTTAGTGTGAGGACCACCTGGAATCCTCCCCGGACCACCTGTTGAAAACCCCTGCTTTACCAGCAAGAATGTAAAATAGTGTTTATATTTCTGCGCTGCAAAGGCTCCGGTCACGCTGTCGTCCTCATATCATTGCGTCTGAGAGCGTATTTTACCGCAGCTCAAATGCTAGTGTGTGTGCGCAGCAACACTCCTGGTTGTGTCTGTTTCCTTACAAGAGGCCAGAGCCTTTAGTTACACGAAAACCCTGTTCACTTCATGGCGCCACTTCAATGGCGGCTCATCTATATACACTTCTATTGAATTGGGACAACCAAGGTTACCGGATGCATTTAAGTCTATGGGATCATAAGCATTTTTTTCGGCCCCTCAATGTCACAGCTGTTCTACTAGATGGCTCTGCTCTGCTCAACGAATAAGACTGGCTCTGATTGGCTTATACTTATCACGTGACACACAGATATATTAAAACTAGATAAGGCATCCGGAGGAAACAATGCAAGTGGACGAAGGGAACTTTCCTTCGGTGCCTTCTCTATTCAATATACTCTATGTTAGACAGTGAAGAAGCGAGCTGAAGAAGACAGACAGCACACAGTGCAGCGAGTCCTGCCGCCGCCGTGAAGTAATGATAGTAACGATGGTACACTAATCATAATGCCGTTAGGAATTTGAGAAATGTAAGGAGTTACGTTAGAAGTTACTGAAAAAAGTAATCCCTTACTGTAAGGGCGTTACTTGTAAGGGCGTTATTCACAACACTGCTCATTAAGAGGGCCTATGGTAAATTCAGGGAAAGTTTGGCTGTCAAGGGAGATTGAACTTTCTCATGGTGTACTTTCATGATGGAAAGTCAGATAGAGTCCAAGAGAATGGTGATGCATCCAAGGCATTACCAGACAGGAATGGAGTGAAGCTACTGCTGCATCTTGTATCTAATCCCTGGCATGTGAACATATGTTGGCAACCTTCAATACAGATACATGATATTGCCTTGTTCAACATATAATGTATGTCTGGCTCTGTAGATGAACAGGTGACTGCATTCTCATCACCGAGAGACCATCCATCCAGCAAAAGAGTGAATTCATCATTGACCAACCTGTTAGGTTTTGTGGAAATACCCCTCAGTTATCGGCTAATGAGGGCAAGTATTGTGGCAGACAAGTCAACAATTATTGTACAAATAATGATAAACGACTATTCCGGGTAGCCACCATATTGTAAATATACACAATAAGGGTCAAGAAACAACCAATAATTAAAAAAAGGTATTCCGTTGAGACTCTCATGCTCAGAGTCTATGAAATAGACACCAAGTTTGCGTTTCTAGATCATCTGGTTCAGAAGTTTCAAGCCAAACCTATTTTATGGTTATTGGCTATTGGATTTCATGGAAACTTGCAATACAAAAAATGTTCTTATTCATATTATAATCAACCCTTTGATGCTTCGTGGAAATATCAAACCGGTCACAATATCACCCGGCCACTGTCTCCAATTGCAGTGAACTTTAATAAGGGGGCAGCAACGTTTCGGCCTATGCGGACGGTTAGGTTAGGTCTTTTTCCTGGTAGTGTGTTGTAGAAATATGCCTTAGTTTGAATTTTGTCCTATTCACCCCCATTATATCCAATGGCCCTGAACTGAAGCAACCATATTGGATTTTCCAGCAAAAAAAAAAAAAAAAAAAAAAAAAAAAAAAAAAAAAAAAAGGGTTGTAACTCTACTGGGTCATACAGTAGATATTATTTCTGGTGGAAAACCGATCTTATGGCAAATGCAGCACTCCTCCCTTGGGCCCCCTGGGTATCCAGGCTTCCTATTCATTTCAAGGATTAAAGGAGGTGTGCCACAATTGAAGGCTTGATCTCTGGTCATATGAAGATTTTTACAAAATCTTAGTGATTGGTAATTATTAACAGTGTCTTATAAAAGTTTTTTTAAACGCTCATGTAATTTTAGCATTGATATATCACCCAAAAAGGGTATAAAGCTAAAGTTCAGCTCAATACAAACGTTTTTTAAGTTATTTTTGGGCATTTAAAGTTTAAAAACATTTAAGAGATTTTCAAATCCTTTAAAATTAGTATAATTACTATAAATGTAAAGGTTATACTTGCCACAACCAGTAAAGTTTTATCACCTTTACGAAAAAAGGTCATTTCTGGTGGCCATTTTTTATTTTCCACCCAAATTAGCCTTTAATAAATCTAATTTTTGAGCACCCCTTCTGAGATGGTGAGAGACACCACGCTGAAGAGTATGTGTGCCAAATTTGGTGCTTTTTCCCACTTATTAACGATTAGAACTATGTTATGATGATAATTCTCCCTACTATACCTAATGAGCCATGCAAGGTGCACCACATTGGGCAATTACCAAACCCCACCCATTCCTAAGCAGTGTTGGTCAATATTACTTAGAAAAGTAACTTCTTTACTTTACTCGTTACCCCTTAGACAAAGTAATATCATTACTTTACTTATTACTGGAATTGAAGAGTAATATATTACATATTACGTTATTACTTTCCCAAGTTCCCAAGCCATTGAAAAAATAGAGATGTACAACATAATCTGTTTAGCGAGCTTTTTTAGAACTGAATCCAATTTATTGGAATAATAATAGTCTCCAATTCCACAAACTGCACCTGAAAACAAAGCCAACAAAGTCTGTGTCTTTGACCTTTTACTTTTTCACAATTGTTTTCAAAGACAGTTGAGGTCTTGTATTTAAAAATAAAATACAAAATAAAGCAGCAAGCGATTTGTAGTGTACATAACGCAGGATGCAGCATGTGGACTAGATCTACAATCTAGTGCACATCTCTGTTGTTACAGTACCCGTCGATAGCTTGTAAATCTGTTCTATTTTTGAATGCAACAACAAGCTTGTTTTAAAAAAAAAGTAACTTGGCGTTACTTGCAAAGTAATGCGTTACTTATTACCCATTTTTGCAGAGTAATCTCGTTACTTTACTTTTTGGAGCAAAAGTAATAATATTACAGTAATATGTAATCTAAAATTAGTTACTGCCCAACACTGTTCCTAAGTGGAATGATCTACCGCAACTGTGAGTTCAACAAGTGGAGTCTGAATCAGCGGAATTCTACAATAAGCCCAACATTAACATAACTGATGAAGAAACTTTTCACACATACCTGGATTCATCTGAGATGTTTTCACAGCTTTTCATGGTTTGCATAACCACTAACCTAAGAGTTGAGCTATCCATTGGATTCCTTGCCCCCAAAAATGTAGTTTAACCACTGCAATCCTGATTTTAGGCCATCTAGGAGGCCAAATATTATCAACCTTTATTGTGAGAAGGATAGCCCCTTGAGATGTCGCATCTCGTCTTCGAGGGGATCCAACAACATACATGACAAGACAATACAACAATCTACATTCGTTCACAATATTGAGAAATTTGTTCCAAGATGGCTGCCATAACAATCTCGAAAAAAATGGAATCAAACATTTTCTGATTCCTTAGGCTATAAGGTTTCCAAAAATATATAGTTTTAAAAATCTCCGTCTTCATCCTACAAACTCATTTGGATGAACATAGTGCCCTGGACTAGACCTGCCATGAAAAAATACAGTGTGCATTTTGATTTAGCGGAGCGCCCTCTATAGGTACCAGAGCGGCCTCTGCAGGTAGGAGAGCGCCACTGACAGCTCTCAGAACGCAATTGGCCCATGCCAGAACGCTGTTCCGGCTAGCTCCGGCATAAATTAAGCCCTGGTTGGCGCGGAATGACTCTATTGGTAGTATTTTAAAGGGTTAGGGTTGGGGCTCAGACAACCCACCCCCAGAGCTCTAAACTACTCTACTAATGCATCGTGCCACATATCGTGCCAGTACTCCAGCAGCTGACCAGGATCTACCTGGTGTCTTGTGATAATGTACCGGGATCTGGAGTAGGACACTCTAAATGGGTTGAACAGCCCGCTGGGTGACGGTGTGGGCTTGATCCCTAGCCTTTCCAGGCATAGTCCCACATACACATCTTCCAAACGCAGGAGGGAAATATTCAGGGAAACTTCGTACAATTTGGTCGCCAGGTCTCCGGAGAACACATAGCCCGTCCCAGAGCAGAACTCGGGGTACTTTTCGTTTGGGTACTCTTCTGGGGGCATGTACCATTTTGATGTTTTGTCTCGGATTGGCATGGAATCCTTAAAGATAGAGCCTGTAAAGTAGTTTGTCTTGGGCTTCATTTCAGGTCTCAGCAGCTTGTGGATGAGGAAAACGGTGTTCACAAGCATGTCACTGTCAGTTTTCATGACATAGCTGGCCTGGGGACAGTGTGCAGCCACCCATTTCAACCCCATCAGTGTCTTTAAAGTCAGGTTGTAGTAAGTATCCAAAAAGTCCTGCTGAATGATATCATGGTGCATCAGGCTCTCAGCCTGCAGGGACTGCTGTTGTAGGCGTCCCAGCTTGCCTTCCTTTACCCCCAACAGGAACAGTCGGATGACTCCTAGGCCTGGGGCGAGACTCTCGTTTCCCCATGTCTGCCGTATGGCATTCCGTGCCTCTACTTCACCAGCCACGGTCAAGATCAGCAACACTAGGAATGGTGGAGGCTTGCCTTCTGGGCATTTATTTGACTCCCAAATGATGTTGTAGGGGAGTGGCCCAGGAGTTGGGTGCTCGATGGAAGACCCTTGTGTGGTCACCTGTGTGGTCTGGTCACCTGTGTGGTTACCGATATGGTCACCCACTTCACTTGATTTTGGACTAAATGACAGAGATTGAACTGTATGCCAGGCTTTATTGATCAGAGGAGCCTGAAAGACCAGGACCTCGACAAACGCGAGACACAGAATTGCTGCAATGTGCTTCCCTTTCCACTTCATGGTGTCTGGTTGACAGTTGGACCGCAGGCAGATTGGTGAGAGCACTTCAAAGCGATATTGTCTTTGTGTCAAGCAGCCGTAGCAAAGTTCTGGATCTGAATAAGCCTTAGATGGTAAATGGAGAGAACATGATCAAAATCAATCTTTATGGTCTGATGAGGTAGTTGACAGAATTAAGTATAAAGAGGGCATCTTAGCATCTCTGCAAAATCTGTGTTAGATTACAGTACATTATGAGATAGGCTAAGTATAAACACACATATGGGATGTTGTCATGATATGACCATATATGGAGTATCTGACAGTGCTTTTCCCTGTGAGACAACACAGTCATACCCATACATATTTGGGCATAGCTGTAGGCTATTGTGAACTCCTTGGTTGTGGCTGTGTGACGTAGTCTGATTGGTTAACATATGGCAATCATAGTGGCATCTGTCC
This sequence comes from Benthosema pterotum, assembly GCA_039105355.1. Classification (NCBI taxonomy): domain Eukaryota; kingdom Metazoa; phylum Chordata; class Actinopteri; order Myctophiformes; family Myctophidae; genus Benthosema; species Benthosema pterotum. The sequence continues at coordinate 35,130,045 of CM076965.1, read as the reverse complement.
ACTCAGTATGCATTGTAGCTACCCTGCACCACCTTTAGAGAGTGCACAGATATAAATAATCACATCAGAACTCAGTCAATCGTAAATTGTTGTCTCTCGGGAAGAGACGATTAGGAGATTTGGAGCTACTTAGCTTCGGACAGTGGTCCTGATGATGGAAACTTTGGAGGAATTAGACAAGACGTCAAAGTACCAGCTGATTGCAGCCCTCAGTGGAAACGGGAGTGAGATGAGGAACAAATGGGATGAGACTAGTCAACTTATTCAGGAAGAGGAGGCAGAGGTGGACGATGAAGACATGGCAGGTTTCGAAGAGTTGGATGCTATCGGCACCATGGTGGACGGAAGTGAATGGGTTGACGAGGGTAGCGATGCTTTGGGCCCGGGACATGAGGAGGACTACCACTATGAAGTTTTGACCACTAAGCAGCTCGTACAACACATGGTGGAGTCTATCCAGGAGGTCAACGAGGTCATCCAGAACCCTGTGACAATCACACGCATTTTTCTCAGTCACTTCAACTGGGATAAAGATAAGCTGATGGAAAGGTACTTTGATGGGAACCTGGAGAAGCTGTTCTCAGAGTGTCATGTAGTCAATCCTAGTAAGAACTCACAGACTTGCCCTCCGATCAACATGACATCAAGTACTCAGGATGTCCCATGTCAGATCTGCTACCTGGACTTCCCCAACACTTACTTCACAGGCCTAGAGTGTGGACACAACTTCTGTATGGAGTGCTGGGAATATTACTTGACTGAAAAAATCATGAAAGAAGGAAAGGGCCAGACCATTTCTTGCCCCTCTCATAAATGTAACATACTGGTTGACGACAACACGGTCATGAATCTCCTAACAAATTCAAAGGTGAAGTTGAAGTACCAGCATTTAATCACAAACAGTTTTGTTGAGTGTAACCGACTGTTAAAGTGGTGTCCTGCACCTGGCTGCCATCGCGTCATCAAAGTCCAACATCCAGACGAAAGGCCTGTGCGGTGCAAGTGCGGCCATGAGTTCTGCTTCGGCTGTGGTGAAAAGTGCCACGATCCTATCAGGTGCAAGTTGCTGAAGAAATGGATCAAGAAGTGTAACGATGACAGTGAAACTGCAAACTGGATCGAAGCAAATACCAAGGACTGTCCAAAATGCCACACGCCCTTTGAGAAAAACGGTGGCTGTAATTGGATACAGTGTGGAAAGCAAAGCTGCAGATTTGAGTTCTGTTGGGTCTGCCTGCGTCAAATGGCACACAGTGCAGTCGGTACCCATAACTGCAATCGTTATGTGGATGATGGCAACAAGGCTTCCAAAGCAGGTCAATCCAGGGCAGCTTTGCAGAGGTACCTGTTCTATTTCAACCGCTACATGAACCATATGCAAGGCCTGCGCCTTGAGGAAAATCTCTATGCTAACATCAAGCAGAAGATGTTTGAGGAGTTAGGCAAGAAGCAAGACACCTCCTGGATCAACCTTAAGTTCCTGAAGACTGCTGTGAACGTGCTGGGGCAGTGCCGCTCCACACTAATGTATACCTACGCCTTTGCTTTCTACCTTAGGAAGAACAACCAGTCCATTATATTTGAGAACAACCAGGCGGACCTGGAAAACGCCACAGATGTGCTGTCTGGCTACCTGGAGCGAAAAATCTCTGAGGATTCCCTGCAGGATATCAGGCAGAAAGTACAAGATAAGGGCCGTTACTGTGAGAGCAGGCGGAGAGCACTGATACAGCATGTGTACGAAGGCTATGATAACAACCTGTGGGGTTACATTGTGGACTGATCTCCCCTCAGAGCTAATGCAATTTTCAATGAGCTAAAATGGTGGTCATTATTGACGCATTATAACACATTTCAAAACATTACCCAAGGTCAACGCCCCCTTGCCCCCAGATCACCACCAAAGTTTTTGCCTAAAAATCACACCCATGTGAACATGTGAAGTGAGGGGTGCTCTTATAATCATATACAACATCTCATTCTGTCCAGTCACAATTTGCATATTCACTTTTGTTTCAATGTTTGTGTTTACACACTTTTGTCTTCATTTTTTGTGTTTGCACACTTTCATCTTCAATATTCCCTTAGCATGAAGGAACTTTTTTGCATTCCAAAAAAAGTTGGCGTCTCCAGATCATTCCTTTACCTTGAAAAGCACTACCCACTACCCACTTCAGTCCTATATTGTTCATACTTTTACTTAAGAAAAAACAACTATGAGTACTTTTATTACCACCGCCTACTTAAATTAATTTTAGAGTTTAATGCAAGACTTTCTCACTCCACGATGTGGGGGAGTGGTTAGGGGTTATGTGAGCCATTAGGGTGGACACAAGTAGCTGTTGTCACACACATTCCTCTCAGAGTTGCCAACAAATTTTGAAACCCTTTTAGGAGAATTTCTGTACTTTGGGGGTTTCTGGTTCAAGGTGTTTCAGAGGGTCATATGTTCCTTTTTTGTTTTGTTTTTTCAATGAACAATACATTATATCATAAGATTACATTATGTAATTGAATTGCTTAATATGTAAAAAACTGAAGAAAAAAAATACCAAGGCCCCTTTGTGTTTGAAACCATTGCATTCAGTCAAATCTACAAACATCTTATTATTATAACAGTGTTATTATTTGACTAATGAAATACCTGATTAGATTATAGTGGAAAAAACATAATTATTTGTTGTAATTATTTGCCTTCGGCTTGCACAGTGTACAAAGCACAAGCTGGCAGCTCAATAGAGTGCATTTCTGTTTTTTTTTATATATATATTTTCAACACGAAAAAAAGAAAATAATGTTTAAATAAATGAATGCCAGTATTTTCTTTGTTATTTTTTGTAAGTGTTCATAATATGCATAGACATTGAAGAAAAGTAGGGTATGTCCAAGGACCAGCACACAATTTGCCATGCAGCCCATTTAGGTTATAATGCCTTCTTGGACTACTCCAGGCTAGCCTCATTCTCAATACTTGGTAGCATGGTGAGCCAGCCTCATAGCATGGAGTCACTCAAATGCTGAGTGACTCCATAAACATTATATTCGGACAGTGTTGATCACATACAATATACAGAATTGCATGATGGGTATGGGTATGGGTTGATTATTTTATTATTGTACTGTTTTAGCAAAATTACATGGAGAAACCCCGGGGAAAAGGTTAAAAATTGGAATCAGGAAGTTTTAAAATTTTAAGACTATAGGATCAATCCTGGTGATTTCATGACAACAAAACATTTGATTCTGCAAGTGGAAACAATTAATACTTAATTATATGATATACTGCATTTAATAAATATACCCTTTTTAAGATATGTATATCACACGTTTTATGATCATGAGTCACCAGGACCATGGATTAATTCTAGGCTTAATAATAGATATAAATATTTGTGTAAGTCTCTATGGGATAAGAGGCAGATATTTCAGTGGTGCCAACAAACCCCGCCCACTGCTATGCCCTAACCTGTAGCCTAGGCTACTCACCTAGGGATTGGGCCTGACCCCAGTCCGCCCCCTTGTTGACTCAATGAGCCCCCACTGATTTAACACTGTTGTGTTAAATCAGTTGTGTCTGTGAAGGCTGGGTTGTCCCATTTGAAATTATTACGTCAGTGAGGGCTCAACCTCACCCATTTATGCACCTTAAACTTCTGAGCCACGACAGGTTCTGTCTACAAACCTGCAGCAACATAACTCTGGACTGTTCTGCACGTTCAATTGCTGCTACAGCAACCAAAATGTGCCAATATAACCTTTAAATTGTTTTTCTATGACAGTGTTCTATTCCCAGTTAAAGGTGTATTACTTTAAAAAAAAACCTCTGGTCATATATGGTCTACTCATTCTCATGTCAACACCCCAGGTAGTTTACTACATTCAGTATTTAGATATGTGAGTTTTTTTTTTTGTTTTTTTAAATAATTTTTATCCCACGATTTTGTAACCCATTTTTTAACCCAGTGCCAATTCCTAATGTGATCCTGGGCTCTATACACCCTCCACCAACCTGGGGAGGCAGCAGACTCATGCTTCCTTCAAGGCATGAGGAGTTGCGCGCCGCATTCTTCTTTTCACCTAACAGGGGGGAGTTTCCCTGGTTCGACGTAGCGCGTGGAAGGAACACGTTATTCCAACCAGTTCCTGTCCCCTCCATCAGGCGCCCCGGCTGGCCAGGAGGAGGCAGTCTAGAGCCCAGGATCACTGCATGTTTTTGTGAGGGTATCTACCCTAGGGGACACGGGGTGAACATGCAAACTCCACACAGAAAGGCCCTTTCACCAACCCCACTTCGGGTATAGGCACTGATGACGTGGAGGAGCAGACACGCTGCCAGCACCCACAGCAGAACCCCTAGCGGGAATCGAACCCAGGACCTTCTAGCTGTGAGGCGACAGCACTAACCACTGTGCCACCGTGCCCCTATTTTTGTTTTTTTTTTTTTTAATATATTTTTATTCATTTGGGTGGGCATGCCAAAATATGCTTGCTGCTACATTTTCCAAAAAAATATTTTAAAAATAAATGAAAACTGTAAATGAGGACAATATCAGTCACCGGAAAAAAGATGGGTTGTTTTTGAATAATCTGTCATGAATAAAATGAAGTTTAAATTATAATGGGTTTGTATAGGAATGAGGCGGATGTGCTAAAATGAACATCAAATATCTAAATACTGAATGGAGTAACTTATAAACTGTCTAGGGTGTTCACGTGAGACTGAGTAGACCGTAAAATGAACAAAAGTTTTTTTTGAAAGTGGAATACCCCTTTAACATGCTTGAGGCAGTTTAAGTAGTAGAGTCCAGTTTAATGCTGGAAACATGAGCTAGAATGGTCTTATTGACCTCTGGTAAACTTGTATAGGGCCTATGTGTGGCATTTATAGCTCTGATGTCATGAAATTAAATGTTTGGGACATTTTGGTATGCATGTATAGCCGGCCTATTGTAACATTTATTTATCACACACACTCACTGAAATAAGTTGCTCCATCCATACCTGTCTGAATCACTGTGTACATTTAGCCACTAGATGGCAACCCCCACCAGTTGTAGTTAAATGTCGTGTGAATTAATTATGGTTCATGGGCTATTTCCGTGGCTATTTCTCTTTACATAAAAGGGGAATTCCACCTATTTTCAAAAAAATCCTGAGAGGATACAAATGTGAACCAAATGGACCGTTCCATTTGTACCCTCTCCGGAAAAAAGGGTCTGAAAGAAAAATCATTAACATGGTGAAATACATCTTGATGATGTCATCAGATGTATTTCACCATGTTAATGATTTTTTCAGACCTCCATTTTTAGGAAATACAGAATTGGGGGAACTTTTTTTTTTTATCATGTCCACAACATCTCTAAGGTATATTATATTAAAATGTTGAAAATAGGTGGTGTTCCTTTAACAAAAACAGACAGATGACAGATTACTAAAATAGCTAATTAAGCAATATGGTCAGCTGAAATTGAGACAATAATAATACAATTTGTAATTGTGTGTGTGTGTGTGTGTGTGTGTGTGTGTGTGTGTGTGTGTGTGTGTGTGTGTGTGTGTGTGTGTGTGTGTGTGTGTGTGTGTGTGTGTGTGTGTGTGTGTGTGTGTGTGTGTGTGTGTGTGTGATTTTGTTTTTTTCCGCGGGTCAAACAAATTCAAAGTAAAAGTAGGTGGCGCAAGCACCTACTTTGAAAGCCCGCTTCTGTTTACTTATATCAGTGCGTAACCCGGAAGTGAAACTGTTCTTGTGCAGTGCAAACTCCGTTCACTTCATGGGGCCAGTCCAATGGCGGCTCCTCTACATCGACTTTCGTGAACAGTGACAACCAAAAGTTGAACGAATAGTGACAACCGGAAGTTACTAAATGCATTGGAGTTTATGGGTTCCGCGGCGCAAACAGTTGAACCACGTGACCAGACGATTTTGTGCACCCTCAATATCGCAACTCTGTATATTCAACGGCTCTGCGATTAGTAAACAAAGCTTTGATAACGTTCTCGCGCGGCGCTTTTATGACCCTGCACAGTACACACACAACTATAACCTGACAGAAGTCTGACTGACCGTGAGTCTTTCTGTTGTTGTTTGGTCTATATTTGTTATTTAGGCCTATTTGTTATTTGTACTACATGTAACAGGAGGGTATACCCACAAATCGACATCAGTTTATTCTCAGCCAGATTCGTGTTCGGGACTCTCCATAGGAATAGACAATAGGAACAACAATCTAAAATAGCGTAACTCTGAGGTGGTATAAGGGGTCTATTTGGTTCTCACATTCGAAACATTGACGGAAACAAAGGTTAAATATCTATTCTGATAAACAACTTTAACAAACGGAGAACATTTTCTGGTCAGTAGTCTTGACAAGTACACCTCTAGCCGTATTGACTCCAGAATAAACATTTTCTATTTACTAAATAGCGGGAGTCTGACTAACCTCTCACCTAACCGTCGGTCCAACACATACAACGTTTGACTGAGATGCCCATCTAGTTTGATATTATGACTTAAAATAATTGATTAATTACTATACTGCAGTGCTAAGATTTGTAACACCGGTTGCTTTGCTACAAATGTCGAGCTTGTGCATCTGCTACTTTTGATGTATGACCACCATGATGTAGTATGATACAAGGTTACACTCTACAACAAGCTCTTTCATAGAATTGGAAACTGGAAAAAATATTTTGCCCGACCAGATATATACAGGCTATGAAATAAATAAAGAAATCTATTCTATACAGTAGCCACTGAAGTCCTGCCATTTTGACATTGTCATTCACAGTCCAGTACTTAGCATATATACCTGTTCGCAATTTTGCGTCATGGGAATTTCTCACTTGAATTGAGTCAAGGGGTCCCTAGACATGAAAAATCACAGAGGTGCTTGTCCGTCATAGTGGGACGAATGGCGCAATGGCCGAATCAAATATGGCCGCCATCGTATATGATGATAATCCAACTTTTGTGTACATACACATGCAATACCTCTATCCTGACTAATTTGGGGGTGGGGAATTCATTTCTGATGTTGTTATGACCATTCTGGGTGTTTTTGACCTTTAAAGGTCATGGTCAAGGTCATTTTGCAATTCCGAAGACCTAATTTGGCCATTGTTATGATAAAAACTGGTGCAGTGGGTCTAATTCAAATAATTCTGACATGCATGACTCCTGAGTGATATTGATATTGATAAGTAGAAGTAGATAAGTATTTTGATGGGTCGGTGGGCATTGGAGGCATTTGTTTCGCTTAAAGGGCATGCAACCACTACTTCAGCTACTTATGGGGGAGGCCACGTGGAGGCTGTCTTCTCCTCCCCCATTTTTATTTATTTATTTATTTTTGTTTTGTTATTTATTCAATGACTGACTGATTGACTTTTGACTGAACTGTCAATATATTTTTTCAATGACTGAATAGCAATTCTGTCCCTTACTTTTGTTATTATTTAGAACAGAAGATGTGCAATACATAATAGCAATCATACATTTCTCTTTTAACCTTTTTTAAGTAGGTGCTGAAATTATTAAATAAGAGTGCTAAAGTGATACAGGCATTTCATCTCAAAGTGGATATATGTGGACATGCACACTAGTGTGATTGATTATTACATTATTATTTTCCATGGCAGAATGTAATGCATGGAAGTCCATCAGCACAGCAGCCACATCGCTGTGTGCACTTGCCTGCACAGTGCACAGTTGCACACTGTGAGCTGAGTGCTGACTTGTGGTAAGGGCTTCAGGTATTTTGATGGAAGAAGTGTACCAAAGTTCTCCCCCCATCCATGCTCCATTGGTGCTAGTTTTGCCTGTTTCCTTGGATGTAGCCAGCAGGTTGCAAACCCTATGCACCAGAAAGGCACCTCGTTTGATGTGACCTCTGATCACATTGCTTGTGGGAGGGATAGCATCAATTCCAGTAGCATCAATAGCATCAATTCCAGTACTGACACTGAAATAGTTTTCTAACCTATGGTCATCAAATGTTTCAGTTGTTGTATTGACCTGGCCACTGTCCAGACACGTACGAAGTCCTTCTCTGCCAATGCTGCGTCTTGTTCAGTTAAGGTTTCTGTCTCACCAAAGTTTATCAAAATATTGTACTGGGTCAGAAACCATGGCACCATATTTGGTGCCCAACGTATAATAGATTGCATTTTTATAGCTTTTTATATGCTTTCCAAGTGCTCAAAAGAATGTTACATTCATTCATACATTGGGAGGTAAAGCGGCAAACTGCCGACGCCAGCGTCCTCATTTCCCACATTCACACACCAATGGTGGCAACAAGCTCACACCGACCAACTCATTGGAGGCAATTTGGGGTTCATTGTCTTGCCCAAGGACACATGTAGACAGGAGGAGCAGAGATTCGAAATCGGTTCATTGGATGACCTGCTCTACCTCCTGAGCCACAGCCGCTCACGCAGTCATCTCCAGTCAGGATATGTGCCTTGATCACAATCTTGGCTAGGGGTTTTCCAAGATAAGAGACTACTTGATTCTGTGGCAGTATGCGGCGCTTTTCCCTAGTGTCATACTGCAGCCAGATTTCCTTCACCCCCACAGCTTCCTCAATTCAGTTCAAGAGATCGGGGATGTCCTCACCACCAGCCAAATCTGCTGGGAGAACCTCATTGTCGTGGATGACGGAGCTGACACTGATGGTATTGCAACAGGCTTGACTGCACACCATATCCTGAACTAACAGCTGGAGATTCCACTTGTTCTCAGAGTCCCTGAACCTGTCAAGTTGCTGAGGAATGGGTATGTTTGTCCATGCCAATGATGTCAAAGGCTGCTGCTGAGTCTGTACATCACATGTCCTCCACTTCCTTTAGAAAGATGTAGGAGATGTAGGAATGTAGGAATCAAGTACAAGGTGAATGAACTATGGCTCTTGGCAGAGGGATGATGTAGACTTGTAGACGGGTAACATGAGGTCTACCACAACATGAGTTGCAAGAGTAGATGTTTCACTCAATTGGGTGAGGTGAAGTCCAGGCTCAATCTCACTGACAAGAGTTGAGTTGATGACATAAGCTGAAAGGTCACCATCAACTATTCTTCAAAATGGTTGTTGGGCCTTCAGTGGTTGCTTGTTGAAGTGAGGTAGCTTCCTCTTTGGTATGTCTTCTCTGTCTACAGCCTGCTTTGTGAGCAGATTGTGCAGTGCTACAGGCACATTGACAAGGAGAATAGATTCTGGCACTCCAACATGAAGTCCAGCAGCTTCACAGTGTTGCTGAATGTAAGGCACAGAGTGGTGCACAGTGCATGCTGGAGATGGAGATGGAAGGTTGAGGATGTTGGTGATCAACCCAATCTCATTAAACAAGAGCTGAAACTCTGCAACAGCATTTGCATTGCATGTGGCTCCTACTACAGAGTGACCTCCAGGACCCTTCAACACCCACTGAATGGTCTGCTTTAACTTCATGTCACTCCTACAGCACAGAACACCTTGACGATCCTGAACAACCCACTGACCAGTAGAGCCCAGGGTGTGTGAACTCTAGCACCTTGATTTGCACAAGATACCATAAGCATGACGCAGGAAGTGCATTCGCATTTTGCATTCACATTTTGCAAATATCGCCATAGTCTCAACATTAGCCGCATGTAAATTCCAGTTTCCTTCCCTTTCAGAGACTACAGCAGTTTTATTACAGCTACCAACTCCAGCCAAACTCCAAAGAATTGGCTGTTTTGAGTTCTGACTTGGCGTCACATTCCTTCTCAAACTCCAGAAATTCCTCATTAAATTTCTCTACTTGTCCTATCGGGGCATCAAACTGTTCTGGGCAAAGTTGATTTGCAGCCAGCAACCATCCTGTGCTATCACTGGATATGCAGCTTTGTCCTTGTAGTGCCAAACATCTCCTACAATCATCTGCTACAATCAGCATCCTAGAGCCTGCCATAATGACTGCCGTTTAACACTGATTCTATTGCCATATGTCTTATGCACATGTTGGCCTACTAATGAAAAAACAAGAGATATCATATATGAATAATTAATAAATGTCAGAATTAGTTGAAATAGACCCATTCACCTGTTATTACCCCTAACAATGGTTTGTTATGGTCTTTGGAATAGCAAAATGACCTTGACCATGACCTTTAAAGGTCAAAACCACCCAAAATGGTCATGACAACATCAGAAATGAATTCCCCACCCCCAAATTAGTCAGGATAGAGGTATTGCATGTGTATGTGCACAAAAGTTGGATTATCATCATATACGATGGCGGCCATATTTGATTCGGCCATTGCGCCATTCGTCCCACTATGACGGACAAGCACCTCGGTGATTTTTCATGTCTAGGGACCCCTTGACTCAATTCAAGTGAGAAATTCCCATGACGCAAAATTGCGAACAGGTATATATGCTAAGTACTGCCATTTTGACATTGTCACTCACAATCCACATAATTAACAGCACAATCCTCAAGATAGTTTGCCTGTGCCTTTTTTTGTCCCACAGTGTCATATTGGTGCTTTAATACAGAAAGAAATTTGAGAAAGTCTTGTTCTGTTTAGTTATTAAAACAAAACAAAACAAAGAAGGATCTAGTACTATTACATTAATCTGGGCTTGTAGTTGTTAAATCAGAGATGCATGGTCCATTGTGGGTCTGCCATTTCCAATATTGCACCATGATGAATTCCGTCATGTGTTCATTTTTTTCTCTCTCTCAGATGTCTGACAGTGACAGTGATGTGGAGTTTGTCCAAGTGACACACAAAAAACACCCCCCTCCAAGAAAAGCCACCAAAAGAACACGCAAAAAAGCACCACCAAAAAAACGGCGTGGTATTGACCCTCCAGCAGCCCCCCCGTCGCCCACATATTCAAACAAGGTAAAGTAGCTTGGATCAATTGAAGGAAGCAAGTTGCTATTAATCTGTATTAGAATGCCGTCTTTACAGGTCGGTTTTTCAAGTACAGTGGGTTTAATCCTAGTAAAATGTGTTTTTTTTTACACTTTTAGACCATATCCAACATTAAACTCACCAACATTGCAGCTGTACGGAAAGCTGATTATTTTGTATTAAAGGGTGAGAGTCGAAGGGCTTGTTTTCAATAACGCACCATCCTGCTGCCTCCTGCATTATGTGACATTTAGAAACTGGTGGTATGCAGGACCATTGAGTGATTTCCAACAAGCGCTTCCAAACTCCAATGCTCCATGCTGCCACACGAGAACGTAAGTGCTCTCGTGTTTGGTCATTCTTCCGGTTTCTCGGAAACACTTCAGTCACTGCGTTTAGTTTTACTGAGATTGAGGTAATTTTACTGAAGTTAAAGTTAGCTACTGGCCAGTCACAGCACACTCTCTACGTCACCGTGCACTCAACCCGAGAGCAAGTACATCCTTAAATACATTGATTTGCCACTCAGTATAGATGAGGGGTTGTGTCCTGGTGGGAAAATGATGCATGTGCATACTCTTTTTTTCCGTTTTATTGTGGTTTATTTTATTTTTGTTGAACTGCAAATTCAGTAACGATTAAATCATGCAGTTTGCGTTTAAAGGAAGTCATTCAATTTGGATTTTTGTAGACATTCCACAAATCCACAAACATGGAAATGTGCCCATAGTTTTGGCATTCCTTGTTTATTGTCCTTTATTTTATGAAGACGCAGCGTTTTAATTCTACTTCAATCAGTATTGAAAAAATATGATGAATAGATGCACTGCATTATGTAATGTTGTATCATCTCCCTCAGATCCCTGACAGTGACGATGAGGTAAAAAGTGACAGTGAGATGGCTAACAAGGTAAAATACTAGAGCCCAACTGATATGGAATTTGGGAACGATACGATAGGCGATACGATAGAGGTATACAACTACCGATAACCGATTTGCAGCCGATATAGTTTTTTATTTACGTAGCTTGAATGAAAATAGACCTTTTTACTGATATGGCCACCGATGAAAGGGAGATCCACTGTTATGACCACCAATAAAAGGGAAACCCTCCGATATGACCACTGATATGACCGATAAACACTGTAGCAGTAATTAATGTGCACTGTGCACTTTTTAAAATTCTATCGGTGACAATATACCGAATTTATAGAATTTATAATTTATTCCGACCGATATGCCGATGCCCACGGATACGACCACCGATCCGATATACCGATTCTATCGGTTGGACTCTATAAAATATCCCATCAACCCAGTGCACACATATTCTAACAAGGTAAAAGACTCTGCCATCGTCTTGGTGCCATATAGTTTAACAAGGTAAAAGTGGGTATCATCTCACACACAAAAGAAGAAAATAGATGTTAATATTTATTTATTGGCTCCACCGTAAGGTGGTTACTATGTTTCATCCACGCGTCCGTCCGTCCACGCGCCCGTCCGTCCATTTGTTCGTCTGTGCACAAGCCTTTTTAACAGCATGGGTGTGATCCGTTTGACCGTTCACACGTCTGTCTGTGCACGCGTTTGTCCGTCCACACGTCTGTCTGTGCACGCGTTTGTCCGTCCACATGCCTGTTACGTCAACCGCAGGGTGACGTAACAGTTTTCACCCTAACCCAAGACGGTGGAGACCAGGCACAGGTCTAGTTAATCATTCCATATAGGAGATCGTGAGCGGAGCGGAGCGGCCGAGAATCCCGCTCATCGCTCTCGACATATTTGGTCCCGCTCGCAATCCGCTCTCGTGGACCCCCTCCCAGACCGCTCCCGCTCCGCGCCGCGCTCCTTTTCATTTGGGCCGCTCCGCGCTCCGCTCAGCCCGGCCCGCTCAGGAGCAAAATTTGACGGGTAGAAAAAAAGGCTGCTGCTTTTTCTTTGTCGAAACACATCGTGGTTATTGCCCCCTCACAGCATAAACATTTAAGACAGACAATTTTGAACGGATTTTGACAATTCAAACTGGCATTTACTGTGTCCATTAAATGGTTTCACTGGGTGTATATGATGTGTATACTGATATGCTGTTTAATTAAATAATATGGACTGAGAATGCCGCATGTACGCACACACGCACACACGCAAGCCAGTAGGGCCTAGGCTATAGCGATCATTTGGCATAGCAAAAAAAAAAGACAACCAGAGCTGTCCACCCCTGCAATCTACATATTTCAATTAAGGTTTTGGGAATTCTCTGTTGCATTACGTTTCATTCTGCCTTGCTTGTGTATTAAGTGAAGGAATTAGTATCTATAGAGACTGAGACGGAGACAGAGAGCGGGACTCACCATGTCGCATTGCAAAGAGTTGAGATTTGATTCCTTCTATGCATCTTCAATTCTGAACGGATTTTGATAATTCAAACTGGTATTTGCTGTGTCCATTGAGTGGTTTCGTTGGGTGTATATGATGTGTATAATTATATACCGTTTAATGAAATAATATGGACTGAGAATGCCACCTTTTATCTTCTGCACATAGCCAGCTGCAATTAGTGACTCCCCGGTTAATTATAAACAGCTGTGTGACCAATGAGCTAATACTGTTAGGATCATCGTGGTTATTCAGCATAAACATTTAAGACAGGAGTTATATGTGCAGTTACACTGCTGTCTATAACCCAGACAGGTGCGGCGAATAACTAATTAATCTTATGCCGCGGCATTTCGTTTCCAAAATGCTATACGGGATAATAGGTTATTGATGATGTTACACTGTGGGGGAATTGGACATAATTGGGGGGTCGCTGCGCTCAAATACGTTGCCGTTATGATGCGCAGTGCTTCAAAATAAATAGCTAGGTGACGCATCTAAGGCAAGATAGACAGCAAGACAGTCAGCTTACTTTTTCTTTTTTCCAATTTCTATCATGATCATCATCTCCTCCTTCCTCCCGCAGCATCGGAGAGGATTTTAAATGTCTTGATCGTGTTGCTGGTACTGTAGGCCTATAGTCGCCATCTGAACCACAACCACATGTTTATGCTGTGCTACTGAACACGTGTGCCGTTGTCTGGACTGAATGGCTTGGAGCGGGCTGGAGCGGAGGATAATTCTCGCTCCAGAGCGCGCTCCGACCCATTTGAAAACCCGCTCAGCGCTCACTTAAAAATCCACCCGCTCCACTCCCCGCTCCGCTCGCTCGCGCTCCGCTCCGCTCACGATCTCTGGTTAATCATTCCATATAGGCCTACATATTTTTAAAGAGGGGGTGCCGTGATTTTTGTATTATTTCCAATTTTGTACACGTTTAAGAGGTGACCGTATGTTTTTTATGTGCAATGATGTCTTCCCTTTGTATTTAGGGGTTTCTTCCTGGGGAATGAACCTTTCCAGTCAAACGTGCCAATGAAAAAAACTTCAATATAGTGACATCACATGCTCAGCCCCTCCCCTAACTCCTTCCCCTTTATCATGCAACTAAAGGCTTCAGTTCAGGTGGATCTCCACCCATCACCACCCACCAGGCAAACTAGGCATAGTTAATGAACTGGTTGGGTGGAATCATAAAAATGAGATTTTAACAAACACTGTACACTTTTTTTGGGGGAAAAATCATACTTTTCATTTAACATTAATACCTGATGATCGTGTTTTAGGGTAGGAAAAAATCATGGAACTCTATCTTTAAATACAAAAACGTGAAAGGCCTGTTACATCCTTGAACGTCTAAGGTCCACTAATTTCCCACTAATTGGGTTGGCACAAATTGGCATAATTAGTTATTTCTAATTTCTATTTCTGTGTCTTATCATAGACTGTTCTCATCTCCAGGTGTTCAAGCTAAACAAAAGACCCCAGACAGTACTATTACATTAATCTGGCTCATAGTTGTTAAATCAGACATGCATGCTCCATTGTGGGTCTGTCATTTCCAATGCACAGCACCATTATGTGATAAATCATGAATTTGTCACTTTTTTCTCTCCCTCAGATGTCTGACAGTGACAGTGATCTGGAGTTTGTCCCAGTGGCACAAAAAAAACGCTCCCCTCAGAAAAAAAGAACACCAAAAAAAGCGCCACCAAAAAAACGTCGTGGTATTGACCCTCCAGCAGCCCCCCTGTCGCCCACATATTCAGACAAGGTAAAGTAGCTTGGATCAATTGAAGGAAGAAAGTTGCTATTAATCTGTATTAAAATGCGTTCTTTACAAGTCGGCCTTTATCAAGTACAGTGGGTTTAATCCTTGTGAAATGAAAAATGTTTTTTTTTATACTTTTAGACCTTATCCAACGTTAACACCAACATTGCAGCTGTATTGAAAACAAATTATTTTGTTCTAACAAGCTCTATGCTGCTTAATGTTTAACCACACAGGGACATGCTCTTCCAGTTTCTTGGAAACACTTCAACACTGAGTTTAGTTTTACTGAGGTTGAGATTTTTTCTGCATAGTTTTACCGAGGTTAGGATTAAGGTCAGGTTTAGGCATAGCCTGTCATTCACAACAACTGGCCGCCCAAAGCACATCCTCTACGTCACCATGCACTCAACCCGAGAGCAAATACATGCTTAAATACATCACTTTTGACACTCAGTATAGATGAATGGTTGTGCCCTGGTGGGAAATTATGTGCATACTCTTTTAAATCACAATAAATTGTGTTTTTTGTCCAAATTCAGTAACAACTAAATCATGCATCAAGCTTTCATTCAATTTGGAGTTTTATAGACATTCGATATCAATATATCAGATATATCTGATATACATATAGCAACAGTATTAACCGTATTTTTAACAGTATTAACCCATAGTAAACGGGAACCGCTAGTGGTAGTTTTACCCTAGTTGACGGGAACCCCTATTGGGGTTCTGTACAGTATGTACAGTATCAAAAAATGTCAAAAAATTGATGGTGTTACACAATAATTTGAAGTTTTTCAGTACACTTAGGTTAGTATTTCAAAGACATTTTTAGAATCGGGATAGTCTACAATGGGTTAAAACATGGATAGATAGATAAATAAATGCATGAATGCAGCACTGCGTTATGTAATGTTGTATCATCTCCCTCAGATGCCTGACAGTGATGAGGTAAAAAGTGACAGTGACGTGGAGAAGGCTCCAGTGATGGCCCCAAACAAACGTCGCATGATAGACCCTTCTGCCATCGCCCCGGTGCCCATATATTCTAACAAGGTAAAATACTCTACGTCTGCTCCTGTGCCTGTAATCTAACTTGTGTTAGAACTGTGTCCTATATTCTAACTAGTGGTGGATAATGCTTTCAATGACACGATAGATATCTATTACGTACAGATCCCACTATGCGATATATCAATTTATCAATATCGATTATGCATTTATTCAGAAATAATAACCACGTTACACAGATACAATAATACAGGCTCTCAGGCTCACAGAGATCTCTAAGTTAAAAATAAAATGTCTAAACATCCTAACACAGGCCCAAGAGGCCCAAGACGAGTGTATTGCAATTGTCCAAGGGGTTGGTACCACAAATAATGAATAGTGTTTTTATGTGCGCCAAAGTCTTATCATAGATTTGTTCTCATCTCCAGGTGTTCAGCTTCTTGAATCCCAGTAAGATGCCTGCTGCTATGCTGGTTAAGACTGACACTACAGGTAAGGTACACGCGTGCACACACGCACACACACACACACACACACACACACACACACACACACACACACACACACACACACACACACACACACACACACACACACACACACACACACACACACTTGCACAGCTAAAATCTAAAATGGCACAGATGTTTTCCAGGGTTTTACTGGGTTGATAACTTGATATTTTGTTGATTGTAGCTGATCCTGTAGCTAAGAGTAAGGAGGACGTGGTGCTGTCTGAGCCCACAGTCCAGCTGGACAGCTCTTGCACCGACTCGGAGGACGAGGAGGGGCCACAGAAGGTCACCGTCCAACCGTGAGTAGTTGGTCTTCTACTGGGCTCTATGCACACACTCCATTTTGGAGGTGTTACCGATGGCACCGATTTCATTTTCATGGTTTAACTAGAGTCAGGGTGCTGCTATTGGACCTGTCGGCTCACTGGAAACACCAGTTTGCTTCCCATATATGGGTGTTCTGGGTCAGGTATGCCAAATGTGGATTGTGTGACACATGCACATTTCTGCCTGGCTTGCATATTAATTTCACTCACTGTAACAAATGAGGGTTTGTTTGCTTCCATTTGTACACATTCTGTGATAGTATACACTTTGATAGTATACACTTACTGTAAATAAATGCCTTACTTACACATACAAGAGTACACAACAAATAGGTTGTGAAATCAGTGGATCTACTCACCTACTCACAATGTGTCTACACACTCTGTTGTTTTCTGTGTGTGTGTGTGTGTGTGTGTGTGTGTGTGTGTGTCGTGGTTTGCAGGCCGAAGGTGTTGGACACGGTCATTCGCTCGCCCTCTCCACCACCACCCCTAGGGAGTCCCTCCACACGGTCCACGCGTGCCAG
Source organism: Benthosema pterotum (assembly GCA_039105355.1). NCBI lineage: Eukaryota > Metazoa > Chordata > Actinopteri > Myctophiformes > Myctophidae > Benthosema > Benthosema pterotum. The sequence goes on along the minus strand of CM076965.1, from coordinate 35,112,630 downwards.
TCGGCGGACATTTAAGTGAGTTGATTCTTATGGATATTCCCAGTGATCTAGAGCACTAGTTCCCTGTGACCCATTGAACAAAGCTTTGAATATCCCCAGTGCAACTATTGAGGAACATTTTACACTTAGTCCTTCCAGTCGCTGAAAAGCCAGGCATTGCCTGTTGCAGTGCAGGCCATGGAAGGACATAACCGTGCCAAACAGCGAAACACTACCAGAACTAGACAAGTGCCCCTTCATGGCACAGGTCTCCACCAGGTTAGACCAGGTTATGGCTCTGATGACATCGGAACGAGTGTACGTGAGTGGAGCGAAAAGTAGGCCATGGCCTACTCGTACGTGAGCGGAGTGAGCCAATATGATGACATCACCTAAACTGGCCATTAGGGTGCAACCTAGACGGTGCACGGACGGACGGACAGACAGACAGGGGGTAAAACATACTCTCCACCATACGGGTGGAGACAACAAAAATGCCTGAATGCTGCCTGCACGGTCAGTAGGAGAGCCAGTCTCCTTCCAGCACCTAACAGGGACCCAGCTCAGCCTGTAGAGGTCAACCATAGTTTCTGCAGTGGGGGACACATGCTCTGAGCAGTCGTCCTAACGTGTCACCATATTTGGGAAAAAATGGCGTCATCAGTATTGTCATAACACAACCCAGTCTAAACTCCCCTATTGGCTCATCATACGTGCCTGTAAGATGAGAGGTTATTGGCTTGAAAGAATGATGTAATGGCGAAGGAATAAAAAGAGTCACAACAGGTGTGAGGGTGTGAGGAATTTGAAAAGAGAGCTCTTGTCCGGTTGAAGGCATTCGTTCACACCTGTGTGGTATTCCAGACAGTGCTTATCCGATGATGAATGAAAAGACTGTCTACTTCCCCACTTCCCCACCAGCCTTTTGTGCGCAACCACAGGAGGATGGCAACTGACGTGTCACTCGAGGACATCACTCCGATATCATATGAATTTGCTGTTGTGGAGGAGTCACCACCAGATGAACTAGAGTTTGTGGGCACTGACGCCAGGTTAAAAATTCACCTCCTACAGGAGGGGCTGGAGCTTAAACTCCCCTGTGGTTCTCATTCGCACCTCTCTCTCACTGAAGACGACTGGGCCTGGAGTGATGTCTGCAAGTCTCCCTCGCAGGTACCAATGTTTGAGTGGCTCTGCAAAAGATTCATAAAACAGGCCCTTGGTCCCCTTGGGGCAACTCTGACCAAAATGAATAAACACCGGAAGACTGGAAAGCCATCAAGGATGGACAAAAAGGGATTGCCAGAGGAGTGCATTAGTGCTGACAGTGGAGAAAAGCAGTCTGCGCCGGAGAGCCTAGGCAAAGGGAATCCTGAAGGCAAGGAAAGCATGGTGTGCTCGTCCAGCGTCACATCGGCCGGCCACACATCGGCCAGCCTCACAGCGTCTAAAGCCCAAATGCTGGGCATGCCACCATTTAGTGGCTTTCGCAACCACCTCATCAGATGTGAGCTGCAGAAGAAGGAAGACCACTACACATACATCGAGAACTTCAGTTTCTTCCTCGGTACATACAATGTGAACGGCCAGTCGCCGAGGGAAAGCCTCCGTCCTTGGCTTGGCTGCAGCCCCGTCGCCCCTGACATGTATGGTGTGGGTTTCCAGGAGCTAGACCTGAGCAAAGCGGCTTTCTTCTTCAACGACACGCCCAGAGAGCCAGAGTGGATGACTGCAGTATTCGAGGCTCTACACCCAGAAGCCAAGTATGTTTTGGTGAAACTGGTGCGTCTGGTCGGCATGATGCTGCTGTTCTACGCAAAGAAGGAACACGCCAAGTTCATCTCTGAAGTGGAGGCCGAGTCCGTGGGCACTGGCATCATGGGGAGAATGGGGAACAAGGGAGCGGTGGCGATACGCTTTCGCTTCCACAACTCCAACATCTGTGTGGTCAACTCACACCTGTCGGCCCACATTGAGTGTGAAAGACGCAACCAAGACTACAAGGACATTTGCAGCCGTCTCCAATTTCACCCCCCGGACCCCACGCGCCCCCCCCTCACCATCATGAAGCACAATGTGGTATTGTGGGTTGGGGACCTCAACTACAGAATTGGTGACCTGGATGTCAAACATGTGAAGAATCTAATCACTAAGAAGGACTTTGAAACACTTCACAACTATGATCAGTTAAAGAGGCAGATCGATGAGGAGGCTGCATTTATCGGTTTTGCTGAGGGTGCGATTGATTTCCAGCCCACCTACAAATACAACACAGGCTCTGACCAGTGGGACACAAGTGAGAAATGTCGGGTGCCTGCCTGGTGTGATCGGATCCTGTGGCGAGGCAAGAACATCCGACAACTTCAGTACCAGAGCCACATGACCCTGAAAGCCAGCGATCACAAGCCAGTCAGCTCCCTGCTGGAGATTGGGATCAAGGTAGTTGACGAAGAGGCCCAGAAAAAGACCTTTGAAGAGATTATACGTGCCATAGACAAGATGGAGGCGGAGAGCACTCCGTCTGTAACCTTGTCCAAGCAGGAGTTCCACTTTAAGGATGTGAAATACATGCAGCACCAGGTGGAGACGCTGAGATTGCATAACAATGGGATAGTCCCGTGTCAGTTTGAGTTCATCCAGAAGCTACATGAGCCCACCTACTGTAAGCCCTGGCTCACTGCCACTCCGCACAAGGGCTTCATTGCTCAGGGTGGTCGCATGGACATCGACCTGGAGGTGTTTGTCAACCGGTCCACGGCCCCCGAGCTTAACTCTGGCATGCAGGAGATTGAGGACACCCTTGTGCTCCATGTGGAAAGGGGACAGGACTACTTCATCACCGTGTCGGGCAACTACCTGCCCAGCTGCTATGGTAGCACCATCCACACTCTGTGTCAGCTGAAGGAGCCCATTCAACTCGTACCCCGGGCGACCATCCGCAAACTGAGCGAGTCTGCAGCAGAGGAAAGTACAGCGATCACTGCCAAGCCTCTGGCTATTCCTAAAGAAATCAGGACGATGGGGGACCACTTGCTTGCCCGTGCCATCGACCAGGAGGACCTCTTCCAGCAGCCTGGGCTCCGCCGGGAATTTCAGGAAATAAGGGATAGTCTTGACACAGGCCTGCCCGAGTCTCTCCCTGGCAGTAACCACTCGGTAGCCGAGGCGTTGCTTCTCTTCCTAGATGCTCTCCCGGAGCCTGTGGTACCTTACTCCTTCTATCAGCAGTGTCTTAAATGCTGCTCTAATGTCAGCGAGTGTAAGACTGTTATCTCCATGTTGCCGTGGCCGCATAAGGATGTGTTCATCTATTTAGCTGCTTTTCTCCGCAAGCTGTTGGAAAACTCGCCATTCAATCGACTGGACGTCACCATTTTGGCCGCCATATTTGCTCCTCTGCTTCTTAGGTCGCCTACAAAGCAGGACTTTGCGGAAAAGCGGAAGACCCAGGAGTTCTTTCAGCACTTCTTGAATGAGGATTTCACTTCATAAAGAACAGTGAATGCAAAAATATAAAAATATGATGCGTAAAGAATCAGAATCTTCTCAGTGTTTGAAATCCATTGTGTTGATTTTCTCTTTCTAGTGTCTGTAACATAGGCCAGTGGCATAGTCAAGGTATCGGGTAGGCCCATCCACTATCCATGCGCTATCACCGAATATACTCATTGAGGTCAAATGTGCTGAAATGGTCCTAAATTCACTGACCATGATGTGATCGATGTAAAGTTTAAACCGTAGTTTTACTTTCAAAAGGAAAAAATCCTCAGTCTTTTGTTTTATCTCTGCATCCATATATTTTCAACCGCTCTACCAGAGAGTTCACGACTTCCCTCTCAAGAGCAACATTAGTGACTTCCTTCTGGCTTGTGCCTTGGTCTGCCCGGGGGTACACACACATCTTTACAGCATGGTTCTGTGGTGGTGACTAGGTGACCGATGTCACAGAATAGATCCACAGGGAGGGAAGCCCCGCCATTATTAGACACCATCTTGTTTGTTTATTTACTGTGGTTCTGCAGGAGACTAGCTGTCTAGACATGGTGCTGGTCTGTCTCTTGTCGCCAGTGGAAGTGGAAGTAACTTTGTCACCGTTTTAGCACAGAATGTGTTTGTAGCACGGAATGTGAGTTTACATTTGTCAATTTGTTATGACTAGTCATTAAATTGTCTATAATCAATTTTCAATGGTCCCCCTATGTTCTCCCTCTCTTTGTCAGCGAGATGAACAGGAAGCTTAGTGTGTTGGGATCCTGTCTCCGCACGTCGCCACTGAAAAGAGCCAGGGGGCGCCTCAGCTCCCCCTCCAAGCCGACCACAGTATGCGGCCCTCTTGACGATGAAGATGGCAACAGGGAGATCACACTGAAGTTCCGCTGGCGGTCGGTCCTGCACAAAATCACAGTGCCGTCTGTAAGTCACTGATGCCATCTTTGCCTTTTACACTTGCACAGTGTACATGAGGTTGAGCTCGACCTTGAGTATTTCCTATTCCAATACTTTCACTTCTAATCCACTTCATATCTGGTCCAAATGTGTATTTTTTACTCCACATTATGAAAACTTTATTACTTTATAGGTTTTGTTTATTATTGCAAAACATGCATTAAGCACTTCAGCCCTATTGAGCTTCTGAATATAGCCAATCTGCAAACTCACGATTGGTCACATTGGGTCCCGAGCTAAAAGGTTAGTGTAGAGCCCAAGTCCCTGTACTTGGGTGCTACTGGTTGCCACTATACTAACGAGGCCGTTCAGACATGTACCCCAAAAACTGATATCCAAATGTTCACTGAGTTTATAGTAAATTATATTTATTCTGCTTTAAGTCCTATACTTTCTAAATACAAAATAAACAACATAAAATAAACCGTCGACGTATGCAGGATACAGATCATCAGAACAGTCTAAAAACTGTTTGCTTCTGTCACTGGCAACACCTGAGCCTGATTAGGGGCAGGGTTAAATACCCACCCCTCCCTGTAACCATGACAACCTTGATAGGTAAATTGACAATCAATCAGGGAAACCATATGATGGGTCAAATGGCTCTTACAGTTAGGTTGTCCTGTTGTTTCCATCTGCAGTACCAATAATCTAGGGCTCTTCTATTGGAATTACCTTTGTTGAAACCATGTTTTGAACATGTCCATGATTAACTGTTTCCCTGTCTATCTAACCATACAACTTTACCGTTGGGTAGAAACCTCATATTCTCATAATGTTGAAAACGTTTACTTTTTCAGAAAATGGCAAAAGTAGCACATCAATTGTACGACAATTTTAGTGTGAATCAAGGAGATCGTTAATTTGCAAAAAAGAAAAGAAAAAAAAAAAACACAAAAAGTTACAATATGGAGATCAAAGGTTTCTGCCCGACCATGACAATATAGAGAAGAATGTGAGTTTTCTTAGTTAGCACTAATGATGCTTCATTAACCCACCAACCGCCTACAGTAGGCCTATCTGCTCGTCCTACCTGCCGAACACAACGGTATGCAGAACGAAGAATTAATTGACTCCATTCTTTAATCCATCTTTTGATCAGAGCGTATCATTTCATGATCGTTGTGTTATATTTCATTTGGGATAGAATTGGCACGGCCATTTTGAAAAAAAAAACAAAAAACACTGCACCCGCTCCCATTCTATCCCATGCATTATCTCAGAGTCAACCCCTGAATGTCACTTACATCGGTAAACAGTGGGGAGAGCCAGCGGGCTGAGCGGAACGTCCAGGACTCGTGACTAGGGATGTGAAAAAAGTCTGTGCTCATGGCGACACAAGGTACAAGTCGACAAATAGCCTCTTCTTTTTTTATATTAATGATTTTTGTATTCTTTGTAATTTCTTGTTCAAAACCAGGGTTGGGAAGTAACGGATTACATGTAACAGGATTACATAATCGGATTGCAAAAAACAGTACCGGGAACGCCTCACGGTACATTTTAAAATGTGTAATCTGCAAGATTGTAACGGTAAGATTGTAACTTTTTATTCATTTTATGAATGGGTCCCATCAATCAAAATTTCGCTCCGCTGTGAGCGCATGCATGCACTTCAGCTGCAGCAGCAGTGACGGACCAGCAGCAGTGGCAATATTTCAACGTCACCTGTTTTAATCTCTTCTGCCAAAATGTAAAAGTGTTCTTACTGGAAAGTGGATGTCCAATAATCATCCAGTGACTGTAGTCTCCGATGCTGTCCTTTTAAACTCCATGCGTTCATCACATTAAAAAAGTGTGGTCCAGTAAATCCTCTATTCTCCAACCGAGAGTTACAGTATTCCATGGAAGCAGGTCCAATTAAACACGTGCGAGAAAGCATAACATCTAAATAACTTTAGAGAGGCTAAATCCACCACCACGTAAACACAGGAAGGAATAGCCAGCTAATGTCAAAGTTGCGACATTGAGGGGTCAGAAATGGGCCGATCAGGCGCTGTTCATGCAGCCCCCCTAAATAAGAGCATGCTCTGTTTGACACAAACTGTAGCAAGAATTATTACTAGTACACTAGTTACATTATTATTATTTGAGAATAATGTGTCTGTGAGACATACACAAGAGGGGAAAATAGTGTAACTCTTACGTTGGACTGAGTATTGTTTGTACTGTTATTAGGGCAAATTAATTGGGAATTAAATGGCCTTAACCATATTATGTTCTCCTTGTTTGATTGTGGCAATGTGGTAAAACTACTGTATACTATATCTATTGTATAGGCCCTCCAGAAAAATACCATTATGCGATCACAGAATCCATTGCATAATCAAGCAAAAGGCCGCATTATGCGGCCATCAATTGATTTCTAAAAGGACGCACAATTCCCGCATATTTTACGTATTTTGCATATGTGCGCGCAAAATATGTGCATTGTGTGGGCATCGCATGATTTCACAATCCCTGCATATCTTCGCATAAAGTTTATAAAGTTACAACCTCACTCATTTCTTCACTTTCACACAGAAGCGCGGTGGTGATGAGCGCCCGCTTCTCTCTCTGTCTCTCGCTCTCTCTCTCAAAGCAGTGTGTGTGTGTGTGTGTGTGTGTGTGTGTGTGTGTGTGTGTGTGTGTGTGTGTGTGTGTGTGTGTGTGTGTGTGTGTGTGTGTGTGTGTGCACGTGCGTGCTGCGCTGCGCTGCTGCTTCTTCAAGACAGCCTGATATCGCATCGGCTCGGCTACATCCATACGCAGTTTATATTACCGTCGGAAAGCTTCCAAGACTCACCCCAGGTGATGGCAATGCTAATCAGTGTATTCTTTAAGCATCAAAAAGCTCTGTTGAGCGGGCAGTCGTTATAGCCTAAAGTTTACAGCTGTTTCAATGTTCTCATCGTATTTTTAGGTCTAAAGGGGCTTACAGACGGTGAGGAATAAATCGCCCACTCTAATTCATTCTCAATGGGGGTGGCGTTTTTTTAGCACAAAAGTTCAAAAATCGACCCGCGTTCAAGAAACCGTTTATCGTCGGTCGTTTTCCGCCCGGTGTCACTGATTTTTATCGCGCGCGCGTGCACGAAACGAGCATGCGCGCGCGAGTTCAATTCAAGTTCAATTCCAGTGAACTTTTTGTAAAACGCTTGGCGATTTATAGCAAACATACAACATAATGAGGACGATGAGGACCCACTCTGCAAGTAGACCTGCACAGTGACTTCACCGTTTCTGTCCCGGGAGTGGATTCCCTAATCATTTAAGGCTCTGGCGCAGCCGAGCCAGGGCAGGATCTAGCCAGCCCTACTAGGGTGGGCTGGAAGAATGGCGGGTGGGCAACTCCAAAGTTTTTCATATGAAGCAGTGCTTTTGAACATTTTTTTATACCAGGGCCCACTATTTATTCGGCTTTTGTGGACCACTAGTGGTCCACTGGTTGAAAACCACTGATATCACCTTTCATTGGGTGGGCACGATGCACGTTTGGGTGGGCTGTGCCCACCCCTGCCCCGTTTCTATATCCGACCCTGAGCCGAGCCACGACGTGAGTTGTGGCAATTCTGCTCTAACGTTCTAATGTTTACAACGCATTATTGCGCGACGTGTTGTGAGTTTGTGTCACGGTCACGCTATGACGAAGCATGTTGGTTACATGCTTTTACACTGCCTTCCAACTTATTATGCAAATCATGTTTTTGTTTGATTTTCCAACATAATTGATGCAAATGATATCAGCATAATTTTCAAGTCATTAGCTGTCAATTTATATTTCAAATGTTATTGAACAAACCTCCTAATGAAAACAGAATTTAGAAAATAAATTAAAAACTGATATCGCACTGTTCCAGGTTATTATGCACATCATAGTTTTAAGACATTTTCTAGTTTGTAAAGAACTGAAAATAGTAATTTGTTGAATTCATAGCAATAAGGAGGTCATATGTACTGGGAAAAAATGCTATTTCAATCCAAAACATGTTAACAGGTCCAGTTACATGTTAACATGGGACCCCTTGTTTGATAGCAGCTTGCGTCCATAAAACTTGTGAGTTTATGGAGAGTTTCTGCTTGAATGTCTTTGCAGGATGTCAGAACAGCCTCGCAGAGTTGCTGTTTGGATGTGAACTGCCTCCCAACCTCATACTGTACACAAAGACTAATTTTCAAACAGTCTTGTTCACTGATGAGTGCCGTCCAAAAAGGCTGCGACGTCAGCAAGGAGGTGGCGGAGTCATGTTTTGGGTGGGAATCCTAGGGAAAGATCTGGTTGGCCCCTTTAGGGTCCCTGAAGGTGTGAAAATGACTTCTGCAAAGTATGTTGAGTTTCTGACTGACCACTTTCTTCCACGGTACAAAAGCGAAGAATCATGCTTTCTGAAACAAAATCATCTTCAAGCACAACAATGCACCATCTCATGCTGCAAGGAATACCTCAGCTTCATTGGCTGCTATGGGCATAAAAGGGGGAAAAAAAATCATGGTGTGGCCCCCATCCCGCCCCCCCCCCTGACCTCAATCCTATTGAGAATGTCTGGAGCATCCTCGAGCGAAAGATCTAAAGGGGCCGACCAGGTCTTTCCCTAGGACTCCGGCCCAAAATATGACTCCGCCACCTCCTTGCTGACGTTGCAGCCTTGTTGGGACATGGTGGCCATGCACCAACCATCCACTACTCCATCCATCTGGACCATCCAGGGTTGCACGGCACTCATCACTGAACAAGACTGTACTGAAAAATGTACAGTATGAGAGTGGGAGGCAGTTCACATCCAAACAGCAACTCTGGGAGGCTGTTCTGACATCCTGCAAAGACATTCAAGCAGAAACTCTCCATAAACTCACAAGTTTTATGGACGCAAGCTGCTATCAAACAAGGGGTCCCATGTTAACATGTAACTGGACCTGTTAACATGTTTTGGATTGAAATAGCATTTTTTCCCAGTACATATGACCTCCTTATTGCTATGAATTCAACAAATTACTATTTTCAGTTCTTTACAAACTAGAAAATGTCTTAAAACTATGATGTGCATAATAACCTGGAACAGTGCGAAAACAGTTTTTAATTTATTTTCTAAATTCTGTTTTCATTAGGAGGTTTGTTCAATAACATTTGAAATATAAATTGACATCTAATGACTTGAAAATTATGCTGATATCATTTGCATCAATTATGTTGGAAAATCAAACAAAAACATGATTTGCATAATAAGTTGGAACGCGGTGTAGCCAGCAGAGTTTATTATACAACATATCTAAACCGTGATGGATGCTGCCGATTTTATTTTAACCTACGCAACTTGGAATAACTATAGTCTACGTTCAAATGTCAACCTCTACAGCTGCAGCCATCATTATTGGTGACTGGTGAGTCATTAATTCATTGTAAATGAATTGTAAATTCAGCGTGATCATGATCAGGTAGCGCTTGACTGGAAGTTGTCTGGGAAGTTGGTAGTCTGTTGGCTTGGTTGGCTTCTGAGCCACGCATTTCGTCCGCCCCCCTCCCCTCCCCTCCCGGCATAAAACGCGTGGCGTTTATCGACGGGCGATTTTCTTATTTCGGCACTGCCGGCATAAAAAACTCGCCCGTCGATAACGCCGGCGTTTATCGTTGCCGTCTGGAAGCCCCTTAAAGGTGATTTTATGCTCATTTGTCCAAAGCATAGTCGGCTATATGTCTGCTTGACTAGATTTAGAAGCGAAATTGATACTGAAACGATTCATTATTTAATATGGAGAAATCCTGTTATTTTACATGTAACTCAATGGGTGACAAAGGCAGTTTGGCAGAGTGGTGTGGGTTGTCATAGTGAAAAGTTATTATTATGGCTCTACCCATTCATGGACCCTTAAATGAATATTTGACGTGTGGATGCCCATCTGAAATATATTTTCGTGTGAGCTTGTAGATGGGCTTGAAATTAGCCCATGGCATCTACAAGCTCACACAAAAATAGACCTAGGCATATGCCTAGGCCTATTTGTAAATATCCCTAAGTTTAAATGTATTTTTATATTTATGCATTTTGCTAAGGACCCCCTGGAACCCCTGCAAGGACAGCACATTAAGAACCAAATACCTATAAGGTGTAAGAAATCGCCTTTTTAATCAAAATGCATATTTCGCATTTTCCCGCATCCTTCAATTTTGTTCCGCAACTTTTGCAAAATCCCGCATTTTCACTGCATAATTGCACTTAAAAACCCTGCATATTCCATCGCATAATCAAGGATTTTTGCCCGCAACAATCACGATTTTAGCCCACATCAAGGATATTTCCCTGCGTTTTTCTGGAGGGTCTAACTGTAATTACCGATAAATAGAGTTGCTTCAAGTAATCCAAAAGTAACCTGTTACTTTACTTTTTAAATCGGGGAACCCAGATTACATTACTGACTACAATTTTTAGAAAGTAACTTGTAACTGTAGGGGATTCCTTTAAAAAAGTAACTTTCCCAACCTTGGTTATAACGTTACCGTTTTCAAGGGAAGAGAATTGCTTATTTTGGGTATTACAATCACTGTAGCGAGAAAATGTCTGTGCTGCGTGCGTGTATGCTGCGTCCTCCTCCTCCTTCCCCCTGCAGTCTGTCTCAAAGAAAGCGGCTATGATCGCTTATTTGCTTATTTTTTGGATCCATGGCACAAACACCTAAAGTTCACCACCAACGAGATGAGAGCAGCCGTTCGTGAACATGTCACTGCTTTCTTGTCAAATGTCCCGGCGAGGCTGGCTTCTCCCAAGGAGGAGGACGAGGAGGCGGTGGCCCCCGCCTGCACCCGTCGAAAAAAGCTAAACAGGCGGACGCAATGATTGACTTCTTCAGGGAGGATTATTTCGCCGAAGAGGCGCCTCTGTTTGTCGAGGCCGAAATGGAGCGTTACGTAGGGAAGGAGGCCATCTCTCCTGCACAAGACTCAGGTCTCACATGGTAGAGAGAGAGACGTGTGCTGCTGCTGGTTACTAGAACAAGCCTATATTATTTGTACTCATCTTGCTCAGTGTTCTGTTTCACGTTGTTTGCTGCGTGGCCATGTCTAACGAAGCAGACGCACGCAGGGAAAAGCAAAGATGCAGGGAATCCGTCGCAAGGAATGAGGAAAACAAACTCCTCTATCAAGTCGATTAGGCTACTATGAATGTGGAATGGCATGTGCGGGCGCGCATCTGTTGTCTGCGTGGTGCGCTCTTTCATGCCGACATGCCAAATAGGTGTCGATGGGCAAGTTACTGGGAAAATGTAGTAACCTACACTACTTGCTACTCTCGATAAAATGTACCTAAGCTACACTACAAGCTATCCCCAGAACATTGTAGCAAGCCACACTACAAGCTACACGACAAAAGTAGCTTGATGTAGCTTGCTACATCAACACTACATAATATAAATATATATCTCAACTTAATGTACAACTTTGTAAATAATACTCATAATAATAAAATAATATTAATACATGTGTATTATGTACATTAGAGGGATGTATATTTGAGGTTTTCTACCCATTAAAGTGGGCGGAATTTGAAAATGTGTGTGGGAAAATGTAGTAAGATACAATCTTTGCTACTCAAAATAAGTAGTGTAGCTTCACTACAAGCTACTCGAAACAAGTAGTGTAGCTTCACTACAAGCTATTCCCAGAACAAATGTAGTAAGCTACACTACAAGTTACAGGAAAATGTAGTTAAGCTATGTAGCTTAGCTACTTGTAACAAGCTACTGCCCATCATTGCAAATAGGTGTCGATTAACATCCCTACTCGTGACCCTGATGTTCTTGCAGAGGCAGAATGGTCAAGACACCAGAAACATGATGACGCCATCATACATCCGGCTTTGGAGCACTGGTGCAGTGCGCTTTGGGTTAACTTAATAATATTCACTTTACGCTTTCAGTCGGCGCCGTTGAGCAAGGCAGTGGAAGAGCTGTCCGTCAAGATCAAGGTCACACCCTCCCGTATCCTTTTGCTGAATAAGGAGAGAGACCTGCCCACAGACTCCTCAGCCAATGAGCTCGGCCTCAGCATTGCTGACATCATAGGTGGGTCATGTGCGTTTGTATAATACAGCACAAGTTACGGATGAACCCCCAGCCATCATTGTATTGTCCCGTATAGACATAAGTCTAAACGGGACAATACAATGATGGCTTAAGCATTAGGTATTGGTTAGTTATAGCCTGACCTCAGTCTGAATTGTCATTTCGTTTCACTTCATTATTCAGACTGAACTCCCTCTCCACCACAGCAGTTTCTAGGATGGGCTGTTGGCCAATCAGATGCTGGGGTTGAATTTCCAACCGGAACAAATGGCCCCAAAGGCAGGAAAGCCAGTCCTTGAATCACAGGGAAAAAATAAGCTAGTATTTTTTAAGCTGCTGATTCAGGTCTGGGCCAGGCTAGGTTAGTTATTTAGTATAGCAAAAACCTACTGGTTTTGATAAACAATTTACCCTATCAGGAGAAACCTATGTTTATTCACCATTTAAGTGGTCTAACTTGCAGTAAGATGTTGTGCGTCTTATTGGCGCCTGGGCTTCCCATATATGGAGTTTTGGGTCAGGCATGGTTAAGAATGGCCTAATGTGGAGTGACACCCAGACATTTCTGCCTGGCTTACATAGTAATCTCGCTCACTGCAAAAAAAAAAAAAAGAAGTAGACCGGATTTGACTACATGGCAAACTATCCTTTAGCGCAGTATGCTTAGGTTTTCTACTACCTCCATTAGTCTTGGGCAATATACCGGTATTACCGTTTACCGCGATATTGAAAATCAATACCGAGTAATATCGCAGGATTTACAAAAAATACCGAATACCGAATATCGTATTTTACCGTCCCCTCCAAACAATATCGTCCAAAAAAAGAAAAACAACCACGCAGCACCGCTGCTCATGTCACATCGCAAAGAGTTGAGATTTGATTCCTTCTATGCATCTTCAATTCTGAACGGATTTTGATAATTCAAACTGGTATTTGCTGTGTCCATTGAGTGGTTTCGTTGGGTGTATATGATGTGTATAATTATATACCGTTTAATGAAATAATATGGACTGAGAATGCCACCTTTTATCTATATGAGAGAGAGAGAGAGAGAGAGAGAGAGAATTGTTGCATGTAGTTGAGTCTACGGGGTTCTCACCCTCACCCACTGGCTCTCCCTGCCACATGTCAGCTACGGGTTTCCATAGCAACCACACAACACACAGAGAGACGAGAGAGTGTAGTAGAGGGGCAGAGGAGCCTAATGGATCTGTACACTGAAGGAGCTTGGATTTATTGACTTTTGGATCTAATATCTATCTTTTTCCTGATCTTTGGTGGTTGACCTGTTATTTGGAGACAAGGTAAGGTTAAAAAAAGCCTTGGTTGCTGTTTTTTTTTTGTAATGGCGGCACTGATTGTTTGAGGATCGCTAGTTAGATCCAGCTAAATGATGGATCCTTTGTAACCAAACGGACCCTTATGGATCTGTAACTCTTGAGATCACAAAATGAAACCAAATGGACCTCACACACACACCAGTAGTCCAGGGACCACCAGTGGTCCCTGGACTACTGGTGTGTGTGTGTGTGTGTGTGTGTGTGTGTGTGTGTGTGTGTGTGTGTGTGTGTGTGTGTGTGTGTGTGTGTGTGTGTGTGTGTGTGTGTGTGTGTGTGTGTGTGTGTGTGTGTGTGTGTGTCTGCTCGTCTGCTCGTCTCTCTTGTTCCTGCTGCGGTGCGGTGGCACAGCAAGTTATATTTCAGTTGATTTTTAAATACAATTGGCTACTCTGTCTGTGCATGGTGTGCTGTGATCGTCTGCTGTGGTGTTGTCCTTTGATGTAGATGTTTGATATCCACAGGGTGGATGCACAAGGGTTTAATTTAACATATAATGGGGGAAATGGTTATCGTAGTGATTGCGCTGCTCGTCGTGATTGACAGGGGGGACGGACAGAGAAGATCACGAGCCCGCGTGGACAGCAGTCGGTGGTTTGGCCGCTAGACTCGGTAATATCGATAATACCGGTTTTAATCACGTTATCAAAATCGATATTAAAAAATCAATATCGCCCAAGACTAACCTCCATACAGGCTAGCTTATATGAAATATCCCATATGAAATCTATCAGAGCTTTTCACCTGTGACACAATTCCATACAACATGTACTGTAGTTGGCTTGATTTCCTGAAAAACAAGTTGAAGACTACTGTAAGAGACTCTGTAATGGAGGCTTCATTTCACGGCTCATTCATCTCGGCTGTTTTGTTCCCTCTGTCCTAGACTGTGTGATAATGGAAGAGAACAATAAAGAGGTGGATGAGAATGAGGACGGGATCATCAGCATCAGGATTCAGAACAAGGAGAGGAGTGGAGCCCAGACTTACTCCCTGCACAGAGTATGTACTGTATATCTACCACTATTTTTGAAAAGATTTTACATATTTATTTTAAAACCTTAGTTAGTAGATTGTGATTTTTAATCCAGTACAAACTAGGGTTTAATGCCGGATAATCCCGGATTCCCGGGACGCCCGGGTACAACTGACTTAATTGCGGGATACAATATTGGCGACGGGTGGAGTCAGGACTATGGACCGCACGACCGCCTCAGATGCAGACCAGCTTATATAGCCTGCATCTGAGGCGGTCGTGCTTTTATAGCCTACACTAGAAAAAATATGAACGTCTGAAGAGAACGTTAAACTTCCCATACTGCATGGACTTAATTTCCTCGCGACAGATTGTCCCTGTTCTACAACTTCTTGTACATCACACGGCCACTCAGCAATGTGAAATAACTTACAACACATGTAAAAAAAAAAAAAAAAAAAACACCACAGCGCAGATCACACCACAGCGCAGAGCTCTCTCGCTCTCTCTCTCTCGCTCTCTCTCCCCCATGTCCACCGAGGTTATTATAATATTACAATATACAGTAGCCTATACAAAATAAGTTATATAACTTGCATCCCGTAACTTGTTGTCATGTCAGACTGCGACTAAAACTTGTGTAGTCAACAACGCTTCGTTTGCATTGATGAGCTGGAAACGCAGCTGCAATGAATAGTTGGCCTATTAAATGCCCATACCAAATATTTGATCATCAAGCCTCAATCATCATGTACAAGAGCACTTTTGGGGCGCGTTCTACCATCGTATCCTCTTGTGATGTGCAGATAACCTTATTATGCGAAAAGACCACATTTGAGACGCGCTGTCAGCTTCTCTCTCTCTCTCTCTCTCTCTCTCTCTCTCTCTCTCTCTCTCTCTCTCTCTCTCTCTCTCTCTCTCTCTCTCTCTCTCTCTCTCTCTCTCTCTCTCTCTCTCTCTCTCTCTCTCACTCTACCACACCGGAGCGCACTCGCCTATTAGTTTGCATTGCTCAGTGTACTCAGTGCGCAATTTCCGAACGCGCCCTTCCAATAAGTAGCCTATTTTGCGTGCCGCATTGCTAATATTTGTATAAGCAGCTAACATTTGTATTTGATAATGTTCATATTTTGTTAAAATTAAAGGTTTAAAACAATAAAATATCACTATTCAATTGAGGATATTAAGTATCGACATATAATTGCATTTTTAGGGGGACTTTTTTAACTGTCTTATCCTTCTATTTTTTACGGGAATTCCCGGGAGGGCCGGGAAATCATCGACAAAATCCCGGGATGTAAAATGGGCCAAATTCGGGAAAAATATTAAACCCTAATACAAACAGCCCTACACCGACACATTGTGAGCTTGTAGATATGGTATTTTCAAAAGAAAAATACAATTTTCACACTTTCAGACCACATCCGTGATTATTATATGGCCATACCCAACAATGCATGCCAAAAAGGGAACATTTTCATTTGTGTATATTTTTTTCAAAAGTCCATAAAAATTGAATGTTAATTACTTCCTGAAAACAAAACCATGTTGGGTGACGTATGCACTATCGGTTAAAACTGAATCATCATAGGGCATTAACCAAAATATTGATACATCGATGCAACCATTTGCATAACACGACTCCCAAAAGCCAGAGTTGAAAAGTTGTTTTTTTTTTTTTCCTTCCTCCGAGGGAAAGGAGTGAGGAGGGGGAATTAAACATTTACCTTTGTTTTCCCTTTTTTCTTTCTCTGTGTGCGACACAATGTGTACATAATTCAACTGTAATATTGGTTATTGTGACGGACAGAAGTCATTCTTTCCTTTCCTTTGCAACTCTATCGGAGTTGAGCTTTAATTACCAATATTAATGCAGCTGTGTTTTGACTGTAGCGCTGACGGCGTGCTGCGTTCCACTGACTGGCTGCGAAACTGTTTGAATCATTACGTACATGGATCAGATCGAACTGCAAACAGTGTCAGAAAAATACAGAACCGCGCTCCAAACTTAATCAACCATCACCACCCCACCCATGCTACAGTGTCCGTCTTCCTCGTTTCGCATTACGCACGGAATTCCCGTACAGCACGGGAACGCATGCTTCTCCAGCGCATCATAGTGGCACCATTTGATCCCCGCCACCCCTTGGGGAACCACCACGGGGGACCCCCACGCATCCTTTTGAAGGCTACGAAGGCTGTAGCCTGCTCAAAAAAAAGAACAATAGGTAGGGGTAAGGATGTTGCAGACAGTCCTCCGGCTTGCATGTTCATTCACACCTCGCCAAGCAAGGAAATGTAGGAGGCCGTGTCCATTATGATGCAACCCTATCATACAGGTTCAAAAACAATGGCTTTGTGTTCAGAGCGGAGTTAGATGGAGTAGCAGCAGGTAGTCAGAGTTTACCTACAGTACATCCATTCATTATTGAACTAGCCCAGAAATTAGAACTACGGCCCTTTCTCAATTCCTTTTTTCCACCCTACCCCTTAAGCCTCAACCGTCCCTTGTCTCTTGCCCTTGCCCCTACAAAATGAGTGCCGAGGGTTAGGGGGATAAATCATCCCCCTAGGAATTGGAATGTCCCTAGATATCAATTGCCCCTTATACAGTACCCCATGATATAGGTGATATTCTCAGAATATAGCTGATCTGCAAGCTCACTATTGGCAACTGGTTCCCAAACTTTATGTCAAGGACCCCCCAAAAAAACGACATTAAGTTTATATGGGGAAGTCCGACGGGCCCCCCTAACTTTACACAATTCACAGGCCACCGTTATCGCTGTTACCCCACTGGCCTATTTAAACTGCTACACCAACAATTGAACAAATGGTGCCCCATACAATTTTGAACCTTCATTGAACCTTCAAAATAAAATGCCCAAATTAACCATTTCATTGCACCTTTAAAAACTTGAAACAGGAAACTTGAAATATTTCTGCTTGATGCATACTTTCCTTTTTGTAACTGTTAGAACATATTGACTACATTTTGAATTCTAGACTTTTTATTTGTTTTCTATATGGCAATATTGATACTGTTACTTTAATAGTTCAAAATGTTTGGTCCCTTTGTGTTTGGTTAGGACGCAGCCCTGGGCTCCGTGCTCCACCAGTACATTTCCAGCACGTACGCGAACACCAAGGGCCAACCCAAGGTGGTCTTCTGCTTTGACGGCACCAAAATCAAACACAGCCAGACCCCCTCCCAGCTCGACATGGAGGATGGTGACGTCATCGACGTGTGGGCATGAATATTTAAAGATGGAGTGCTGTGATTTGTGTGTATACTATACAGTATATATATGTGTATATGTACAGTATGTACAATTGTACATGTGTATACACTGTATATATGTATATATATATATATATATATATATATATATATATATATATATATATATATATATATATATATATATATATATATATATATATATATATATATATATATATATATATATATATATATATGGCCACACCCACCAGTTCATTAAAGCATTCAGTGATTTATTTGGGTGATTTTGAGAAAAACCTGGTCTACGCAGGTAACAAGATGTGCACATGGACACGCTCTATGGCCTGACAAGGGCAACAGGCCAACAGCACATACACCAAGGCTGGACTCCACTCGACCAGGATTGGACGGCCTCTCATAATCCTAATTGGATGAAACTAGGGTATGTTTGTTTTTCACCCCAGGGTCTCTCTGGGGACAGGGGGGAACTGATGGTCAGCACACTCTATAGTAGGCAGGATTATCAAAAATAAAAGAAAAAAGTGAAAATTTAATTGAGCGAAATCACTGAATATACCACTGAATAAGTGTACCTGGTACCGGTAGCACCACTCATGCAAACTTAAGCCTCGTTAGCTGTGATTTTATGGAGGAGGGGTTGGTGCTATGATGTCACTTGGTGACCAGGTGTATTTTGTTTGAGACTTTTGACACAAAGGCTATCAGTTTTCAAGAAGAAACCCAAAATATGCAGGAAATATTATAACCACATGCAGGACTCACAGCCCATAGACATACAAAACAGAAAAAGTACATAAATGACAGAATTTCATCTTTAATTTTCATTTCTCATTGTTAACAGTGCATTATTTTGGTTATAAATAATTAGTTGAATGAACAGTTTGAGTTTGTTTGTTGCACTTAACCTTATTATTATTATTATTATTATTATTATTATAAAGGTATCAGTTTTTAATTTGTGCATCCTTTTGGTAAGAATTTCATTATTTAAATAAACAAAAATATTGTAGTGATCCTTTAATGTCATTTTCTTATTACAGGAGAAATTGTGAATATGTTATGTTGGGTTGGCACAACTGAACATTCGGTTCAAATAGGGAAACATAATTTAGCATAATCTATCAATGTATCTTGTATTGGAATTTTGTCTAGGTTATTAATTTTAATAATTATACCCCACTTTCTCCCCAATTTTGTATGCCAATTAATTCTCCCCACTTGCATTCCTTCTTACTTCTATTCCTTCTGCCCATGGTGACGTCCCAGCCCCAGTTTTGTCAAGGGTTATGACATCATTTCTGAAATATTCAAATTTTCCCATTAGCCATACGATCGGTATTGACACTGAGAACAACAATAGGTGATTGTAATCGGTCCCAAAAAAGAGACAGCAAGATAATTTTGCAACTGCAGTCGTGACCATTCTGACCCCGGCATTTACAAGGTACCAGGCAACTATTTGCAGTGGCTGTTATTTATTTTTGCAATGGCTTACACAGGACCATTATTTTGTTACAGAGCATACTCTTTGTGAAAAACCAAAAGGTATGATAAACATACATAGCAGGCAAAGTTCTTGTATTTTTTAAATATTTATAATATTAAAGAGATTATACAAGAGGCAGCTCAGACTGACACAATGTAATTACGATAGTCATAGTGAGTGAGTGCACCTGCAGGCCAAACAAAATAACCCAAAATGGCATAAACAGAATGAAAATACACACACACACAGTGAATTCAAGTATAGTAAATGTAATCTTACCTGACAAAAGAATCAAAGCACTGCAGGCATCCCACCAAACACATCTGATCTATTAACTCAAAGAGATCCCTCCCACCTCTCTCTCTTGCTCTCTCTGTCTCTTCTTTCACTGCGCTCTTGGGCCACCTGGTGATATACAGGATAGCCAGAGCCTTATACGAACTTTATTCTCTTAAATGAGGATTGTATGAAAGGTGCCACTTGAATAGCCACATACTCTTATCTAACATTTTCCGTATGGGAAAGATGTATACAGGTAAGGAAATTCACCACTGTCTTCCAGGAGTTTAGTTGGCCCAAACGAGCCTGCAGTGAGGCAGGCCAGGTGAAGCCTGCAGAACCTTCTTGGGACACTTTGAAGAGTGTGGGGAAGGGCACAGGTCCTGGGCTCAGTTGTCATAATATTATGTCAAATTATGGTCAAATTAAGGTGGAGACCGTGAGGGCAACAGTCACCCCCACAGGGTGACGTAACAGTCACTGGTGGTGTAAGGTGGTGACTACCATAAGGCGGTAGTCGACCGTAAGGCGGTCTTGCACCCGCTTCGACCTCTATCCATCGATTGAATAGACACTTATCAACAGAAATGTTACGATCCAATCGTGCCGGTATAGCAGATATTCAGATACCCGCCGGGCAAGTAGATATTTTGTATTCATTGCATCGGTGGATCACGGATACTACTAGTAGGGCGGGGCGAAGGAAGTTTTACTGAAGTTATGGTTAGGGTTAGGTTAGGTTTAGGCATAAGTTTACTGAGGTTAAGTTTAGGTTGTGGTAAAAGACTTCAATGTTTTGTATCTTACAACATTATGTACGAGTACAATACAGAGAATATTTGCATCCGCCATCTTCGTTGAAGGAGTCTATAGGTCTGAGATAAATAATCTTAATTATCTTTCATAGTGGTTTAAGCCCTGTGGAAATGTTGTATTCAGTTTTAAAATCCATTGTTTTTCTGCAAACTTTCTCTCTCCCTCTGTCCATGTTTGATTGGATTCTAATCCACACACTTCCATTGCCCCAATTCCATGTCCCATAAAATGTTCTACTATTAGGGACATCTCTTTGGCATTTTTTATGTTATATCTATGTTGGTTGAGTCTATCTGCTATTGTGTTTCTGGTTTCCCCTACATATTGTAACTTGCATTTGTTGCATGTGATTAGATAGACACAGTTTTTTGTGGCCGCTGTAATGTTTTGTTTTATCCCTATCATGATTTTCGTTGATCTATTCTTCACTAGTGGTTTGGGTTTAAAGTAATCTGGGCTTTTAGGGAGGGTTCTGTTTGTTCCTTTGAGTTTGCTGTGGACTAGGTAATCTTTTAAGTTTTTATTTTTTCTGTAGGCGGGTATTACTTTGTACCCCTCTAGTGGATCTTCTGCCCTTCTTGCAAAGTTTCTTTTGATCCTTCTGCTAGCTATTTTGCTTAATGTTGAATATGTGGTTACTAGAGCAATTTGGGGTCTCCCATCCCTCTCTTTCACCTCTCGAAAGGTGTCAAAGGTGTTGGGGTTAGGTGTAGGCATAGCCTAGTTTTACTGGGGTTATGTTTAGGGTTTAGGATTAGGCTAGGGTTAGGGTTAGACGGTGCTTTATGCGGTTACTAACCCTAAACTTAACTTCAGTAAAACTATGCTTTGCCCCGCCCTACTAGTAGTATCCGTGATCCACCGATGCAATGAATACAAAATATCTACTTGCCCGGCGGGTATCTGAATATCTGCTATACCGGCACGATTGGATCGTAACATTTCTGTTGATAAGTGTCTATTCAATCGATGGATAGAGGTCGAAGCGGCTGGGTCTTCACCGTCTTGGGTCAGGATGAACAAGTGTGTGGACAGACGGACGCGTGTACGGACGGATGCATGCGCGGATGGACGCGTGCGCGGATAGCCGGAAAGGGGGCGAAACATAGTCACCACCTTACAGTGGAGACAATGATGGAAAAGGTTATACTTTGCGAAGAGGGACAATACTGTGTGTGTGTGCGTGTGAGCTTTTAACCCAAAACACTCATGAGCAAGGTAAAAACAGATACAAGGAACACTGATAACTGATATTCTGGTAAATGATACCCATTGTGTCACTCATAAAACAATAGAGGTGCTATGTACAAGGGCTGCAAGTTGAAATGTATACCCTGTCGTGCTGTCTGCTTGGCAGCGCACCATGTACCTGATGAAATATGATGAATCAACACAAGGACAGTTTTGTGAGTGTTTAACATATTTAACATATTCCTCTGTGACCATGCACCGACCGGTACAATGACCTCAGTGGATATGGGTATCTTGTAATCGTGGCTCGCCTAAAGGGCAAGACTTCAGTGTTCTTGACAGTTTACATTAATTTATTATTTATTCCAACACTTTTCCCACTGTTTAACTTCCACATACTCTATGATACAAGTAGAAATGTAGTTCAAACTTCAAAAATATTCAGTGTTATGCACAGTGTTGGGACATGTGCACTACGTAACTTAATATATTATGTAATTGTGAGAAAGATGCCCCATTTTCTCACCATTTCATTTAAGTTCCCTTTTATGTTCACTTTGCTTTGATTTCATTGTCTATATTTCAATCCATTCATGTTCATTCTGTTCAATATATATATTCATTACATTTTCATATTGGTATTTCATTAATTTAATGCTCATGAAGGTTCTCAATTTCTAAAAAGTAGACCCCACAAACAAAGGCTGTTTGCTGCCCAAGCCGGCTGGGCCAACAAACAATGCTTTGTTTTCTATATACACACCTTATACACCCACATTTCCTACACACACATTTCCTATTTAAAATAACCACACCAATCATTAATTGTTCAACAAACTTTATTATTATCAACAGTTTACAAACATTCTAATCAAACATTTCAACAAACATACTTACCTGTCCACAGTCATAGAAAAGAGTACACAGGGACTGCAGTCTCCCTTTTATAGGGGTTGCATTCCATTTGGACTGCACCACCTCAACAGAGTGTAGAGGGGTGCATGGGTTTGGTTACTGACCAGAGTTGTGTTATTATATATATTTTCTTTCAGGCCTGGTGATTTAATTTTCATTCGAGACTTCATTATTGTGAAAGGTTGATGTGTATTGGAAATGTGATCCATGTGTGATGCTTAGATGCATAGATGTATTATACTGAGCTTACCTGTGTGTAGGATACATGGTAGAGACCTCTACAGAGAGGCCATCTTTCCTCATAGAGGATCAGTCTAGTCTCAGACAGAGAAGGGAGAGGACACAGAGTTGGAGGTGTCCCAGTGTGGGAGTTGTCCCATTTGTTGAACTTTGTTCAGCTTTGCCAAGAGCAATGTAAGTTTATTATTTTCAGTTTTTTGAGATTATTGTTTTTGAAACTTATTTTTGAACATTATTATTTTGAACACTTTTGAACTTTGAAATCATTTTTTGAACTTTAATTTTGAAGAAAAATAAATCTTCGCATAAATTAAGTTCTTTTTGGTTTGTCATTTTCTGTTGACCCAGCCCTCATCCAACGAACTCATTTACAGTAATATATATTACAAAAATGCAGTAACTTCTAATATAATATATTACTATATTACTTAAAAAATCTAATATATTATACATTTCTTTCTGCAGTACTGCATACTTTTAACTTCTATATTTTTTTAATATATATTTTTCCCATAGACAATGTATGGGATTTTATCCCAAAGCAGCCTCACTTTTGCAGCCTCATACTCCGGCATATGTTGTCATAGAAACATGATTTAAACTTTAGGACCCTCACGCAACTTTGGACTTTATGATGGTTCAAACCGTATTCTAATACATTGCTCGGTTTGTCCAATATTGCAATTGAATCGCAAGCCATTTGACCTAATTAGCTAATTAGCACTATAGATGCAGCATTCCAAAATGCTACAGCCCGCCCCTCTTAACTGATCAGATCACATAACCCCCATTCTAGCCTCCCTACCTTGGCTGCCTGTCACTTTGAAAGTAACAGTATATGTGCCATCTTAAGCCACACCCTGGGCAGGCCAGTTCTTAACATACACTTACTGTATAATCTCAGAACTTGTTAACTCAGTGTGGGAGTGAAGTTAAACAACTGAAACATTTATAATGAAACAACCTTTTTGACAGCAATTGAAGACCGCTTTTTTACAGCTTATACCTCATCAATGACAAGGACATATTTGAAACCATAAGGATATAAAGTAAGCGTTCATTCAACTTTGTATACAGTATGTTATATTATTACCACAAGGAGGATTTATTTCTGCTTCCCCTTTGCTTCACCTAGCTGGTGGGTTCTCACATAATGGAGAGAGGAATAATCATATGTTGTCATCCAGATGCCACAACGTGAATGTTAACATGTTGAGCACACCCACATTTTTATGGTAGAAATGTTTAGTTTGGGTCCCCAGCATGTAGAAACTGCTGGGTGCTATCTTCCATATGTTGAGCAATTTTCATAATTGTAATAATTGTAATAATCTATGTAGATATGTAGTCATGTTGGATTTCTCTGCTTCCACAAAGATTGGCCGACTAAGATTGCCTTCCAAAGTTTAGACTGGCGCGTGTTGTATAAAAGGCTACAAAACATGAACGCAGTGCAGTAAAATAGTGCACACATATTCCCACTAGGCTGAGGAAGCAATGCCACTTGACTTTTTGCACACCAGCCTCATGTACAGTAACAGCCCATTTAGTTATTAAAATAAAAATAAAATTTATGTATTTATGTATGTGTGTATGCAGTCATGACACATTTGGCAAAGCAGCATCACCTAAAACTGATGAGACTGAAGCAGTTGATGTACCTGAGTCTGATTGCCACCATTCTCTCTCTCATGTTGCTGTTCTGGGTTTACAGGTATGTTAAACATGTGCACAACATGCAAATCATAATATATTGCAATATATAAATGTTTTGCATGCGCTGACTGCAAAAATGTTTTTATAAGGAGTTTATAAGGCACAAAAATAATTAAGGCAGTTGAAAATAAGGAGTTAAGGACATTAATTAATTACTCACTGAAATAAATGGGTAGAGCATTGTTTTACGGAGACATATAGCTGTATGTCTCCCTGTAACCATGGAGTATAGCTCAAAAAAATCATAGGACAAGCAATGGGGGCTTGTAGATTTTAAAAAGTAAACAGCTTTTTCCAACAGATTACCAGTATTTTTTATTTTTTAAACGTTCAAATCCTGTACAGGAAAACATTCAAAGGGTGATTAATCATTAATTTTGACTGATTACTGATTAATCTAAAATCATTAATAAACATTGGTAAATCATGCAGACCTACATATAACATGTTATGAATGTTTATAATAATACAACATATATGACAACGTATGTGTAAGATATCTATAGCAGCCTACTAAGCAAATGTCTCAATATCTGTCAGTTTGTAACCGCCTTAGCTCCTCACTAGATGCACCAGTGGACTTTTCACACAGTCATTGACCATAATATTACAGAGAGATTAACAAAGCCCTTTTTTCAATTTTAATTTTAATACAGTAGTAACAATGACACCAAAGCAATTCCTTGATTATTTTCAGTGATTAGGAGTACCACAACTGTGAAATGTTAAAGCAAACATTTATTGCAAAGACACGCTTTTTGGCCTGGGAATTCACTATATTTGCCACTGTGTAGCTCCGCTCACACAAGTAAAGTAAATAACTCAGTGTTGTCATTGGATCTACTGTACAGGCATCCTACAACTACCTTCCAGGCCCAGAACACAAAGTTAATTCCAGCACATGTCCCTCAACATCCAGGTGATATCTTTATTTGTATGTGTGTAGGACTGCATGTATTAATGTTTGTTTCCCTGTTAACAGGAGAGTTGTAGGGAAATCAACATGTGTTCTATTCAATATAAAAGCAGTTATTTGTTATTAAAGCGGAATTCTGATGGATATTTTTCTTAAAATGGCTATAGAATAATAGCCAAGTAGAAACCAACCCTTGTAAATCCACTATGAAAAATGTCACACCATAAAAACCTTTTTACCCTGGTATAAAAATGGAACTCTGTGATAATTAGAGTTCAAAGTAACCTGAAATGAATTGGACACAAGTAGGGTAACTTCAAAACAGTTGACTTTTATCAAAGTTTGATTAAAAGCATTACAGTTGCAAAAGGATAAAAAGTATGTCCACAAGGTAACGATGCAAAGATTGAGCTGTCATACATTAGTTACAAGCATTCTTTATACAAAGGCAATGTTTTGATATCAGTCCATGGTTGTCGCATTTCCATAGGTTGGTTAATCATAACACTGGGAAGTGCCATGATGGCGTCATTAGGTGACATTTGGTCTGAAGCCTGTGAGACACGTGAGACACGTGAAATCCTTGGAGAAGCTTGTTATTTTAGATTTGCCTCCTTATCGCTGTGGCCCAAAGGGTGGTAGACATTGTTATTCATCTTTAAGGCCATGAAGTTGTCTGCATCTTGGTGTAACCCATCAACAATTTCTCCTTAAAGGGTCATGGTGTTCCATGGTTCAGTTGTTATCTGCAGAGGGCGACAGCTGATACTAGAATCAATACACATTCGGACATACCAGAACAATATGAAATTGTGTGACAGGGCAGTCCTGCTCACACGTACATCACAAAAAAGCAAGTATGATGGGGCAATCCCAAACATACAGACATTTTTAACACTGTTATAAGATGTGATCACAAAAGCATAAAATAATAAAACATAATAAAAACAATATTTCCATCAAATTCCACCCATTTTCAACATTTTTTCTGAGAGTGTTCCATTTGTACGCTCTCGGAAAAAAGAAGCGTCTAAAGAAATCCATTAACATGGTGAAAATCTTGATGATGTCATCAAGATGTTTCACCATGTTAGTGGTTTTCTTCAGACTTCCATTTATTGGGAACACAGAATGCGGGAACTTTTTTTTATCATGACCATCCAGCACCTCTAGGGTATACTAATGACATATTAGAATGATGAAAATGGGTTGAGTTCCTCTTTAACTCATTCAGCAGCAGCTACAGTATGTTCATGTTGTTGTTAAGCCCTCAACAACCTCTCTCAAAAGCAGTCTCCTCCCATTGTTCTTTTATGTGGTGTTGCTCGCAAGAAATAAAGGATCAAAATGCCAATGGTGCTATGTTGTCTTAGCACATTTCCATCCCACAAACTTTGTCTTACACGAACATTAAATTCCCATGCACGATTGTATGATGATAAGAATGCCCCATCACTTCACATGTGTGTGATCTTTTAAGATATCAAATTAAATAGTTTTCACACTTGATTGAGTAGAGAACGTGGGGAGCCATCACAGCTTGTAGATTGCAATAACACCATTATAACATCTATGAGGGAACCCCAAATATTGGTATTGATAACACCAAATAACATTATGGGTTTTGCTGTTTAAACCATTTTGAGAGATCAATCAATCAATCAATCGCTGATCCCACTGATCCCACCCTATAGAATCCCACCCTGCTATAGAATCATCTCTGATATGGACATGTTTGTGATGCCTGGCCTCAACCCACTGACCCATGGCACACACACACACACACACACACACACACACATGCACGCACGCACGCACGCACGCACGCACACACACATACACACACACACGCACACACACACACACACACACACACACACACACACACACACACACACACACACACACACACGCACACTGCTTAAAATGGCACTCCACCCAATTTCAACATTTTACTGTCATTAATATACTGCACCTGACTTTACCCTCAAAGACCAACTGTATAGGCATATATAGACATAGTATTGAAATAGTTTAGAGATTCCACTAGCTTATTTATGATTCATGATGACTATTTTTATGCATTATTTTTTGTGCTTGCTTACACTAACTCACTCTGGATTAAGGTTGTTTACCAACTGCCTAAATTAAAATTGTAAATGTATTTTTAATGGACATCCACATGCAGAAAAGGTGCCCCTACTGGCAGTCAATGGGACTCATACACTGCTGCTGTCAGCATACATGGAGCACCGAATGCGAAAGGTAGGTCAGTCAATATATATATATATATATATATATATATATATATATATATATATATATATATTAATCGGCAGTTTTCGGCATCACCAAGAGTCCAGCTCCTGATCCTGACCGTATCTTACTGGTCTCATAGCACCCTGCAAGCCTCCCTCTCCCTTCTGGCTCCAAAACTATGGAATGCACTTCCCATTGTAATCAGAACCACACAGGGACTCACTCCCTGTCTTCCACCACACTCTGAAAACACCTCTTGAGACTCCATCTCAGTCCATAGCACTTGTATTACATAATGTAATACAATATAAGTAATGTAAGTGCTATGGACTGAGATGGTATGTAATTTACATACCAAACCATAGTACTTACAGTACCATCCTAGCTAGTTTAGATGTGATGTGACATGACACCTCAGTAGACTTTGATAGCCGTGACATACAGTATATAGGATGTCTAATGTATTACCATGTTTTAGCTTTGTATACATGTAAACATGTAAACTGTAATTTCAACTAATCTGTATGTATATGATGTATTGCAATTTTTCTATTTCTTGTAAATCACTCTGGATTAAGAGTGCCTGCTAAATGTCTAATTTGTACGTTGGTTTATTATTTGGCTGAAATTAAATTACTCTCATCATGGCTTTTGCATACCGTATTGACAATTCGAATGTCTTCATTTCTGTCTCCCTCAGGTCCGTATCATTGCTGTGGCACGGCGGACAGAAGCAGTGGCCTATCGCTGCAACCTCTCATGCCAAGAAACACAATGGGAATGGAATAATCAGCACACAACTCTGAAATTCAACACTCCACAGCAGAGTACATCTATTAATTCTACTGTTTATTTTGTGTTGATATTTCATTTTCTTTGGGCCTTTTAAAGCGATTTTGGGTAACCGTAATTGTCAAGTACTCACAATTATCAATATTCTCAGAGAGAACTGTGTCGTGTCTGAAATAAAGGCAGTAGGAAGTAAACATTGAACTTACCAGACACTTTTTAGTAGATGATGGTTAATATTTACCAGATGATTCTAGGATGTGATTGTTATCAACAAATACATAAATTATTCATTTATTTATTAAAGGTCAGTATCACATTTCTGTGGGTGCCATCAGTCGCTTTCATGCTAACCATTTCGACTTTGAGTATGGAACATTGGATATCCTATGTCCCCTCCCTACGGGCTGTGGGGCCGCGCACGTCGCTGTGACTTCTACTGGCAATGATGGTACAAAAGTCATATGTCTTCAAGTTTACAAAATAAATGGTCAATGTGTCAGATTTTAACACATGATTCAACTGGACATCGGTCTTTAATGATCATGAATCTGTCAGCAAGAGTGGATTTGTTTTGTCTCTCCACTCAGTCACAGTTGAAGAGCAGCAGCCAGTGTTCCTGGAGGTGTTGAACCAGGAGATGAGAAGTGACTCATTTCCTCACAATTTCACAGTTTGCATTTCTACCATGTTTAATTTCAACAACGTGCTGCAGGTACTGCTCCTCAACAACCAGCATATTCAGTCAATGACTAGTCAATGCAATGCTCAGGTGACCCCTGTGTCATTTACAGTGTGTGACTCACTGTGACTGGTAAACCTTTCAGCTGGTCCAGAGCATGGAGATGTTTAGGCTTCTTGGAGTGACCAGAGTGGTCATCTACAAGACCAGCTGTAGCCCAGATGTACAGAAGATTCTGGACTACTACACACACACAGGTAGAAGAAGGTTTGTGTGGGTGTAGAGCATGTTTCTTTCACATGTGGATTTGTTCAGACACATAACAAAATTCTCATTTCTCATTTCAATGGCATTTAATGTTTCTGATAGCATGAAAAGCAGCTAATTTGCTCAGACACATTATGCTGTAAATTGTCCTTTCATTGGCAATGTAACGCAAAGCTTTCGCCCCTCTAAAACCCAATGAAATGAGGCCAATGAATAGCAGCCGATATAGAAATATAGTATATTTTGACTGTATAGTCTTTAATGCAAGTGACATTATTTAGCAGCCTATTATATCAGTGTAGGATACTACTAGAGTACAGGCAGCAGCAGTGGAGCGCAGCACACTTGCAGTCCGATACTGTGTTGTTAAGGACAGCCTGCAGTAACAATAACTCACTTCTGGTTCGAAGCCTGATCAGATAGGTCAATTAAACAGTTTAGCAAAGCAGTGGTGTTATCAGGTTGTTACTGTATAATGTGGCATATATTTACAGTATGAATTAATTCCTTTGAAAAATGTTGTGCGGAGTAGTCCCTACCTCCTTACATAATTTCTCTCTAAGGTCTGGTGGAGGTGATTCCTTGGACTATATCCCGTCATCTGAATGTGTCTGCTAGCTGGCTCCCTTCTCTCAGTCCTGGACAGATACATTACTATGGTCAGATCCCTGTTCTGAATGATTGTGTCTACAGATACATGTACCAGACACAGTACATCGCCCTGCACGACATAGATGAGCTCATTCTGCCTCAACAAGTGGACAGGTATTTATTTCTATTGGGAAGAGGGTGTGAAGATTTTATTTGTTGAGTAGATAGACTGGAAAATTCCCCCTTGGACAGGGGTCGGCAACCCAAGCTGTTGAAAGAGCCATTTTCGACCCAAAATTAAATTCGAAATCTGTCTGGAGCCGCATTTTATTATTTTTTTCCTGAGAGTTTGCAAATGTGAACCAAATGGACCCTGGCGGGTCCATTTGGTTCCATTTGCACACTCTCAGAAAAAGGTCCTAAAAGAAAAATCATTAACATGGTGAAACACAACCTTTCTTCAGAAATGGAGTTTCTAAAAAAATAAAAAAAAAATAAAGGAGTTTTACAGAACTCCATTTCTAGTCCACACAATATCTCTAAGGTATATTAATGGCATAGTAAACTGA
This sequence comes from Benthosema pterotum, assembly GCA_039105355.1. Lineage (NCBI taxonomy): Eukaryota > Metazoa > Chordata > Actinopteri > Myctophiformes > Myctophidae > Benthosema > Benthosema pterotum. The sequence goes on along the minus strand of CM076965.1, from coordinate 35,081,874 downwards.
GTAAACCTTTGAAAATGTGTGGTTCGAATTGAAAGCTCCACCTCTGATAACTGCTGGGCATTTTTGACATGGCCAAGTGCTACTTGAACTGGCAACTGTCAGACAGTGCAACACGTTTTGGGTGACTGAAAATTTTATATTATTTTGGTGTGGACCACCCCAGTGTGTGCATGTAATAATGCTACAGACACTGAGCCACTAGGGCTGTGTTCTAGAGCCCCAGTGTGTATGTAATAATGCTACAGCCACTGAGCCACTAGGGCTGTGTTCTGGAGCCGCATGCGGCTCCTGAGCCGCAGGTTGCTGACCCCTGCCCTTGGAGGTCACAGGCAGGCAGGCAGCCTAAGCCAGACAGGCTTATGAGCAGAGCAATTAAGTAGGCTACAACTGATTGATTGATTGATTGATTGATTGATTGATTGATTGATTGATTGATTGGTTGATTGATTAGGCTACAACTGATTGATTGATTGATTGATTGATTGATTGATTGATTGATTGATTGATAAAACCTGAAAAAGCACTAATGTACTCCACTTGCAATTCATCAGAACATTTAAATACTACAGATTTGCACTTACTCACACTCACTTACTTTATGCAAAATGAGTCATACTGTACAATACATATGTGGACATTTATGAATGTCTCTTATAAAAGACTCTCCTGTCTGAAATAAAGATTAGATTATACACGTGTTTAGAAAAAAATGACTTTAAGCCCCTGTTTGAGCCAAATCTGGGTTGAATGTGGATTGTGGTACTCTGGTCCTCTGGTGTTGTGATCATGGACTTGTTGTCATGGAAGTATTTTGACAGCCGAGTCACAAATCTCAGACCCCAGAGGGGTCCTACTAATTGCCCAGAAGTACCCAAAACAACCCAAAACTAGCCAAAAGTACCCAAAAGGGGTCCTACTAATTGCCAAAAAGTGCCCAAAACAACCCAAATCTACCCAAAACTACCTAAAAGCATACCCAAAAGTACCCAAAAGCATACCCAAAATTACCCAAAAGCATACCCAAAAGCACCCAAAACTACCCAAAAGTACCCAAATGCATAGCCAAAAGTACCCAAAAGTACCCAAAAGCATACCCAAAAGTACCTAAAAGTACCCAAAATCATACCCAAAAGCATACCCAAAAGTACCCAAAAGCATTGCCAAAAGTACCCAAAAGCATACCCAAAAGTACCCAAAAGCATACCCAAAAGTACCCCAGAAGCATACCCAAAACTACCCAAAACAACCCAAAAGCATACCCAAAAGTACCCAAAACAACTATTAGTTGTCATCTTGGAGCATGTTAGTACTGTCTAAATGTGTCTAATTTGCCTGGTTTGTCCTATTACCTGGAGGCTTATTTTCCCTTGATATTTTTGTTTTATATTTTGTACCTGCTACAAGTCCCTGGGTGCATTTTGGGCTGGGCTAGCCACTTCTACTCATAACTTAAAGGACCACTTCATCACTTTACGATGTAGCTTCATATAATAGGTCCTCAATAATGTACATGATAAAACCACCTTTTTTCTACTCAGTCTGTAGCAAGGTTTACATGCGGAAAAACAGCTCTTGCGAAGAGAATGTTGAATGGAATAACTTCAAAATGCGAATAAGTTTCTATTTTGCACAAAAATACTTTTTCGCTGAAAGGTGGCAGATTTTTTGGAGAATGAGCAAATGAGGCATGGAAACAGCCTGTGAAAAGACATCTAATTGGAAAGCACTGGACACGCATTATTAATGTAAGTTTGTCTACAAAACCGCTCAGATGCAGACATCCAAGGAGACTCTCCGTATGTCCCTGGCCAAAATGTAGCCTAAATGTACAGACCCCCATCACGTTTGTTCATGAAAGTCACAGGGCAACTACAGGTCCTATATTTACAGTATTTGTATCATCATGCATGATAGCTGCTGCAGATATGCAAGTTATATCATACATAAACAGCTGTTTTACATGGCCAGGCTCTGCCCTTCATTTCTTTAATAAAGTTCAAGCCTATTTTCCCGCATGTGTCGTGCTGCAGATAACATCATCATTTAAAAATGATGATGTCACTGGAAGGTGGGTTTCTGAATTGCCCACAGCACTCCTGTGACAGAACAGAAAAAAAAGAATAATAAAGGTGTTGTTCAGTAGGGGTAGCGATTAACCAGCTATTAGCCACTCAAGCTAGCACCTCTTAAAATATGGTATCTTGTCTTCTATACTTTGTACAGTACATGTTACAGCTATAGCTCCCAGAAAAGTCAAAGCTTTTGGGTATGCTTTTGGGTAATTTTAGGTATGCTTTTGCGTATTTTTGGGTAGTTTGGGGTACTTTTGGGTATACTTTTGGGTAGATTGGGGTATGCTTTTGGGTACTTTTGGGTATACTTTTGGGTAGTTTTGGGTATGCTTTTGGGTACTTTTGGATACTTGTGGGTACTTTTGGATAGTTTTGGGTACTTTGGGGTATGCTTTTGGGTACTTTTCGGTGCTTTTGGCTATGCTTTTGGGTACTTTTGGCTATGCTTTTGGGTACTTTTGGGTATGCTTTTGGGTACTTTTGGGTATGTTTTTGGGTACTTTTGGGTACCATTGGGTATGGTGTCTTGTCTTCTACACTTTCTACAGTACATGTTACAGCTATAGCTCCCAGAAAAGTCAAAGCTTTTGGGTATGCTTTTGGGTAATTTTAGGTATGCTTTTGGGTACTTCTGGGTACTTTTCGATGGTTCTGGGTACTTTTGGGTACTTTTGGCTACTTTTGGGTATGCTTTTGGGTACCTTTGGGTACCTTTGGGTAGTTTTGGCTACTTTTGGGTATGTTTTGGGTACTTTTGGGTATGCTTTGGGGTACTTTTGGGTATACTTTTGGGTACTTTTGGGTATGCTTTGGGGTACTTTTGGTTATGCTTTTGGGTACTTTTGGGTATGTTTTTGGGTACTTTTGGGTACCATTGGGTATGGTGTCTTGTCTTCTACACTTTCTACAGTACATGTTACAGCTATAGCTCCCAGAAAAGTCAAAGCTTTTGGGTATGCTTTTGGGTAATTTTAGGTATGCTTTTGGGTACTTCTGGGTACTTTTCGATGGTTCTGGGTACTTTTGGGTACTTTTGGCTATGCTTTTGGGTACTTTTGGCTATGCTTTTGGGTACCTTTGGGTACCTTTGGGTAGTTTTGGCTACTTTTGGGTATGTTTTGGGTACTTTTGGGTATGCTTTGGGGTACTTTTGGGTATGCTTTTGGGTACTTTTGGGTATACTTTTGGTTAGTTTTGGGTATGCTTTTGGGTTGTTTTGGGTACTTTTGGGTATTCTTTTGGGTACATTTGGGTAGTTTTGGGTAGTTTTGGCTATGCTTTTCGGTACTTTTGGCTATGCTTTTGGGTACTTTTGGGTAGTTTTGGGTACCTTTGGGTAGTTTTGGGTACTTTTGGGTATGTTTTGGGGTACTTTTGGGTATGCTTTTGGGTACTTTTGGGTATACTTTTGGTTAGTTTTGGGTATGCTTTTGGGTTGTTTTGGGTACTTTTGGGTATTCTTTTGGGTACATTTGGGTAGTTTTGGCTATGCTTTTGGGTACTTTTGGGTAGTTTTGGGTAGTTTTGGGTATGCTTTTGGGTACTTTTGGGTAGTTTGGGGTTGTTTTGGGTACTTTTGGGCAATTAGTAGGACCCTACTACTCTGCTACAGGGTGCAGACCTGTAGCAGAGCTGACGCTGATCCAGGCGTTAATGTGTGCATTTGTCGCTCTCTGTGAGATTAGCCATTCCAGCCTATCAAACTGAGCAGGGGATTCTCATGAAGGTTAAACTTAGTACCGTAGTAGGTTGACCAGTTTGTTTTGGATCGAGCCTTGCATATAGTCAAAGAAACCCTGATTGATGGCTCCTGTTAAGGTCTTCAAACTGTATTTGTATACAGTTTGAAGACCTTAACAGGAGTTGAATTAGTTGCAATTACAACTAATTCAACTAGATCAGCACTCGGTAGAGTGCAAACTTGCACATTGCGCACAAGTAGGCCATGGCCTACTTGTGCGTGAACAGAGCGGGCTAATACTAATGACATTAGCCATAAAGATCTTTCACTTACGTCACATTACGCTATCACTTAAACTGGCCACCAAACACCCCACACCGATCGCCTTACTTGTGCCCGCTCTGCTCACGCAAGCAAGGATTAAATCCTATTGCATGAGAGTTCCTGAATGAAAATGAGATTTTATTGAGAACGAGACCCAGTTTGTAGCTTTACAAAACAATAATAACTTTACAACAAAGCTATATTAGCCACACTGTAACATGTTTATAAACATCAACATTTATGTAGAGTAGTAACATTCATACCCTGATTATTTTTCATCACCAGCTGGTCAGAGCTCCTACCACTACTAGGTCAGAAATATGGACCAGACTATGGATACATGTTCCGGAATAACGTGTTTCCTACCACTGTCATCACCTCATCTCATACTCCCATCTCCCCACTTCCTGATCAACGTCATAATGGCTGCTGCCCCGAGTGGCGGGGAGTATCTGGGGTCAACATCCTAGCACACTTGTTCTATGAACCCAACAACCAGCCATCCTCCAACTTTAAGATCATTGTCAACCCCCGGGTTGTGTTCAGCCCCACCGTTCACGGGCTGCTGGACTCCACAAAGCGTTGTGTTTGGGTCGACAAAACAATAGCAAAGATGTACCATACCAGGTAAGAGAGAGGGATTGATGGGTTTGTGTCATTTTGTAACTATTAATAGTGACAGGCTGCTTATAAATGTAGACGACTACTTCATATTCACACTTCACAGAATTTTGAAAAGACCTAATTTGCATACAGAGTTCATTATGATTTGTAGATACAGTTTATGCATCTCTTCTCCAGGGCTCCATGGCAGACACATTTAACAGCGGACCAGCTGGTGTATGACGGCCGGCTGCTAAGCTACAGCACACGTCTCATCCCTGCAGTTAACACTGTCCTCAGACAGACTGGACTCATACCATTAGACCAGTGATTCTCAACCTGTGGCAATAGCGGTTACCAGGAACCTCCTCTGGTGGTACCAACAAAGGTGGGGAGTTTTGTTGTTGCCACTGTTCCAAGCACTGCCAATGAAGCGTTCATTGATCACGGTAAATGAAACTGAGGCAACACGTTGTTTTAAAGGGGAATTCAGTGATTTGAGTGATTTGGAAAACCCTCTAGACTAGTCCCCCCGGTAACAAGATGTGAACATGCACACACTCTACAGTGAGGGGAGTGCAACAGGCCAACAGCACATACACTAAGGCCCCCACTTGATCCTGATCGGAGGAAGGCATCTCATCCTGATTGGACGAAAGGCCTTTTCTCCCAAAGTCCAAACTGAAACTATGTTTTTTTATTTTTTCCTTTTTTTATTATTATTTTTTTTTACCTCAGTGGCTCACTGGAAACCTCTGAGGGTCACAAGCTCGCTCCACTGGGAACTACAGGCAGACTATGCCACATCTGTCACTATTTCTGAGTGTATGTTGTGCCTAACTGTATTTCCAGCCCCTTATTATTGTACTTGTTTACAATAGGGGCCACAATGTTCATTTCATCAAGACATTAGAGACGTGTACATATGCAAAAAATTCACATCTGTGTAGCCAACTTTAGAAGGGAGGAGACCCGCACACCACCACTTACTGGTTCAAGAGCATTTATTAAATAAATTGAGCAACGTTTCGGCCTTGCGGCCTTCTTCAGGCATGGCCGAAACGTTGCTCAATTTATTTAATAAATGCTCTTGAACCAGTAAGTGGTGGTGTGCGGGTCTCCTCCCTTCTAAAGTTTGCTGCTTTGTCTGCCCTAGACCAACGCACCTGCCCAAAACTAGATCGGGTGTGCAGAAGTCCTCTCTCTCTACATCTGTGTAGCCAAAAGCAGAAAATCATAGTGGAGATAAAAAGGAAAAGAAAAATATACAAGGAGGAGGAAAAGTGTCTCATGCATAAAGGTCTGACTCAGAGAGTTTTCTGTTTTCAATGATGAAATGCTGTTGGTTTAGTGGTGCCACAACTGTAGTTAGTAGCAGTAGTAGAGTTTCAAATCATTTTAAGCACTTTAATTTGACATACAGTATATGGGGTTGTTTTGCATGCCATTATGTTTGGTGGGGCAGTCAGGGCATTTAGGGGGGCATTGCCCCCCCATGCCCATGCCTAAATCAGCCCCTGTCCCAAAGTGGGGTCCGGGGTTATTGAGTGACTTTCAGGGGTACTCAGATAAATGGATAGTTTGGAAACAAATTGCTTAAGTTAACATTTATTTTTACAATATATATGTATACAATATATATCGGTCACCGATAATCACTGCTGGTGCTAGAGCCATAAAACACGTATCTTTAATTTGTTTGGACATCCCTGGCACATCTTTCAAATGGGGGTCCTTGATATGAAACAACAGTGACCTCTGCAGGAGACACATACTTCATTGTGTCACTGATCTCGGTGTAACAACCCACCCCAGAAGTCACGTGAGCTGGGACGACGCGGAAGTGTTGTTTTTGTTTTTAGGATCCATCATGGCGGCGGCAGCACCGAGAAGAATGAACACACAAAGTGCGTTTTTATTGTTGTCGTGATTAAAAAACAAAAGAAATCAAGACAAAACGTCGTCGTCGTCATCGCTCTGTTCTTATCACGAACCGTTTTAATGAAAACATTCCAGACATGAGGTTTTAAATCTAGAGCTTTAAATATAGCAGAGCTGCGCTGACAACAAGAAGACTTCAGTCCTGACTCATCCTGTCTGAAGGTAAACAACCTGCACCTTTCATCTACTTCAATCGGATTTCATTCAAAAGCGAGATACAAATATCTATATAACAACAATAACAATAATAATTACTATTATTATAAATGGATAAATCAAAACATCATTAACAAGGTGATTTTTGTATAATGGGATGAATCTAGAGTTGCAATACCCTCCACCCCCAGTAACCTTTTTTTGTTCATCTGCGAGCTTCTTGTATTGTAAACGACGTTAAACTCACCAACATTGCAGCTGTATGGACATTTTGAATTATTCTGTCCTATTTCTCTCTGCAAAGCATTTGGTTGATAAAAATCCACTGTAGAAATGTTATGAGCTACTTCTGTCAGTAAATACAAGTCCTAGAACTTGGAAGCTCCCGCTGGTATCTCCTGCATTATGTGCAAATTCTAAACAGAATAATGACGAGTGCTTCCAAACTCCAGTAAAAAAAAAATCAGCAGAGAATTTATTCATCGAAAGTAGCAAAAAATAATTTCAATAATATCAACAATAATTAATAAAATGTGTCTTACATTAAAAATAGTAAATGCAAAAAATATTATAGTAATATATAATGTATAGCAATGTTGTGTGTGCAAGTTCGCTGACACGCTATGATAAACATAGTTGCGTTGTAACATTTTTATATTGATTTCTGCTTTTGTTTGAAATGTACCCATTGATTCTACCTTATCAAAACAATAGCAAATTTATAAACTCACTACTTAAACATTTGATTTGATGGGACCTGACCCACTATTTGGGAACCAGTGTACTATACTGAGGAGAGCGACAGATGTTCATTTTTTGCAGGGATTGTGCACTGCATTCCATATCAAAGTTGGTGTTCTCATTCTTGTGTGTGTGTGTGTGTGTGTGTGTGTGTGTGTGTGTGTGTGTGTGTGTGTGTGTGTGTGTGTGTGTGTGTGTGTGTGTGTGAACTCAACATGTTGGCTTGCTGTGAGCCTGTAGATGTGCTCATTTTGATAACTACAGCCTCCCAAACTGTTGCTTCGTGACTGTGAGTGGCGTGCCTTGTTGTTAGCTTGTAGATCATTTATGTACAGTGCTTTTGTGAGACATTGTTGAACAACAAAGTATAAAACATGTTTTAGACACATAAACATCATTCATTGTTGTCAAAATACATTGCATGTCAGAATAGGTGTAATTATTTAATTTCTCCATAAGTCTACAGTAAGGCATGCCCCAATCATGTTTTTTTGTAGTACAGATCCAGTTGCGATTTTGAGTCTCTGTAATCTAATTCCGATCATTTGAAAATAACGTTCCGCCCGATTTCCGATGACATGATCCGATCGGGACAACCTTAACCACAGTGCAGCGTCGGCGTGACCTATAGTTAGTTTCACTAAGTCAACACATTTCTGAGACGGAGACTGTCATTACTTCCCCTTCCTTGCCACTTTCTTGCCATTCTCTCCTGTTCCCTAAACTCTAATGGCCATAATGCCCTGTCAGCACACATGGTCACTCACATGTCCCAACATCTACTACTAATGGTATTTTTTTGATGAGTAGAGGAGGCTTTGCAGTGCACACAGAGGTTCACAATTACACATTTTAAGTTGACAATTAATTGTCATATAATTGCATTGGAAATGGAACTGTTTGCCATGTTGGCTTCATTAAGCACAAACAAATTGGCACTGGCCGGATATAAAACATTTATTTCTTGTTTCTACCACATCTGCCAAGATGGAAGTGGTTAAATATATTCAGCTGCTTTTAGCTGATTTTTAAATCTATGTATTATGTCCCAAAATCATTTCAGTTTAGACCACTAAGGCCAGGCTAGCCATGCCTTGACGACCATGACATTGAGTATATTTTTGCTGAGCGAGCTGCAATCCCTTTTCTACTAGAACCCCCCCAGGGCTAGCCATCATGTCTGTGGGGGATCCTACGTCAGACTCGGCGCCCTTCCTGTCGGATGAGAGCGATGCGGAGGGGACGGAGCAGGAAGATCGCCAGGAGGAGCCGGCCAGTGGCGTAACCAATGTCAGAGCGGCACTCACAGTCGCCATCCTCTGTTACATCAACCTGCTCAACTACATGGACAGGTTCACAGTGGCAGGTACGCAGGATTACAGCTCACTTCATGAAAGCAGCCAAGGCTCCCCACCTATTCATTTCAATGAAAGTTGAAGTAATCTAAGCACCTTAGCTCTTTAAGTAAAAGAGCAATTCTAAAAGCTAAGTAATGTCATTTAGCTTCTTTGGTGGACTTTCTCAACCAGTAATGACTGAAGCAATCTCAGTCTGGGATGCTGTAAGATAGAAGTTTAATACGTATGTGAGCATTAACATACAGTACATGAAACATTACTTGTGATGGATGTTACAGTGGTTCTCTGGGACAGAGCCTTGTTGTGTCACTGTCATAGGACCAGTCTGTACTCACAAGAACTATAGATAACAGGCCTGTGTCGTGACCTCTTGACTCTGATATTCAGAAGGTCTCAAGAACAAACATCAATAGATCAAAACAAGAGTAGACAAAACAGTTAGTGGCAGGAACACATCAGAGGGATGTGATCAATATAGCGTCGTCCATAGTACAACCAGAAAGACCAGCTTTTAAAGATAACCACATGGATTAAAGTTCTCAGTTGCCACAAATGATTTCAGTCATTTGAATTCCATACAGTTATTCTATGAAAGCTGTCGCCCACTAGAGATAGCCAATCTACTCGTTCACAACGCATCACAATGTGTTAGCTGGTACGGTAGATTGGCCTATGTTTGGGTAAGTTATTATGAATGTGTCAGACCAGCCAGAATCTGGTGATTTCTTCAACTGGTTGACTGTATGTGTGACAGCAAGAACATGGAATTTAGAATTAAACTACTACTATCATTTCCAGTTAGTTGATGATTTGCCTGTCTACACAATCTGTGTTTGTTCATCAAACCCTGCTGTAAGTGACCCCACCGACATCACTCATGGACTCAACCATCTGCTTGAGTTGATGTAAAAAAAAAAAAAAAAAAAAAAAGCAGCATTATAGTTAATAATATTTATCTCGATGTTGATGGCCCTTTGTGTTAGATATACATGATCAATCATTACACAAACACAAAGTAATCAATCCTCTGTCTCCATGTCTCTTCCCTTCACACTCCCAGGCGTTCTTCCAGATATTGAGCACTATTTCAACATCAATGACGAGAAGTCCGGCTTGCTCCAAACAGGTGTGACATCCATTTCCCATTCATTTCTGACATGGCATGGATGACATGTGTAATGCCCGGGATTCGAACCCGGGTCTCCCGTGTGAAAGTCCAACATCTTAACCACTAGACCAAAGGGACATCCCTTGGTCCGGGGGCAGATACTAGACTTTGGAGGCCATCACGACAGAGGCTGTAGGCAGCTGCTACACATGTACATGTATTTTCTGAACATTTCTATTCATCTGTTTAGCAATTTAAACCTGGAATTATAATTTTAGCTATGGTTATTCAAAAATAGGAGAAAAACAAGCTTTCACATCTGCTATTTGTAAAATGGGTAAAATCATCATGCAGCATCGTTTTAGTCATTCTCATGCATGTCCCTCTCAGTGTTTTGAAAGCAAACTTTACTCAGGGTCACATTTTATTTTAGTCATCTGGAATGCTTTAAAATAACAGATCTACAAACTACAAACAACGTGTCACAGCACTCGAAATCTATATAAAATGACTTCATGTCTTTTAGTTCTCCACTAGTCCCTCCCTTGCCCACATTGCTTCTAGTTTGAATCTGTTCCAAAATTGTTGCTATATTTAGTCATAGTATTTTACTCACAGCAGCTCATTTTAGTTTTCGCCCGCTAGTCGTCAACCGAACACTTAGCTTCCGCCTGTGAAATGACCAACGGTCTTTCCCTCTGGCCCTACGCAGTATTCATCTGCAGCTACATGTTCCTGGCTCCGTTCTTCGGCTACCTGGGTGACCGCTACAACAGGAAGATCATCATGAGTGTGGGCATCACCATGTGGTCCCTGGTGACGCTGGCCAGCTCCTACACACCCAAAGAGGTGAGTGGGAGCGCTGCATGTCTCCAAACTAAATCTTTTATCCCATTATTAAGAACTGGAATGCATCAGGATAAACAACTGAAATATCAAAGTATAGAAAACAATCACAACTGTGTAAAGTGAGCAGTGTCCGGCAACAACCACACCCCCAGTCCTGCGTCCTAAATGGTTGAGAACTGACAAATTACAGTGTTAAAGCTGTTTGTGCTTGGACACGTATGACACAAGTATATACTGTACATACAAAGATACCCCTATACATACACACAGACTCGCATAGTTGTGTAATTGAGCAGAGGCACTACTCAACAAAGACAAAATTGGAACTAGAACACTGATTCTCTGTTTAGTAGTAGTCAGTGCTCGGGGGACCTCTGCTACTGAAAAAATACTAATATGTGCTATAATATACAGTCACACTATAATATATATATTTCATTATTATTTGTTTAGAATTCTAATATTACTTTTGGGTAAGTGGTTTGGTACAGTGTCAGCTAAACGGGCAGCTGCTAAAAGCCTAAATAGTCATTAAGCAATAAGAGGGACTTGAGGTCATGCTTTATCCTGGTTATTGGAAGCATGGCTGTGCAATTAGACCACTTTCAGCCCTCTGCCATCCAGAAAATCATTCTGCATTGTTTACCGAAACTAAAAGGCACTGTTTCACAATGTCGGGCTTGGGGACCATCTGGAAGCCCCACCAGGTGGAGTGTTGTGGGTCTGTAACTCTGAGAGTGTACAGATGGTACCAAATGGACCCATTTTGAGTGAATTTGTTTCCATACCCTCTCAGAGTAAGTAAGCCTCCTATCCCTTTTTCCATGCACTAGGAACTTGTGAATAGCCAAAGTAAATGGTTACATTACATACTGTACTCTGGAACAAAACGCCTGGGTTTCTTAGGCTACTTTAATTAAAATCCTAAAATACTAATTCTTAAATAAGTAATTAAAATCTAAAATAGAAATGAATCTTTCCCATTTTACTGTATTTTCTCAGCAGTGCTGTGCCTTTCTGGTGATCCAAGGTTAAAATGTTTGTTTTTTCAGCATTTCTGGGCCCTGCTGGTGACACGAGGTCTGGTGGGTGTGGGCGAGGCCAGCTACTCCACCATCGCTCCCACCATCATCGCTGACCTCTATGTCCAGGAGAAGAGGACACGCATGCTGTCCATCTTCTATTTCGCCATTCCAGTCGGCAGGTGAGACATACCATACAGAGCTATTTTTGGTCTAGGAGTTGGTAGTCGGACATGATGCACACGGCAGAGACCTTTTTAGAGAGAGAGACCAAGTTTTTATACGTGTGTATGTTTGCATGCACACGCAAGCACACACATTGGGGACAAATGTTTCTGTATAATGTACTTTAGCAACAGCCAACCATTACTAATCAGTTAGACTACTAAAGCTATTCATCAATACTGTGTGTGCATGCGTACATTAAGATAACATCAGCATGCTGGTGGATGTCTTATGACACCATCAGGTGAGGTTAAGCTCAATTTTGCGTCACTTCTCAGGATGACATTATTTTCTCTCATTTTTTCCCCAGTGGTCTCGGCTACATTGTGGGGTCAAAGGTGGATGACATCGCCATGGACTGGCACTGGGCTTTGAGGGTAGGTTCATTCAGTTCTCTAAAACATCCATAGTCCAGAAATAAACTGGGGGAAAAGAGACTTCTGCAGTTCAGTCGGTGTGCATTGTACCTTGTTTGCCTTTGTCATGTGACATAGTGAAGCAATCAGTAGTTTGATCTAATCTGAAATGCAAGAATCTTGTGTGCCACAGTGGGTAAACTCAAACACTAACCTACCTAGGTTTAAATGCATTTTTGACATTATTCTGAAATGAATGTTGTTGAGAAATGATCCCCCAGACTGTGCTTCCTCATATTTATGTAGCTGCAGGACATGTCGACAAGCCAAACCAGTACAGTACACACACACATTCATCATGGAACATAATCCACTGTTCACGTTTATTTAGCTGCTATTCTATACTTAAATGATTGTGTAACACTGGTGAGTCCAGCTGGATTCCATGGCTTTGTGTTTATCTTAACACTATTTATTGGTTAATAATGTACTGAATACGAATTCAAAAGGACAGAGAGCAACAATACAAAAACACAGACAAAAAACAAAATACATTTTGGTAAAGGGAAGATGGGGGACAAGAAAAAACAACAAGAACAAAGGAAACAAAACAAATACATAAAAAACGACCAATAGCAGCTCTATGAACTGAGCTTGTAGATCTGCTATTTTCAGGCACAACACACTCAAGTAAGTAACCAAACTATCAATTTCTAAAAAAAAGAACAAAAGAAAAACATTAACATGTCAAAGGAGAAGTCAGTTTACAGTATTTAGCGTCATTAAAAAAAAAAGTAATTTTCCATCCTAGTTTTAGTTGACGAAATCATCATTGCTTCAATCGTCTTTATGTTTTTGACATTGAACATACAAAAAACAACCCTGGTGATGTGGTCCCTCAGGTGACTCCAGCCCTGGGACTCATCGCTGTGGTCCTGCTGATGGTGGTGGTCAAGGAGCCAAAGAGAGGCGCCGTGGAGGCTCGCCCGGAGCACCAGCTGCCCAGGACCAGCTGGATGGCCGACATCAAGGCCCTCGTCAGGAAGTAGGTTTCCTCTGCCGCTCCATTCTGCTGGGCTACTTCATATTGGTAGTTCATAGCACTACTAGAGAGAAATAGAGCACGATCGAGATTCAGACACCACCCATGCAATGCAATTCAATTCAAAGAAACTTTATTGGCATCGCTGATATGCAGAATATATAATATTTTAGTCATTAACATAGTAAAACCAGGCTTGTTTCCATTCCATGCCAGTTTGGAAAATCAATAATGGTGGAATTGTAAACAAAGTGGAAATGCAAATATGGAATTGAAGACTGAAGAAGAGGAGGAATTATACGAAGTAGGGTGCATTGATGACGTCATTATGTGGCCAAACTCAAATGGTAGCACCCGAACACACACACACACACACACACACACACACACACACACACACACACACACACACACACACACACACGTTCAATTCAGTCTTATTTCCTCTTTAAATTTCAAGGAGTCAAACGGTAAAACTGTGAAGGAAGTAGGAAAGAGTCACAGGTTCTTTCCAAGATGTCAAGTGTGAATAGAGCAAGTCAAAAACACCTGCATATTCACTGAACTGAAAATTGACAACGACAAACTCACAATGTCTCATAATGCAATGTGTTGTCATGAGTGCTTGGGAACCGTTGCCATACAACGATAGAATTAAAGTAAAAAAAGAAAAACCAGCAACGTTATCCTTTTAATTATGTCGCTAATTTGGCCTTCCTGGGAACAGACATCCAGCTATATTTTAGTCATTATGGGAAGACAGTGCTGTTGCAGTTTTTGTGTGTGTGTGTGTGTGTGTGTGTGTGTGTGTGTGTGTGTGTGTGTGTGTGTGTGTGTGTGTGTGTGTGTGTGTGTGTGTGTGTGTGTGTGTGTGTGTGTGTGTGTGTGTGTGTGTGTGTGTGTGTGTGTGTGTGTGTGTGTGTGTGTGTGTGTCCTATGATCAAGTGAAACTATGAGCTAACATCCCACTTGCTTGATCTTACTATAGTGTCAGACAGTAGCAGATCATAGCAAAAACGTATATAGAAGTATATATAGTACACCCATGGACATGATGCTAGTGCTGTATGCTCATGTTGAGTTCATTTACAGGTTTACACAGTTTTGCCTGTATCTCCGACGGTACCAATACAGTGGAAGTTTTGGTCATATCCAACAAACATCTTCTAAAGAGCTATTTTTTTCTATCAAAAAAAGGTTTTCTTAATTTGTCATGTATATATTACATGTGGAAAGGGTAGCTAACACCTTAAACCGTTATTGGACAAAACGATATAATACTTCTAATCCATTATAGTTTGTTATGCACTATTGCAGTGTACGTAGTGTTACATGGTGAACTGACAATACAAGGAGAAGTGGAAATGCTGCTGCTTACTGACACTGTTAATGTTCGTGTCGGCGCTTGCAGCCGCAGCTTCGTGCTGTCCACGTTCGGCTTCACGGCGGTGGCCTTCGTGACGGGATCTCTGGCCCTGTGGGCGCCGGCCTTCCTCTTTAGGGCCGCCGTGTTCACCGGGGAGAAGGCCCCCTGCATCCAACCACCCTGTGACACCTCCGACAGGTAAGGCCCCCTGCATCCAACCACCCTGTGACACCTCCGACAGGTAAGGCCCCCTGCATCCAACCACCCTGTGACACCTCCGACAGGTAAGGCCCCCTGCATCCAACCACCCTGTGACACCTCCGACAGGTAAGGCCCCCTGCATCCAACCACCCTGTGACACCTCCGACAGGTAAGGCCCCCTGCATCCAACCACCCTGTGACACCTCCGACAGGTAAGGCCCCCTGCATCCAACCACCCTGTGACACCTCCGACAGGTAAGGCCCCCTGCATCCAACCACCCTGTGACACCTCCGACAGGTAAGGCCCCCTGCATCCAACCACCCTGTGACACCTCCGACAGGTAAGGCCCCCTGCATCCAACCACCCTGTGACACCTCCGACAGGTAAGGCCCCCTGCATCCAACCACCCTGTGACACCTCCGACAGGTAAGGCCCCCTGCATCCAACCACCCTGTGACACCTCCGACAGGTAAGGCCCCCTGCATCCAACCACCCTGTGACACCTCCGACAGGTACTAAGAAGGCAACACTCAAGCAGAACCAAACCTAGATGTTTTAGTTTTATATTAAGTCAACAAAATGTTATTCATGCTGGCCTTGATGGTGTCGTAATGCCTGATTTTACAGTTGGTTGCATGCTGACAATTACCGATCTACAAGTTCACTGAGCTCTGCTGCTTGAGCTAAGCCCAACCAAACATGAATGTCTTGTCTTAGTTCTATTGTAGGGGTGCCAACACTTTGTACTACTGCTACTTGATCAGCTCAACAAGAGCTACCCACCAAAAAACAAATATGATCCTATGGCTGAAACTAGTTAAAAATCTACCTTGGGCTTTAGAATGGCAGCACTGGCATTATATGTAAGACAAACACTTGGACTGGGAAATGGAGGGGGACATGTAATGGATATTTTTTCTTGTTTATTTTTTATTACTAGGACCTTACCCGTTGTGAATATATGAACAACAAATAATGTACAGTGTAAATATATGACCAACAAATAATGTACAGTGTAAATATATGAACAACAAATAATGTACAGTGTAAATATATGACCAACAAATAATGTACAGTGTAAAGTGAATTAGCAGATCATAACAGTGTGGGTGAATTAAAGTGAATTAATAGATTATACCAATCATGTAAGTATGTAATTGCTTTAATGTGTAGTTGTGGGTAGGGCAGGGGTTTTTAACCTTTTTGACTCCAGGGACCACCATTTATTCAGCATTTGAGCCACAGACCACCATTTGAGAACATTTTAGCCCCACAGACCCCAAAACTAAAGATTTATTTTGCTTTTGTCTATCTTCTAGTTGTGTAGACTTGGGGCTAATTCAGATGATGAATATTTTAACTCTTGAGAGTGTAAAAATGAAACCAAATGGACCCGCAAGGGTCCATTTGGTTTCATTTCTACGCTCTCAAGAGTTACATCTGGTTAAGCAACTTAGCTGGGGACCACCTGGAACCCTCTCAGGGACCACTGGTGGTCCCCGGTCCACTGGTGGTCCCCGGACCACCTGTTGAAAACCCCTGCTTTAGGGAAAACAGTTGTAGCAAAGCAAGGGTGCCATGCAGGAACGTGGTGAAAAAATGAAGGGGGGTCTTAATAACTGTGTTTGTGTGCGTGCGTGTGCATGCGTGTCTATGCCCGAATCAAGAAGACGCACAGTGTAACCTTATTTGTGTTACAGTATATCTCATAGATATAAGACAACGATATATATCAGTGCATAACGCATCGGGCAGGGGGAAGCTGCAGCTGGAGGAAATCCCTGTACTTGGCAGACACGCACACACGCATCGCAAAATATGCATGACCCTGCCGTTGTAGAACTCAACATCATAGGCTATAATATGAAAACAGCGGTCGCGTGAGATTGTAGCCGTTTTCGTTTGCGAGGCGGCCAGGGAAAGAAATGCGCCTGCTGTCGTTTCCATGACGCAAGAGTTGTGTTACCCTCCGTAACTTATCATCATGGTGGGGCACGTATTGTGTCCGCCTCGCTTCCTTCCCGGCGTACTGTAAATCAACATTGTGCCAGCGTTCTCCTCCTCCGACAACAACTCCGCATGACAGTGGGGTTACACTGAGAACGGTGCCCGTGATGTGATGCGTGACGTTAGGGGGCGTTCGGACGTTGCCGTGTTAAGTCGATGGGGAAAATTGAATGCACTATTAAATTAATTATTAATTAACAATGGGTTATTTTCAGAAAAGGGCTTCGTTAGTCTCTTCCTAATGTTATGTTCAATCAGTGTGTGAAAACTCAGAATGATTGCTGTAGTCAGTGACGACTTATGCCTGTTTCAGACAGACAGACATCTGCTTAATTATAGTGTTGATAACATTGGAACGCTACTGACATTTGTGCACAACATTCTTGAAAACAAAGTATTGCATTGCAGGTTTGAGCTGACAGGCCCTTATGATGTTAATTCAAGTGGCAAATGGCAAAAATATTTTCAGGGCCATGTCAAGTGGTCTACCTGCCTGCACAGCCTCATTTTTTTCTTCCTTCCGTTTCCAGCCTGTACTTTGGCATCATCACGGTGGTGACGGGAGTGCTGGGCGTGTGGAGCGGTGTGGAGCTGAGCCGTTGGCTGAGGGTCCGCACGCCGCGGGCCGATCCCCTGGTGTGTGCTGCTGGGCTGCTGCTCTCCGCACCCTTCCTCTACCTGGCCATCGTGTTTGCACAGGCCAGCACCATCGCCACCTACGTGAGTAGGACTGTCGCCATTGCACATTCATGTTGACCAGTAATAGAGGGCATGCGCATGCATAGAGTGAGTGGTAGAGTGAGTGACAATAAAGCGAGATAGTGCTGCTTTGAGAGTATAAATGAAAAATAATAAAAGAAAAATGGCAAATCGTATAATGTGTTTTTTTTTTATAAACCTGGACACTGAAGCAGCATGATTTTTACAGGAGGAGGGGGAGCATACTGTATATGTATCGGCGATATTGGATAACAGTATAACAGTACATCTATAGGGAGGCAGAGTATGAATTGTCTTGAGTAAATCTTATCTACCTGTTCACAACCTGTCATGACCTAAACATTTATGTTAGATCATGTTGTTTTGATGCTTTTGTTTGGATAGATAATATAAGAGGTTTCTACCACAGCAACGATATACAGTATGGGCTCCATTTTCGTTACCATCTAAACCCCTTATCATTTTTTTTTACTATTTTGAAAAACCTTTTGGAATAGTTCAACGTGCCAATCTATTGACACATTGTGAGCTTGTAGACTGGCCATTTAAACTATTGAAGAATGTTATTATTTACTATTTTAAAAAGGCAAAGAAGTTAAGGGATAAGGGGTTTAGTGGTGACGAAAATGGAGCCCTATACGTTTTAACAGCCAGCGACGAAAACCAGGCGATGCGAGTGACACTTGAATTTCATTGGTTGTAGCCTAAATCGCCCAAGCATTGCCCGAAAAGCTCAATTATATTTTTGGCCGACATTGCCCCGCCCACTTTCCAACCATCGCCCGTTCACCAGAATCGGCGTCTCTCATAGACAAATAATGGAGTTCAGGAAACATTGTCTATCCATCGTCCATCGCCGCCTCCTGTTAAAACATAGGGTAAAGTGAATGCAAGCCAAAATCACTGAATCGGATTATAAAGGAAAAGCTATTGAGGACTTGAATGAAACCAAAGCAACTAATGGCTACAGTACTGTACAGTGACATCATAGTTCACTTCAGGCTGCTGGGAACTCTTATCACATTTGATGGAGTATTACTGAACATGCTGCTAATTACTGCCATGGCCGTTTTCACCACATGCTTTCAATCTAGCAGCCGTGTAGTAATTTGACTAATTGGGAGAACACTCATAGTAGCCACCCTGGTTTACAGTGATTTGAGTGACAGTCTGTTGGGGCAGTGGTTCTCAACCAGTAATTCGGGATTACTGGTTGCATTACAGTGGGGGTTCCAGCATCTAGTATCTCTGTATTGCAATATTCTATTGTAATAGTCTCCTCTCCTCCACCAGGGCTGGTTCTACCGAGGAGAGATGTGTGCAGATCGTAACCAAACATTTCTCGTGCCCAGTGCCCACCCAATCAGAAATTATGGGAAAAAAAAAAAAAAAAAAAATAAATATATATATATATATATATATATATAATATATATATATATATATATATATATATATATATATATATAATTTAGACCCCTTTGGGAAACCGTATACAGTATGAAGTGTTTGTGTCACGGTTGTCAGGTTGTTACATCTCTTCTGTCTTTCAGGTGTTCATCTTCCTGGGAGAGACCTTCCTGTCCATGAACTGGGCCATCGTAGCGGACATCCTACTGGTCAGTCCTTGTCGCTAATATGACTCTTACCTTGGAATCATTCAGTTGTCACTAATAATTCTCTTCCCGTTCAGTGTGGATTACACTGGATACATTGTGACGGTTAGACTGGATACATTGTGACGGTTAGACTGTTAGTGTTAAAGTCCTAACGGCACGCACGTTTTTGTGTGGCCCTCTGTTGTTGTTCACAGTACGTGGTGGTTCCAACGCGGCGCTCCACGGCTGAGGCCTTCCAGATCGTTCTGTCTCACTTGCTGGGAGACGCAGGCAGTCCTTACCTCATAGGAGTGGTACGTCCTCATGTCCGCACACACTCGTCTCACTGTCCCATTATCCATCAGAATAAGGAAAGCAGTTGGTTTCATGAATTGAAACGACGCCACATGCATACCCTCTATAGAAATTATCCACATGCATCACTTTTCCACAGGCTCTCTAACATTATCTGCACATGCCTGCAATACTAAATGTGTGTGTGCGTGTGTATTCAGTTGTCAGACTCCCTGAGGCAGACGGACTCGTACCTGTGGCAGTTCCGCTCTCTGCAGCTCTCCCTGCTCCTCTGCTCCTTCGTGGGGGTGGCGGGCGGCGCTTTCTTCCTGGCCACTGCCCTCTTCATCGAGAAGGACCGCCACCGCGCCGAGAACTACATCCCCTCAGGTGAGACGCGCAGTGCTCCGATGAGCTACAGCTTATTTAGCCATTGGTATTATTTTTATGGGACCCTGTGTTGTTCTTTTATTCCCTAGCGTTGCTCCTGGGGCAGAAACCTCCTATCACCATATTCTAACTTTTTTGTGTTTTCTTGGTAAATTAAGTTGAGGCACGCTCATTGCCAACATACTCTGTTGCCAAGGTGAGCAAGTAAACGGGACGTAACCGGAAGTGAAAAGTCTGCTTGATGTCCAGCTCCAGCTGAACAGATTTATTTTAAATTTAAATTTATCTGGGATTCTTTTCTCAGATTGAGTGTTTGATCCAAAGTAAGCTTTATTCACAGCCCATAACTTAAGCAACACTGATCACGCTTACAAAATGTATGTAAAGGATATACTGTATGTAAGAAAGTATACACAGCTGGTTTTCACTTCTTTAAGCACTGATATCATGCCAATGTATCTATCCATGACTGCCTAGAATGTTGTCTCCGGCTCCTCTTGCCTAATCAATAGGTTCAATGCACACAGTAGCCATATACCGGTAACATACCTACTTCACTCACTTACTTGCCTGGCTAAAGCCAGACCAAATCAGCAGATAGGTCTGGAATAGCTAAATTGTACACCCATTTCCTACTCCAGAAAATTGGGTATGCAATCATATTTGAACGCTGTGCCCTGATTAGCCACCCCATTTCTCTGGAGTAGAAAATGGGCTTACAATTGAGTTATTCCAGATTTCCAACAGCTGATATGGTCTGGTTTTAACCAGGCTAATGTCCTACCAGTTATACTCTGTTATATTTACTGCAGCACAGTGGTTTTCAAACGTTTCAATTTCAAGACGCTGAGTTACACACTCAAAAGAGCTCTTATAATTGAGTCTCTGAACAGAATGGAGCCGAGCCTTTATTAGTATCATCGGTAACACCTGTGAAGGAAGTAAGGGAAGGACAGCAATATTCTTTCCAATATTGCTGCTGTGCATAGAGCCAATGGAGCTTTTCCAAAATCATCATTGGACCCCAAATTCTGTCATGAACTCTTATTCATGTTAATCATCTTTTTTTCCCCCATGTCTTATTTTTTTCTTACAGATGACGAGCCAATCGTTGTGCCAAAGAGTGGCAGGTCCACCAGAGTGCCAGTGTCGAGCGTTCTGATTTGACGGAGGAAGGGCTCCCTGTTGGACAGTATATCTGCTCCGCACAGCCAATCAGGCAGCTGCATCTTTAAGGACAGCTTTGGGAAAGCCTCCCCTTCCCTCATATATCCAGAGAAGTTTTCTATGATTATTTATTTTTAACGTTTTAATCTGCTATTGATTTTACCTTGCCTAACTCTGACAATAATTCAGGACGTTTTGAGTGCTTTGGGTGACACCTGGTGGCCATTTGGTTATATAAACCAGAGACTAATAAGACAAAGACAGACAACAGGTGAACAATATATGGACTAAGCCACTCAGTTCACAAATGCCCTCTACTGGCCCTTGATTATTTATCTTTTATCAGAGACGGAACGTTCTGATGTTTCAGTACTTCAGTACAGGGCCCCATGGATGCCTGGGAATCTGTAACCCAGACAGTATACGGAGATGAAACCAAATGGACCTGTAAGTACACTCTTCCAGTATGCCGACTCGGAAGTCCGATGCAGCAGGCGGGAGCTGTGATTGGCCACTACGTTGTTATGGTTTAAAACTCTAACACATGCTGACATATAAGTTTGACTGGGCGGAGACACCGCACCTAATCTTTAACCACTTTAACCTTTATACAGTAATCAACATTTTAAATTATTTAATTCAAACATTGATTTCTGTCTTTTTTTTAAATAGGTACAAGCTCACAAGTGTTCATGGTAGGTGGGGTGGTATGGCCATAAGCAACGTGTCACATCATGTCGCTGAGCTTGTAGATTTTTTGGGGGGGTCATGATGGTTTCAGTGGTTAATATAAATTAACCACTGAATTAATAAATATCCACCAGTTTAATGTTGTTTGCAGAATTGGTTTATCTTTAAGCAGTTTTATATTCCTTCCTTCTCATTTTCTTTCTTAAGCGGTTTGTTTTTGGTTTTATTTTTTTAACAACATTAAAGCCTCAATCCATCGCTCCATACCGTTGCTGTCGGTGGGAACTTAGTATGGGTATGTTCTAAACGTTTTTATTTATTATGATTAGTAAATAAAAACGTAATAATAAATTGCTAAAATAGCCGATCAGCTATTTTCACTTCTTTTGTCTTGCATGATGATTGATGAACTTTAATATGAACATTAATATGCAAGAGAGATACATACAGACTTTCTGCCTGACAGCAATGATAATCAGTTGTTTTAGCCATAAACTGACTCATTATACAGTAACACAAAATAAAAGTTATTTTTGTCATTTATGTAATTATGTAAATCACTTATGTAAACATGAAGTTATATTCACCATGTTCTCGTTTTAGCCGTTGATCCTGTTTGGGCTTTTGTTGTTTGAACAATTGATTTCAGACACAAATAGTCCAAAGTAACTTCCAATATTTGGAAAATGACGAGCGTGCAACTGTAGGTCTACGTTAGGTTTATGAGGAATTTTGGTTGGAGTTTGGGGACTGTGCAACGCACCAGGCTGGTTAAAGGCACTTTAAAACGCTTCATACATTTCAAAAGGACGTTTTTTCAGAAGTAGATTTTTTCCAGTTTTGTTGTTAGTTTTGGATTTTTTCAGGTTTTGAGATGTTGATGTGACAGAAGGTTATCAGGTCTTTGGCTCAAGGTGTCTGAGGAGAATCTGTCAACTCCAGTGAAGACATTTAGGACACATTTACATAAAAAAATTGTATTATATAATGGTTATGTTTTAAAGATGAGACACTTTTAAAGGATGTCAGTTGTTGATATTTGATGTTGTTTGTTAACCTCTTATTTGTTTTATTTAGATAATCTTTTCAGTGAACAATAAACAATGAGAATGATTGTAAAGAACTGGCTGGCTTGTGGGTCTGATTTCACAGTAGTGGATTCAGCACACCATGTCAGTGTACATGGCATAGGCAGAAGGATTTTCTCTCTTTTTGTTTTTTATTACTACTAACTCACCCATTGAAGACATTGTAACTGTAATGGTGTTACTGAATGGGAAAATGTAGAGTTACAGCAAAAAGCAGTTTCTTTACATTAGGGCATTACTTGTAAGGGCATTACACTGTATCCTAACACTGTATCCTAATCCTAACACTGTAGCTGGGTGAACCCCATCAAGGACCCTGTGGGAACCCACTTTGAGAACCACTAGCAGTACCCTCTTTTAGTTCTGCGTGTGTGTGTGTGTGTGTGTGTGTGTGTGTGTGTGTGTGTGTGTGTGTGTGTGTGTGTGTGTGTGTGTGTGTGTGTGTGTGTGTGTGTTGTGTGTGTGTGTGTGTGTGTGTGTGCGTGTGTGTGTGTGTGTGTGTGTGTGTGTGTGTGTGTGTGTGTGTGTGTTGCGTGTGTGCGTGTGTGCGTGTGCGTGTGCGTGTGCGTGTGTGTGTGTGCGTGCGTGCGTGCGTGCGGTCTCTATACTAACTCAGGATTTCACTGCTTCTTTTCCTGCCGTGCAATGATTATGCCCCCTATATATTATATATATATATATATATATATATATATATATATATATATATATATATATAGAGAGAGAGAGAGATACAAAGACAGAGAGAGGGGGCTACAGCTTCCTTCAGTGTGGGTTTCCTGTGTGCATGTGGGAGGATGTGACAGATGAGACGGGAGGTAGCAACGCTTTTCTTTCTCTTTCTCTCTCTCGCCTTGAGGCCCTGTCTGCAGTGCTCCCCTTTCACTCTTAATGTGCACCCCAGAGGTGTGATGGTACATATGTAGGATCTACTAAAAATGCAGAGGACGTTTGGGACGGCAGCAGCGCACAAATAAATCTCACCTTTTTATAAAGTGGGCACGCTCATCTCTATATACTGTAGGAGCCCTTTGACACCGAGTAGGGTGCCATGACTTTACGATGGCTCATTACTCAATGCCTGCTTTACTGTATACCAGAGATATTAAATGTTTTCAGACAAGGATGCCCTAGCTGAGAGAGATGAAGCAGGACCCCCCCACACACACACACACAAAATTCATATTGTATAACATTAGTAGTAACTTGATAACTATCTCACTCAGTCTTACGGTAACTGCTGCAGGAAGTCCAAATATGTTCCTTTGTTAAATCCTTAAAATGAAAAGTCTTTTGGCCAATTGAACAAGCTATTGAATTTACAAACAACATTTTTTCCCCCTTATAGGGGGAAAAAAAAACGGGAAACATCTGTGGGGGTGCAGAACTGGAGATTGTTGTGGTGGGAGGTGAAATGACACCCAGTGCTGTGAGAACAAGTGAGTTGAGCTTATTGGAGGTGGTTGGTTGGCAGTTGCATCCTCTGCTGACAGGAAGGACGCGTTGGGGGTGCTTGTTGCGCTGGAGCTCACTCAGATGCTGTGGTGGGAGACGAGAGGATAGGACTACATTTTTATGTATATTCTTTCTTTTTTGGTTATCTTAACTAAACAGAGGTCATAGACTGAGCCATGAGACCATGACAGGTGCTTAGCGGTGCAGTTGTCCTTGCTTTTGGGGCTGGGTCGCCCTGCTAAGGCAAGGGCCAAGCCGGCCTCATAACGTGAAAATCACATCAGATCAGACAGTCAGGTGAAGGTAAGTGCTTCCTCACTGTTCTAATTTTCTTACTGTCGGGCACGAGCCTCTTGTTTCCATATTTTAACTTTCTGTCCATCTTTTTTCCCCCTGTAAATTACACGCCCTACTTGACCGTGCAGTGTCCGACAAAAGCATCAAAACAGATCCACTACTTTTTTTTTTTTTTTTTTTTTTCAATTTGAAACCTGGAAAGTAATAGCTTTGGACATAATAGGCTAGTCTTCCACCCAGCAGAGGCAATATTTAAGCTGGCAAATGGCTCGAAATGAAAAATATTACACGCCAAATGTATTTAAATTATGCATTCCTTTGGTTGACAGATTACCATCATTTCTGTATTGTAAGATGTTTCTTGAACTTTCTAATTGTAATGCCTTTTTATCTCTTCTGGCCACGCTGATTTTTGGTCGTTCTTGTGTTGTTCTATACGGTATAGTTATACCACTGAGAGCTGTGTACCACAAGCATACATCAAACCATTGACTGTCATTTTACACGCTCACCTACTCATGGTTTGCATCTGAGCATAATGAGACCACTGATTGCCACTCAGGGCTGACACGTGACATGGAAAGACATTTGAACATTCACAAATGCCATTGTGACCTTCTTTAACTTGGTTTATTTTCATTATGCATTATTAACATTATGTAAAAAACATTAGACATGTACAGACATGAAACACCCATGAACAGCCTATTTAGAAACAGGGTTTACAATGCTTAATTATATCCATAAATATACAAAAAAAAAGTCAAAAAACATATTTTTGCCCCCCCAAAAATATTTAGATGTGAGAGAAGTAGGGGGACTGCATCCGTCCGTGCCGCCCCCACCCCCCCACCCCCCTCCCCTCCACTCCATCCCTGGATATAACATAACATGGAAATGTTATGGAGAAATGATAGAAATGACGAACATTTTTCACCTTAGCCTCAGTAGACACACTCAACAGTGTGTGTGGAGGTTGCAGCTGTTTAGGTGTTGGAGAGGCAGAGAGATGAACCACAGAGGAAACGGTTTCCACCACGTGCCGCCAGCAAAAAAGAAAGAAGGAAAAGAAACATGTTCACCATAAAGAGCCAATTTACAATACAAATTCACAACGTTGTGAGTTGTAAATGACAATGTGAACATTGTCATTGCAGCCGCTGTGTGGATGTCACCATGGATGTGAGCACGCTGTTTGTTGGAGTTGTGGTTGGAGCTGTGTTTGTCTGTGCCGTTGTCCTTACTTCTATCTGCCTCCACTGTGACAAAGGCCCACCGGGTGAGTAGACTCCTTCTAACTTCTATTTGCCTCCTCTGTGGACCCAAGTGTTTTAAAAGGTTTTTAACAATCCTTGAAGAGCAGTTCAGGTGAATACTATGACAGATTGTCAGGCGGTCCCAGCGAAGGGTTTACCAATGATGGTACTTAAAGTTGTGTTAAATTCCTATCAAACAGAGCAAGAACAAAACCATACATACAGTCCATACATTATGAATTATACATAAGCTAAGAACGTAGTAATGGACATCTATGTAACGAAACTATGCATATAGTTTAATTACAGTATATGCTGTATATATTCCATTGTTAGATTCATACGTTCATCTATGTCTACATAAAATGTTATCTACAGTAAGTTATAAGTTGATCCTTTGCATATGTTGGGACTAGGGCAAGTGCTACAGGCCATGATATGTATGAAGAGTTTTCAGACTATGGCAGAAGATTGGGAGTGGGTCTACAGTTCTGATTTCTAATGGAAGTTTGGAGCCAGAAGGGAGATGGGTTTGGGAAGTGTGGAGCGTTTTCCGCGGAGTATTTAGGGAAGGTACTTCCAGCTCACTGTATCAAAGTGTGGTCCAGGAACCCCTAGGTGTGTAACTATTATTACATTTTAGAAAGAGAGAGACAGAGACAAAGAGAGAGAGAGAGAGAGAGAGAGAGAGAGAGAGAGAGAGAGAAACAAATTTTAAAAATCTGCATTAGCGTTAGATGTTAAAAAGACCTGAAACATTTGACAGGGAAGTATCTCTTTTAAGTGAATAAGCATAATTATGTCAAATGGAAACAATACTGTCTTCCTTTCCCTCTCTGTTTCCTTACACAGCCTCCATCAGCCAGTCGACGGGCGAGTACACACAGTAAGACATCACTTCCTCTCAACTAAGAAAGAAAAAGCCAGCATTCTAATTCAGTGTTTTTAGGTCATGACACCCTAAAAAAAATCACATTTGGTCCCCACCCTTACAAGCATGTGTAATTATTAGGCAGTTGAGGCATTATATTTTTGACTGGCTTACTCAGATAATGTCAGATCTACACACCCACAATGCCTTGCAAAAACAAGGCGTTGTGAAATGTTTTTCTGATCTGCTAATTTGTTTCATTATTATACTGTTTGTCTTTTTTTTTTTTTTTTAATTAAAAAGGTCTTATAAAAGTCATTCACTGTCATCTGAGGCAGAACATTTCCGGGTTTCTGATCCGGTCAGGGACAGGTCATAACATATGCCATGTTGTGTGTTGTAGTTACTTGTTTGTAGCATTATATTACATTCATATGGGGCAGATATAATGATGCAGTCTACCATCCATCGTCAAAGGAAGCCAGCAGCATGTGTTGCAAACTTGCAACAATGCATGTACAGTACCTGCATGCTCCAAATAAGCTCACAGCATGCCTGTGCAGTGTCTCATCTGCCCATGTGAATGCACCAGTAGAGTTAAATACTGTATATAAACTAGAGGGAGCAGGAGGACTGCTCTACCCCCAGCAATTACCCGTAATTTTGATGGAAGTGCTCAGTTGTGTTTGAAGCACTTGGAAGACTGGCAGGGAAGCAGGGCCAGATCTAGGCATGGGCATGGGGGGACCATGATAGCATGCAAACAACCCAAATTTCAGAGAAATTTAAAATTAAAGTGTTTATATTTAAAATGAGTTGAAATACCGCACTACTAACTACAATTGGCGGCTTCCCCCATGGCAAAGATGCCACCCTCATACCATTTTCGCCTGACCCTCCGATTGGGAGAGTTTACTTCTCGGAAATACCCAAACCTGCAGTAGGATGGGATGTAGAGAGGTACCACACGTACTGCGATCATACCGCAGCCAACCGATCATACCAGCACTCAAGGGATCCTACCCAGATGACATAGTAGTTGTCGTGGCTCCAAAACCACTGAGCAACTTGCATTGAAGTTCCAGCGGGGCTGTTGCTGTTCAACCGGTTCTCTATTATATCTCTAAAGATATACCAATATACAGTAACTCTATAGTTGGCTTGAGCAGAAGTTGAGAGCAGTCTCAACCTTTGAGGTCAGAGTTTATGCGCTTCAGCGTCATGACGTTACTGAACATCCATCCATGATGATGCTAACCATCATATTATCACTTCTCCTCTTCATATGCAGGTCCAACTTTGTGGTCATCCACCAATGTGAGTATGAAACAGAGGTCTTCAGCAGGGGGTCTGGGACCCGTAGGGGGTCCTCAGGCTAGGGGTTTTGCCACATATTTGTGTGATGGTGAACATTATACAATGACATTATAAACTCTGAACACTGGACTGATGAGAACCAAATGTTTTTCTACTGGTAGGCAAATGTACCGCTGAATGATATACTGTAAATATATTTCTTTTCTAGTCTTTAATTTCTAATGTCTGCTTTACTTGCGGTCACTCTGCTCACGCGAGTGAAGTGATTGTTTTGCGGTCGTTGACGGTTCCTCAAAGTACTCCAATTGGCTGGTTTATGTGATGCCATAATGGTGACGTAAGAGAGCTCTAGTATTGTCATGAGTATTATCTCCTTACGCAAAGTAGGCCATGGCCTACTTGTGTGCAATACGCAAGTTGTCATTATTTTCTTAATGGCAAAAGTAACAGATCTGCAAGCTCAGAATCAGCAGATCTGTTACCTTTGATCTGTGTGAGGCTAGTATAACCTAAACTGAGTCTATGCTTGTATGGCCATTAAATGTCAATGTAAGGTGGCTTCTCGCTGATGAAACATCCTGTAATACATGTATTGTATACACGTGTGATTTATTATCATTTTCTTTCAATTCAACAGATCCACACGATCCGGTTCATGAAGCCGTCAGTTATCGCCCCACCTGTAAGACACCACACACACACACACACACACACACACACCACACACACCACACACACACACACACACACACACACACACACACACACACGCGCACACACACACCAATATAAGGGGTGTGCTTTACCGCCATTAATGCATGCCTGCGATGTTGCTCTGAAAGGCAGCGCATTAGTGCATTAATGTCCTCATACTTACAGGGTAAGTTCCCAAAATATATGAAGTGAAACTTAATTTCTAAATGTTTCTCCCTCAGTTCTCACTTAGACATCCCCCTTAGAATCTCACCAGATTCACGGCAACCATCTTTTCTTACAGAAAATGGTAGGTACAGTACATTTTCAACAACTTCAACTTGTATGTACCCTGTTGTATGTATTGTACATTTCATCTTCCCCTTGTCTCCTTCTCAATAACTTGTGTTTATTACTGACTTTAAGGTTGTATTGTAAGAGTTAAACTCAACTCCTGTATCTATATTTTAAAGAGTAAAATATAGATCTCAAAAATGATTTAAAAAAATGAGAGCGAAGGGAGAATAAAATAGACTGTATCAACAAATTTAAGCATCATTTATAGACGACTATGTCACTTTATTTTGTACATTTATACTACAGTAGCCTACTGTATGAATTAGGCATCAGCTTACTTGTAATTCTAGACAATATACTGTACGTGTGTACGATCCATGCATTGTTCGGTATGGATGCAGTGATCTCACACGCCGCCTGTCATTTCATCTGAGGCAGGACCCATACACTCTTCAAAACATTAAAACCGGGAAAGCGTCTGTGCCATTTCAAATTTTTTATGTGTAGGCTATTCACACATGATAGCCTGCTGTACATCTTGCAATTTTCTTTGTTTAAATGAGTGTTTGAGAGAATTTGTAATTCAGTATTCATTTGTAAACTTGCCAATCATTTCCATATCAGCGCATCCCTATTAATAATATTAATAATAATATAATCCTTTTGTCTCCCATGTACAGGAAGCAATCCCAGTTATGAGAATGAGGGTAATGTAAACCAAACGTTTACTGATGAATTATGGCTTGTTCCAAGTGTACATGTAAACTGGGGGCCCAAGCGTACACTATTGTAGTTTTTGTATACTGTAAATGTTTTTATTCAGTAAGCTGAATATTAAAAAATGTGAATGGAGTTTCTAGGTGAAAGACATTTGTCAACGTATGTTGGTTTTGACATTTTCAAGGATTTTAAACAAAAAATAACACATACTGTACATCAACAAACAAAAATCTACACACTATACAGTTGTAGTTCATGGTATCTGATGACTAGACTTTTTTTTCATCATTTTAAAGTAAGAAAAGAAGTAGAGAGAGATACAAGGAACATAGATGTCTGTGTTACAATGCCATAATCTAAAATAGTGTTAGTCTGTTGTGTATAAGTTTTTTTATACAATCTTAATCCAGAGTGATTTATAGAATTGTGTTGTCTTACAGGAGCTGACTATGTGAACACAGATGACAGCGATGTAGACGCTGGATACGTGTAAGTAGTGACATTGATTTGGATAGAAGTACACAGTGCCAGCATGTGTTGATGTTGTCCATTAACCCTAGGACGTAAAAAATCGCAGAGGAAAATGTAATAAAAACAAAACCTAAACTAGACTAAAATCTTGGAATAGCTATTACGACCCCATCAAGGACTGTCAAAAATACATTTTGACTAAAACTACAAACACTAAAACATTTCAGATGACTAAAATGTGGCTAAAACTACAAATCAATTTTATTCTAAAGAATGCGAATATACAGTATATGCCCATTCATATTCATTAGTAATAACAGTTGTACCTCAATGTCTACTGTAGGTACAGTAATCAAAATACAGCTAACAGTGGGTGTTTGTGCCTGTAGATGTTTAGGCTATACAGCAGAATCCTGAGTTAGAGTTAAAGGTAATAAGGGCAACCTTTTTTGCAAAAAAAATAAATAAAAAAATAAAAAAAATCAAAATAGATACATATACATAATACCGTAGCTATATTTTTGCAAGGCAGTTCCAGCAGCAGTTTCATAATGAGCCAATGAGTGGAGGAGAGATGGAGTTAGATTCTGGTTTTAAACAAATCTGTTAAAAGATGTTTGTACACACTAAAGTTGCCTTACTAGTGGTACTAGTAAATAAAGTGATGCCAGGATGCATCACACCATTGATTTGTGAGTTATTGTTGCAAGTGTGTGTGTGTGTGTGTGTGTGTGTGGTGTGTGTGTGTGTGTGTGT
>CM076965.1:35034519-35050242 GCA_039105355.1 Benthosema pterotum | reverse complement strand
ATATATGATTGAAAAAAAAAAAAAAACTAAATACCAAAGTCAAATCAACACAAAATAAAAACACCTCAAATGTGTATTTAAACTCTTAAAGCACTCTTAAAGCTCTTAAAGCACTCTTAAAGCAGCGGTCCCCAAACCTTCACCTACATTTACACAAGTGAGCAAGGTCAAATGCCCAATTAGTTGATAAGACTAGGACCTTACCCGTTGTGAATATATGAACAACAAATAATGTACAGTGGAAATATATGAGCAACAAATAATGTAAATGGTGCATTTATATAGCGCCTTTATCCAAGGCGCTTTACATAGATTGTGCATCACATTCACCCATTCACACACATTCATACACTGATGGCAGTGGAAACCATGCAAGGTACCTACTAGCACATCAGGAGCAATTCGGGGTTAAGTGTCTTGCTCAGGGACACATCGACACTAACTCTGCGGGAGCCCGGGATCGAACCGGCAACCTTGTGGTTACCATCCGGTTACTCTACCTCTGAGCCACTGCCGCCACTGTACAAAGTGAATTAGCAGATCATAACAGTGTGATTGAATTAATAGATTATACCAATCATGTAAGTATGTAATTGCTTTAATGTGTAGTTGTGTGTAGCCTATACTTTAGGGCAGGGGTTTTCAACCTTTTTGACTCCAGGGACCACCATTTATTCAGCATTTGAGCCATGGACAACCATTTGAGAACAGCCCACAGCCCCCAAAACTAAGGATTTATTTTGCTTTTGTCCATCTTCTAGTTGTGTAGACTTTGGAAATAATTCAGATGATAAATATTTTAACTCTTGAGTGTAAAAATTTCTACGTTCTCAAGAGTTACATCTGGTTAACCAACTTAGCTGGGGACCACCTGGAACCCTCTCAGGGACCACTGGTGGTCCCCGGACCACCTGTTGAAAACCCCTGCTTTAGGGAAAACAGTTGTAGCAAAGCAAGGGTGCCATGCAGGAACGTGGTGAATGAAGGGGGGTCTTAATAACTGTGTTTGTGTGCGTGCGTGTGCATGCGTGTCTATGCCCGAATAAAGAAGACGCACAGTGTAACCTTATTTGTGTTACAGTATATCCCATAGATATAAGAAAACCAATGCCATATATATCAATGCATAACACATCGGGAAGGGGGAAGCTGCAGCTGGAAGCAATCCCTGTGTACTTGGCAGACACGCACACACGCATCGCAAAATATGCATGTCCCTGCTGTTGTAGAACTCAACATCATTATGAAAACGCGGTCGCGTGAGATTGTAGATGGGCCATTTTCGTTTGCAAGGCGGCCAGGGAAAGAAATGCGCGTGTTGGCGTTTCCATGACGCAAGAGTTGTGTTACCCTCCGTAACTTATCATGATGGTGGGGCTGCTGCTGCTGGCCACTTGAACATGCGAGTGAAAAGCGACATGGAAAACAAACAACTGTCCAGTTTGAACGCACATAAAGTGTCCGCCTCTCTTCCTTCCGGGTGTATCGTAAATCCACAATGTGCCAGCGTTCTCCTCCTCCGGCAACAACTCCGCATGACAGTGGGGTTACACCGAAAACAGTTCCCTGTGATGTGATGCGTGACGTTAGGGGGCGTTCGGACGTTGCCGTGTTAAGTCGATGGAGAAAATTTAATGCACTATTAAATTAATTATTAATTAACAATTGGTTATTTTCAGAAAAGGGCTTCGTTAGTCTCTTCCTAATGTTATGTTCAATGAGCATGTGAAAACTCAGAATGATTGCTGTAGTCAGTGACGACTTATGCCTGTTTCAGTCAGACAGACATTCAGACAGACATTTACTTAGTTATAGTATTGATGATGGTCTGGGCTGAAATGTAAACATTCAGAACTCTCACAGGAAAAGAAACAGGGACATACGACCTTTCGCAAACTAAAAACTCGGTGAGAGGCCGAAATGGAAAATGCATACTGAAGGCCTAATCAACTGGCATAAACTGTATGTGACTGACAATCAATCAATTGCAAGCTCAGGGCATGTCACACATTGTGTACTCGTAGATGTGCTATTTCTGGATGGACAAAGTATATAATAGCTGTATGAGCCATTCTACCAAACAACCTGTGACCTCTCCTTCAATAGGCTCTGTTCATGCCCTTGCTGTGTTGAGCTTGTTCTCGTTCATGTGATGGAATAGTTCTTCCTGTGTGTCATGGCCGCCAGCTCCCACCTGACATGGTGTGGGAGTTCTGAGCGCTGCAGACCACACTGAATGACCGCCACCTTGCACAGAGTCTTCAGACTCGTACTCAAGTCTAGGACCAATTGGTTTGCATCAGAATGTCCCCACCCGAACATGATGACGCGTCCTCCCACAACGCAACAGCACCAGATGTCCACCAAATAGCCGGGGGCTTGCCCTCCGATCTGGACCTTCTTCCAGGAGAGGTCCTGCATGTCCAGTTTCAACAGCTCACCGAGGTATGGCTCCAAGGGAGCGTAGTCCTCCTTCTGCGTAGATTTTGTGACAAAGCACGTAAAGCTTACCGCCGTAGGAAAAAGATGCATAGTGTATGCATCTGGCTGCGGCTCAGCCAGCCAGTGTATGCGCTGGCTGCGGCTCAGCCAGCGCTCCGTGTCAATATCGAACACTCTGACCACCTGCTCGTCGGCGGAATCCTTGTAACCCTCCATCACGAACATCCTGGTCCCGACGACGGTGGCCGAGTGCCAGAACTTGCTCTTTGAAGGCATGTCACTGTTTTTGGTGTCGATCCAAGACCAGACCATGGAGGCAGTGTCCAGCTTGAAGACATTGTAAGGACCATCACCGTTGACGATGTATGACTTTCGAGCCCGGGATGGTGCAGTGGAGTTCATGGAGGACGGGGGTGATGTGATCTCTGGACCAGGTTCTTGTAAGCAGAGTTCTGTACGTATTGCATTTTCTTGAGAACTTTGGTGGTGGTACTTTGGTGGAGGAGGCTATTAGTCGAGTCTGGAAGTGAGGAATGAGTGGATAAGTGTTTCAGCGGTGGTGTGGGAGAGCATGGGACGGAGACGGGCTATGTTGCGGAGGTGAAAGAAGGCGTTTTTAGTGATCAGGTTGACATGTGGCTGGAAGGAGAGGGTGGGGTCAAGGATGACACCAAGGTTGCGGACTTAGGAGGTGGGGGTGACAGTGAATCCGTCGATTGAGAGGGAGAAGTTGTGGGAAGAGTGGGTGACGGAGTCTGGACCAATAATGAGAATTTCAGATTTATTGCAGTTGAGTTTTAGAAAGTTTGATTGTGGCCGAGGTTTGCACCGGTGTAGGCTGTAACTCCCCAACCATTGGCAAGAAGGACTCGATAATGGCAGAAATTCTGTAGAGTACTCCATATCATGGTTCTTGCTGAGATTTCAAAAGCAGTCCAGGCACCTCCAAGCTGCTCTTTGGCCTCTTTGAAATCAATGGTGTACGGGTGTAATGGGTGTATCAGATCTCTCACTGTCACTGCAGGGAGATTATTTGTGGCTCCACGAACTTGCCTATCAAGCCTGAATGTAAACTAATCCTGAATCCCCTCAAAGACTGCTAGGACAGTGTATTGATGGCTATAATCATCTAGGATAACTAGATGGCTCTGGAACTTTGTATGTCTCCGCACGTACCTCAATCTGTAGGTGGGATCGGTTGGGTCGATCCAGGGAGCTTCAGTTATTGGCACGTCTGTCATACGGCAAGCGTGCGTCCCATGCTGAACATCTGCGCTTCTTCCTGCCAAGAAGGGTGGGGCTCTTGAGTCGAACAGGTAGTGGCCTAGGTTGGAAGTCCATCTTGGACTTATTTTTTTGCCAGTCAAATTATTTTGACTGGAATACTCTGCAGATGTGTTGTATTGGTCCACTATTAAAGGGGTACTTCACTTTCAAAAAAAGACTTTTGGTCATTTTATGGTCTACTCAGCCTCATGTGAACACACCAGACAGTTTATAAGTTACTCCTCTCTCAGTATTTAGATATTTGATGTTCTGCCGGAACGTCCTTCCTATACAAACCCATTATAACATAAAACTCCATTTTAACCATGACAGATTATTCTGTCATCTTTTTTCTGGTGACTGATAATGTCCTCCTAATATGTGAGAGGGCCGTGGAATTGCATCTACAGTTTTCATTTATTTTTAAAATATTGTTTTGGAAAATGTAGCCGCCTCCATATTTGGGCATGCCCACCCAAATGAATAAAACAATATTTTAAAAATAAATAAAAACTGTAAATGAAATTCCACAGGCCTCTCACGTATTAGGAGGACAATATCAGTCACCAGAAAAAAGATGGGTTGTTTTCGAATAATCTGTCATGGTTAAAATGGAGTTTTAAGTTATAATGGGTTTGTATAGGAAGGACGTTCCGGCAGATTAATGAACATCAAATATCTAAATACTGAAAGGAGTAACTTATAAACTGTCTGGTGTGTTCACATGAGGCTGAGTAGACCATAAAATGACCAAAAGTTTTTTTTGAAAGTGAAATACCCCTTTAATAAATTAACCATGGAGCACTGACATGTTTCATTTGGTGTATTTTCACTTAACACAGCATTGAACAGTGCTTATTGCATTGGCTGCACAGTACACACAAGAAAATATTGATACTGTATTTATAGGAGATGTATAGAAGGGATTGTTGTGATATTTTTTATGCAAAGTGGTTCCCAATCAAAGTCAGTCGGACAGCAGTCCCATTTGCAGTGGCAGCAGGACGTTCATCATCGCCATCGTCATGGCGATTCTCTTCAGCTTCTGGCAGCTCATCTCCAAATCTCTTTGCAAAATTGTACAACACTGCCACTGCAACGATGACGGTCAATGTTGTATCAAGCTTTGTTCGAAGCCCATCCAGGCAGGGAAACCTCAGGGAAGGCAGGGAAGCCGAGCCGGTTAGGGATGCCACTGGAAAGCTTCCCAACCGAGTCGTGGTCGTTCATTGTGGCCGAGGTTTGCACCGGTGTAGGCTGTAACTCCCCAACCATTGGCAAGAAGGACTCAATAATGGCAGAAATTCTGTAGAGTACTCCATATCATGGTTCTTGGTGAGATTTCAAAAGCAGTCCAGGCACCTCCAAGCTCCTCTTTGGCCTCTTTGAAATCAATGGTGTACGGGTGTAATGGGTGTATCAGATCTCTCACTGTCACTGCAGGGAGATTATTTGTGGCTCCACGAACTTGCCTATCAACCCTGAATGTAAACTCAACTTCAAGTTCCCACTCAAAGACTGCTAGGACAGTGTATTGATGGCTATAATCATCTAGGATAACTAGATGGCTCTGGAACTTTGTATGTCTCCGCACGTACCTCAATCTGTAGGTGGGATCGGTTGGGTCGATCCAGGGAGCTTCAGTTATTGGCACGTCTGTCATACGGCAAGCGTGCGTCCCATGCTGAACATCTGCGCTTCTTCCTGCCAAAAAGGTTGGGGCTTTTGAGTCGAGCAAAGGAACAGGTAGTGGCCTAGGTTGGAAGTCCATCTTGTAGTGAACTCTATGGCCAGCTGCATTTTCATAGGTGAGTTTCATTTGATGGTATGGCACGGTCTGGACGTACCCCTGTTTGTCACAAAACAAAGGGAGAAGCCAGGTGCTCAATGGAGATGCAGAAAGTTAAAACACGAAAAAGAGTTTAAAAAGGTGCTTCGAAGATCAAAAGGGACTAGACCAGTGAAAAAACAAGGCAACAATCCGAGCACTCAAAAAGTTTAAAAACGAGGAGGGGAAGTATAAAAACAAGGTACTTTATTTATAAGTAAAACAAGCCAACATGTTTCGACTCCTCAGAGTCTTCCTCAGGGCAAGTGAAAAGAACAAATGGCAGACATGGCACATATAGAGTAAGGTAAACTAGACAAGACAATCAACTGAGTGTGCGCGCACCACACCCCAAACTTTGTGTGAGTGTGTGTGTGTGTGTGCGCGCACGCAAGAGCGTGCAGGGCACTAAACAAATAATTGGCACTCGGTAATAACTAAGAGAAAAGTGCAAACCAACATCAAAAACAAATACGGAATACAAAAAAAAAAGTGAAACAATGTAGAAAAAAATAATACAACAATACCAAAACGAAAATAAGCAGAAAGAAAACGAAGAAAACTATAGAAAACACATGAAATCTATGTCCTCATTAAGTCCCGGAGGATTAAGGGCATCTAGGGAGTGAATCCAGAAAGTTTCGCGTTGATTAAGTTTTCTTAAGCGGTCCCCCCCTCTAGGGAGCGGCCTGATGTGTTCCAACCCCACAATACGTAACAATGAATCATTACTATTATGCGCCTCCTGGAAATGACAAGCTATAGGATAGGCTTGATTATTAGTGCGGATGGCATATTTATGCTCCGCTAGGCGGTCCCTTAAACGGCGCTTGGTCCTGCCAATATAGAAAACCCCCGGGCATGTGCATGTGAGCCTGTATATTACATGGGTGGTGTTGCAATAATAAAATCGTTAATCCTATACATTGTCTGTGTTTTTAAGTCCATAAAAGATTTAAATTGTTCAACATTTGAACAGTGTGGGCAATTCAAGCACTTGAAAGAACCCATGGGTCTTTTGAGCCGGGATTCCTTCCTAATAGGAGGTAAGTAATTGCCCCCACCCATAACAACGAGGTGTTATGGGTGGGGGCAAAAGACATACCTTTGGACAAGACATTCAATTGATTTTTATCGAGAGGAGTGTTGGAGAGGTTGACTACCGGTAGGACTTCCTCGGCTGGTTCCTTAGTGCATGGCCCTGGTGGCCGCGCGGTGGTAGCGCGCCGCCGCCTGCCCCTGCGCGTCCTCCTCTGCCTGTCGCTACTGTGATGTTGTTGTTGGTCAGGTGTGGCCTGACCAACAACCCCTGTTTATATTGACCCGCAGGCAGTGGAACAGGACAATGGACATCTGCCTCGATAGTCATGGTAGGGGATTCAATTTTGATGCCATCCGTCCTGTTCTCAACAGGACAATGGAACAGGACAATGGACATCTGCCTCGATAGTCATGGTAGCGGGTTCAATTTTGATGCCATCCGTCCTGTTCTCAACCTGAACTTAGTCATGTCGAGGTTGACCATGAATTCTATGGACATCTGCCTCGATAGTCATGGTAGCGGGTTCAATTTTGATGCCATCCGTCCTGTTCCCAACCTGAACATAGTCATGTCGAGGTTGACCATGAATTCTAGGGCCTTGATGATGTATTTGCCCGACTGAAATTTGATTCAATATAGGATGAGTCCAATCAGTTACGCGGTCATAATATGTCCATTGGTGACCGCCGTGGTGTAGTGGTTGGTGTTGCACTGCCATGTTTCCTGTCCAATGTCCTCTGTGTTGTGTCAAAACTAGTTCTGGCCATGTACATACTGTATATGCAAATTAGAGGGGTACTCCACTTTCAAAAAAAGTTTGGTCATTTTATGGTCTATTCAGCCTCATGTGAACACACCAGACAGTTTATAAGTTACTCCTTTCAGTATTTAGATATTTGATGTTCATTAATCTGCCGGAACGTCCTTCCTATACAAACCCATTATAACTTAAAACTCCATTTTAACCATGACAGATTATTCGAAACCAACCCATCTTTTTTCTGGTGACTGATATTGTCCTCCTAATACGTGAGAGGGCTGTGGAATTGCATCTACAGTTTTCATTTATTTTTAAAATATTGTTTTGGAAAATGTAGCCGCCTCCATATTTGGGTATGCCCACCCAAATGAATAAAACAATATCTGCCTCGATAGTCATGGTAGCGGGTTCAATTTTGATGCCATCCATCCTGTTCTCAACAGGACAATGGAACAGGACAATGGACATCTGCCTCGATAGTCATGGTAGCGGGTTCAATTTTGATGCCATCCGTCCTGTTCTCAACCTGAACATAGTCATGTCGAGGTTGACCATAAATTCTATGGACATCTGCCTCGATAGTCATGGTAGCGGGTTCAATTTTGATGCCATCCGTCCTGTTCTCAACAGGACAATGGAACAGGACAATGGACATCTGCCTCGATAGTCATGGTAGCGGGTTCAATTTTGATGCCATCCGTCCTGTTCTCAACCTGAACATAGTCATGTCGAGGTTGACCATGAATTCTATGGACATCTGCCTCGATAGTCATGGTAGGGGGGACAATTTTGATGCCATCCGTCCTGTTCTCAACCTCACCATAGTCATGTCGAGGGTGACCGTGAATTCTAGGGCCTTGATGATGTATTTGCCCGACTGAAATTTGATTCAATATAGGATGAGTCCAATCAGTTACGCGGTCATAATATGTCCATTGGTGACCGCCGTGGTGTAGTGGTTGGTGTTGCACTGCCATGTTTCCTGTCCAATGTCCTCTGTGTTGTGTCAAAACTAGTTCTGGCCATGTACATATATGCAAATTAAAGGGGTACTCCACTTTCAAAAAAAGCTTTTGGTAATTTTATGGTCTACTCAGCCTCATGTGAACACACCAGACAGTTTATAAGTTACTCCTTTTTAGATATTTGATGTTCATTAATCTGCCGGAACGTCCTTCCTATACAAACCCATTATAACTTAAAACTCCATTTTAACCATGACAGATTATTCGAAAACAACCCATCTTTTTTCTGGTGACTGATATTGTCCTCCTAATACGTGAGAGGGCCGTGGAATTGCATCTACAGTTTTCATTTATTTTTTAAATATTGTTTTGGAAAATGTAGCCGCCTCCATATTTGGGTATGCCCACCCAAATGAATAAAACAATATTTTAATAAAAAATAAATAAAAACTTTAGATGCAATTCCACGGCCCTCTCACGTATTAGGAGGACAATATCAGTCACCAGAAAAAAGATTGGTTGTTTTCGAATAATCTGTCATGGTTAAAATGGAGTTTTAAGTTATAATGGGTTTGTATAGGAAGGACGTTCCGGCAGACTAATGAACATCAAATATCTAAATATTGAAAGGAGTAACAAATAAAATGTCTGGTGTGTTCACATGAGACTGAGTAGACCATAAAATGACCAAAAGTTTTTTTGAAAGTGTCATAGGCCTGCACGTCTAGGAGGATGAGGATGGAGATCAAACCAGAGTCGGCTGCAATGAGGAGGTCGTTCGTGATTTTAATAAGGGCTGTTCCGGTGCTGTGACAGGGGCGAAAACCAGATTGAAACTATTCGTAGAGATTGTTGTTTGTGAGATGGGCCTGGAGCTGTGATGCTACTGCCTTTTCCAGTATTTTTGAGAGGAAGGGCAGGTTGGAGATGGGACGGAGGTTGCTGAAGTTGTTGGGGTCTAAACCAGGCTTTTTGAGCAGTGGGGAAACAGCAGCAGATTTGAGAGCTGAGGGTACGGAGCCAGAGGAGAGGGAGGAGTGGATAATGGCTGTTATAGGGGTAGCAGAGAGGGAAGGGAGGCTATGACCAGAGAGGAGGGGGTCGAGTTGGCAGGTGGAAGGCTTGGATGTCTGGATGATCTTAGAAAGATCCCAGATCTGACCCGCAGGCAGTGGAACAGAACAATGGACATCTGCCTCGATAGTCATGGTAGCGGGTTCAATTTTGATGCCATCTGTCCTGTTCTCAAACTGAACATAGTCATGTCCCATCAGTTACGCGGTCATAATATCTCCATTGGTGACCGCCGTGGTGTAGTGGTTGGTGTTGCACTGCCATGTTTCCTGTCCAATGTCCTCTGTGTTGTGTCAAAACTAGTTCTGGCCATGTACATATATGCAAATTAAAGGGGTACTCCACTTTCAAAAAAACCTTTGGTCATTTTATGGTCTACTCAGCCTCATGTGAACACACCAGACAGTTTATAAGTTACTCCTTTCAGTATTTAGATATTTGATGTTCATTAATCTGCCGGAACGTCCTTCCTATACAAACCCATTATAACTTAAAACTCCATTTTAACCATGACAGATTATTCGAAAACAACCCATCTTTTTTCTGGTGACTGATATTGTCCTCCTAATACGTGAGAGGGCTGTGGAATTGCATCTACAGTTTTCATTTATTTTTAAAATATTGTTTTGGAAAATGTAGCCGCCTCCATATTTGGGTATGCCCACCCAAATGAATAAAACAATATCTGCCTCGATAGTCATGGTAGCGGGTTCAATTTTGATGCCATCCGTCCTGTTCTCAACAGGACAATGGAACAGGACAATGGACATCTGCCTCGATAGTCATGGTAGCGGGTTCAATTTTGATGCCATCCATCCTGTTCTCAACCTGAACATAGTCATGTCGAGGTTGACCATGAATTCTATGGACATCTGCCTCGATAGTCATGGTAGCGGGTTCAATTTTGATGCCATCCGTCCTGTTCTCAACAGGACAATGGAACAGGACAATGGACATCTGTCTCGATAGTCATGGTAGCGGGTTCAATTTTGATGCCATCCGTCCTGATCTCAACCTGAACATAGTCATGCCCACCCAAATGAATAAAACAATATTTAAAAATTTCCAGTATTTTTGAGAGGAAGGGCAGGTTGGAGATGGGACGGAGGTTGCTGAAGTTGTTGGGGTCTAAACCCCAACAACAGTTTTCATTTATTTTTAAAATATTGTTTTGGAAAATGTAGCCGCCTCCATATTTGGGCATACCCACCCAAATGAATAAAACAATATTTTAAAAATAAATAAAAACTGTAAATGAAATTCCACAGCCCTCTCACGTATTAGGAGGACAATATCAGTCACCAGAAAAAAGATGGGTTGTTTTCGAATAATCTGTCATGGTTAAAATGGAGTTTTAAGTTATAATGGGTTTGTATAGGAAGGACGTTCCGGCAGATTAATGAACATCAAATATCTAAATACTGAAAGGAGTAACTTATAAACTGTCTGGTGTGTTCACATGAGGCTGAGTAGACCATAAAATGACCAAAAGTTTTTTTGAAAGTGAAATACCCCTTTAATAAATTAACCATGGAGCACTGACATGTTTCATTTGGTGTATTTTCACTTAACACAGCATTGAACAGTGCTTATTGCATTGGCTGCACAGTACACACAAGAAAATATTGATACTGTATTTATAGGAGATGTATAGAAGGGATTGTTGTGATATTTTTTATGCAAAGTGGTTCCCAATCAAAGTCAGTCGGACAGCAGTCCCATTTGCAGTGGCAGCAGGACGTTCATCATCGCCATCGTCATGGCGATTCTCTTCAGCTTCTGGCAGCTCATCTCCAAATCTCTTTGCAAAATTGTACAACACTGCCACTGCAACGATGACGGTCAATGTTGTATCAAGCTTTGTTCAAAGCCCATCCAGGCAGGGAAACCTCAGGGAAGGCAGGGAAGCCGAGCCGGTTAGGGTTGCCACTGGAAAGCTTCCCAACCGAGTCGTGGTCGTTCATTGTGGCCGAGGTTTGCACCGGTGTAGGCTGTAACTCCCCAACCATTGGCAAGAAGGACTCAATAATGGCAGAAATTCTGTAGAGTACTCCATATCATGGTTCTTGGTGAGATTTCAAAAGCAGTCCAGGCACCTCCAAGCTCCTCTTTGGCCTCTTTGAAATCAATGGTGTACGGGTGTAATGGGTGTATCAGATCTCTCACTGTCACTGCAGGGAGATTATTTGTGGCTCCACGAACTTGCCTATCAACCCTGAATGTAAACTCAACTTCAAGTTCCCACTCAAAGACTGCTAGGACAGTGTATTGATGGCTATAATCATCTAGGATAACTAGATGGCTCTGGAACTTTGTATGTCTCCGCACGTACCTCAATCTGTAGGTGGGATCGGTTGGGTCGATCCAGGGAGCTTCAGTTATTGGCACGTCTGTCATACGGCAAGCGTGCGTCCCATGCTGAACATCTGCGCTTCTTCCTGCCAAGAAGGGTGGGGCTGTGGAGTCCAGCAAGGGAACAGGTAGTGGCCTAGGTTTGAAGTCCTCCTTGTAGTGAACTCTATTGCCAGTTGCATTTTCATAGGTGAGTTTCATTTGATGGTATGGCACGGTCTGGACGTACCCCTGTTTGTCACAAAACAAAGGGAGAAGCCAGGTGCTCAATGGAGATGCAGAAAGTTAAAACACGAAAAAGAGTTTAAAAAGGTGCTTCGAAGATCAAAAAGGGACTAGACCAGTGAAAAAACAAGGCAACAATCCGAGCACTCAAAAAGTTTAAAAACGAGGAGGGGAAGTATAAAAACAAGGTACTTTATTTATAAGTAAAACAAGCCAACATGTTTCGACTCCTCAGAGTCTTCCTCAGGGCAAGTGAAAAGAACAAATGACAGACATGGCACATATAGAGTCAAGTAAACTAGACAAGACAATCAACTGAGTGTGCGCGCACCACACCCCAAACTTTGTGTGAGTGTGTGTGTGTGTGTGCGCGCACGCAAGAGCGTGCAGGGCACTAAACAAATAATTGGCACTCGGTAATAACTAAGAGAAAAGTGCAAACCAACATCAAAAACAAATACGGAATACAAAAAAAAAGTGGAACAATGTAGAAAAAAATACAACAATACCAAAACGAAAATAAGCAGAAAGAAAACGAAGAAAACTATAGAAAACACATGAAATCTATGTCCTCATTAAGTCCCGGAGGATTAAGGGCATCTAGGGAGTGAATCCAGAAAGTTTCGCGTTGATTAAGTTTTCTTAAGCGGTCCCCCCCTCTAGGGAGCGGCCTGATTGTGTTCCAACCCCACAATACGTAACAATGAATCATTACTATTATGCGCCTCCTGGAAATGACAAGCTATAGGATAGGCTTGATTATTAGTGCGGATGGCATATTTATGCTCCGCTAGGCGGTCCCTTAAACGGCGCTTGGTCCTGCCAATATAGAAAAACCCCCGGGCATGTGCATGTGAGCCTGTATATTACATGGGTGGTGTTGCAATAATAAAATCGTTAATCCTATACATTGTCTGTGTTTTTAAGTCCATAAAAGATTTAATTTGTTCAACATTTGAACAGTGTGGGCAATTCAAGCACTTGAAAGAACCCATGGGTCTTTTGAGCCGGGATTCCTTCCTAATAGGTGGTAAGTAATTGCCCCCACCCATAACAACGAGGTGTTATGGGTGGGGGCAAAAGACATACCTTTGGACAAGACATTCAATTGATTTTTATCGAGAGGAGTGTTGGAGAGGTTGACTACCGGTAGGACTTCCTCGGCTGGTTCCTTAGTGCATGGCCCTGGTGGCCGCGCGGTGGTAGCGCGCCACCGCCTGCCCCTGCGCGTCCTCCTCTGCCTGTCGCTACTGTGATGTTGTTGTTGGTCAGGTGTGGCCTGACCAACAACCCCTGTTTATATTGACCCGCAGGCAGTGGAACAGGACAATGGACATCTGCCTCGATAGTCATGGTAGGGGATTCAATTTTGATGCCATCCGTCCTGTTCTCAACAGGACAATGGAACAGGACAATGGACATCTGCCTCGATAGTCATGGTAGCGGGTTCAATTTTGATGCCATCCGTCCTGTTCTCAACCTGAACTTAGTCATGTCGAGGTTGACCATGAATTCTATGGACATCTGCCTCGATAGTCATGGTAGCGGGTTCAATTTTGATGCCATCCGTCCTGTTCTCA
Organism: Benthosema pterotum; assembly: GCA_039105355.1. Classification (NCBI taxonomy): domain Eukaryota; kingdom Metazoa; phylum Chordata; class Actinopteri; order Myctophiformes; family Myctophidae; genus Benthosema; species Benthosema pterotum. The sequence continues at coordinate 35,036,708 of CM076965.1, read as the reverse complement.
ACCTGAACATAGTCATGTCGAGGTTGACCATGAATTCTAGGGCCTGATGATGATGTATTTGCCCGACTGAAATTTGATTCGATATAGGATGAGTCCCATCGGTTACGCGGTCTCATAATATCTCCATTGGTGACCGTTGTGGTGTAGTGGTTGGTTGTTGCACTGCCATGTTTCTTGTCCAATGTCCTCTGTGTTGTGTCTCAAAAACTAGTTCTGGCCATGTACATACTGTATATGCAAATTAGAGGGGTACTCCACTTTCAAAAAAAGTTTGGTCATTTTATGGTCTATTCAGCCTCATGTGAACACACCAGACAGTTTATAAGTTACTCCTTTCAGTATTTAGATATTTGATGTTCATTAATCTGCCGGAACGTCCTTCCTATACAAACCCATTATAACTTAAAACTCCATTTTAACCATGACAGATTATTCGAAACCAACCCATCTTTTTTCTGGTGACTGATATTGTCCTCCTAATACGTGAGAGGGCTGTGGAATTGCATCTACAGTTTTCATTTATTTTTAAAATATTGTTTTGAAAAATGTAGCCGCCTCCATATTTGGGTATGCCCACCCAAATGAATAAAACAATATCTGCCTCGATAGTCATGGTAGCGGGTTCAATTTTGATGCCATCCGTCCTGTTCTCAACAGGACAATGGAACAGGACAATGGACATCTGCCTCGATAGTCATGGTAGCGGGTTCAATTTTGATGCCATCCGTCCTGTTCTCAACCTGAACATAGTCATGTCGAGGTTGACCATAAATTCTATGGACATCTGCCTCGATAGTCATGGTAGCGGGTTCAATTTTGATGCCATCCGTCCTGTTCTCAACAGGACAATGGAACAGGACAATGGACATCTGCCTCGATAGTCATGGTAGCGGGTTCAATTTTGATGCCATCCGTCCTGTTCTCAACCTGAACATAGTCATGTCGAGGTTGACCATGAATTCTATGGACATCTGCCTCGATAGTCAATGGTAGGGGTTCAATTTTGATGCCATCCCGTCCTGTTCTCAACCTGAACATAGTCATGTCGAGGTTGACCATGAATTCTAGGGCCTTGATGATGTATTTGCCCGACTGAAATTTGATTCAATATAGGATGAGTCCATCAGTTACGCGGTCGTAATATCTCCATTGGTGACCGTTGTGGTGTAATGGTTGGTGTTGCACTGCCATGTTTCCTGTCCAATGTCCTCAGTGTTGTGTCAAAACTAGTTCTGGCCATGTACATATATGCAAATTAGAGGGGTACTCCACTTTCAAAAAAAGTTTGGTCATTTTATGGTCTATTCAGCCTCATGTGAACACACCAGACAGTTTATAAGTTACTCTTTCAGTATTTAGATATTTGATGTTCATTAATCTGCCGGAACGTCCTTCCTATACAAATCCATTATAACTTAAAACTCCATTTTAAACCATGACAGATTATTCGAAAACAACCCCATTTTTTTCTGGTGACTGATATTGTCCTCCCTATACGTGAGAGGGCCGTGGAATTGGCATCTACAGATTTCATTTATTTTTTAAATATTGTTTTGAAAAATGTAGCCGCCTCCATATTTGGGTATGCCCACCCAAATGAATAAAACAATATATTTAATAAAAAATAATAAAAACTTTAGATGCCAATTCCACGGCCCTCTCACGTATTAGGAGGACAATATCAGTCACCAGAAAAAAGATTGGTTGTTTCTCGAATAATCTGTCATGGTTAAAATGGAGTTTTAAGTTTTATATGGGTTTGTTAGGTAAGGACGTTCCGGCAGACTAATGAACATCAAATATCTAAATATTGAAAAGGAGTAACAACAATATAAAATGTCTGGTGTGTGTTCACATGAGACTGAGTAGACCATAAAATTACCAAAAGTTTTTTGAAAGTGGAATACCCCTTTATGTTAGTCGAGGAGGATGAGGAATGGAGATCAAACCAGAGTCGGCTGCAATGAGGAGGTCGTTCGTGATTTTAATAAGGGCTGTTTCGGTGCTGTGACAGGGGCGAAAACCAGATTGAAACTGTTCGTAGAGATTGTTGTTTGTGAGATGGGCCTGGAGCTGAGCTGTGATGCTACTGCCTTTTCCAGTATTTTTGAGAGGAAGGCAGGTTGGTTGGAGATGGGACGGAGTGTTGGTGAAGTTGTTGGGGTTCTGCCAGTCAAACAGGCTTTTTG
>CM076965.1:35012755-35032755 GCA_039105355.1 Benthosema pterotum | reverse complement strand
CGAGTAGTATTTATAAATACTTACGGTATAAAGCATTAAAAGCTTTTATATAAAAGACGTTTTGAGCGTAACAAATCATTTGAAACAAAAACAAAAAAGAGGCAGGTTATAAGACCTTTAGTGATTTTTTTTTTCTTTTAGTTATTTGCGATTTACAATTTAGGCATTTAGCAGAGCGGTTTACGTTACAAGTGGAAGCATTGCAACACGTCATACGGATTACAGTTTACAATTTAAGCAGAATATACAATACATTTTACAATACTAGGACCTTACCCATTGTGGATATATGAACACCAAATGATGTGCAGTGTAAAGTGAATATGTTCAATAGTATTGCTTTAACCTAAGTGAGTAATAAAAGCTAGTATACTTGGGAATGGGAATGGGAAAACAGTTGTGGCAAAGTAAGGGTGTCCAGTCGCATGCTGCCACGCTAGCATTGACTGAACTATAATTTTCAGGTGATAGCTAAATAAGTGCCATAATTCCATTATTCGGTCACTGAATATACCTTTAAATTTAAATTCTCTCTCTCTCTCTCTCTCTCTCTCCTCTCTCTCTCTCTCTCTCTCTCTCTCTCTCTCTCTCTCTCTCTCTCTCTCTCCCGTTTGTCCTAGAAGCAGCCTTTTCCATTTTTCCACATCCAAGCTGCCGCTGCTGTCCGAATCCGACTCGTCTCCCCTCCCCCTCCAGCTGTGGGACCGTCCCCCCCGGCCGTGGGAGCTGTGTTCCGAGAGCCTTTTTGCCTCTTGGCTTTGGAGGCGGCTTTATCTTCGGCCGCCTTCCTTTTCATGGCCATCGACTATATGAGAAAAAGAAAGACAGGTTGTTTTCAGGTTGTGTCCACGTTGCTTCTTCGGGCTGTGCCCGGCCGGCTCCGTGGCAAGCCCGCCACCAGGCGCTCGCTGACGAGCCCTCCCTCCGGGCCTGGCTCCAGAGGGGGGCCCCGGGCTTCCTCCGGGCCGGGTCACATCTCTCTCGACTAGATAGTTCATGGGTGTATTGGGCAAATAAACCTGGAGGCGCCCATCCCTCTCCAGGTTGGATGCAGTTTAACGTCATGCCCAGGACATTGAAAACTAAACATTCTACACGTAATTGCTCATTTACTCCCAGAGCAAAGGGGTGGAAGAAAGCATGGTAGTTGATTTTTTTTTAATAAAAAAAAAAAAATTAAAAATAACAAAGAAAAAAAGCACAAATTATACAAATTATATTTAACATGCACGCGCGTGCGCGCGCTCACACACACACACACACACACACACACACACACACACACACACACACACACACACACACACACACACACACACACACACACTCTCTTACAGGTTTCGCTCTGGCCGTCTTCACTGGCTTAGACACAAAGCTGCAGGCTTCATCAACAGCAGCAGCAGCGTCTGCCACAGGGGGCACTGCAGCGTCCTCCTCTGAAAGACCACGAAATGATGTTTATCCATTGTGTCCTGTCTAGATTTGTAGTTTCTGAATAACATAATATTCAAAGATTTGCACCACGTTTTCACAATTTTTCAAAAATAGCAGAGATACAGAGCTATCTAGCAGAGATACAGATGCAGAGCTATTTTTAATAGATCTGCTATTTTTCAATAGTTAAAACATAATGCTTAGAACGCCAAAACGCGTTCAGTACACTAAGGGTTAATCACAAGTACGCAAATAGGAGCTCCACAGTGACATCAAGAGCGCCCTTTTCCCAGGAAGAGATTTCACCTGTTCATGTCCTTCAGCGAGTAGTATTTATAAATACTTACGGTATAAAGCATTAAAAGCTTTTATATAAAAGACGTTTTGAGCGTAACAAATCATTTGAAACAAAAACAAAAAAGAGGCAGGTTATAAGACCTTTAGTGATTTTTTTTTCTTTTAGTTATTTGCGATTTACAATTTAGGCATTTAGCAGAGCGGTTTACGTTACAAGTGGAAGCATTGCAACACGTCATACGGATTACAGTTTACAATTTAAGCAGAATATACAATACATTTTACAATACTAGGACCTTACCCATTGTGGATATATGAACACCAAATGATGTGCAGTGTAAAGTGAATATGTTCAATAGTATTGCTTTAACCTAAGTGAGTAATAAAAGCTAGTATACTTGGGAATGGGAATGGGGAAAACAGTTGTGGCAAAGTAAGGGTGTCCAGTCGCATGCTGCCACGCTAGCATTGACTGAACTATAATTTTCAGGTGATAGCTAAATAAGTGCCATAATTCCATTATTCGGTCACTGAATATACCTTTAAATTTAAATTCTCTCTCTCTCTCTCTCTCTCTCTCTCTCTCTCTCTCTCTCTCTCTCTCTCTCTCTCTCTCTCTCTCTCTCTCTCTCTCTCTCCCGTTTGTCCTAGAAGCAGCCTTTTCCATTTTTCCACATCCAAGCTGCCGCTGCTGTCCGAATCCGACTCGTCTCCCCCTCCAGCTGTGGGACCGTCCCCCCCGGCCGTGGGAGCTGTGTTCCGAGAGCCTTTTTGCCTCTTGGCTTTGGAGGCGGCTTTATCTTCGGCCGCCTTCCTTTTCATGGCCATCGACTATATGAGAAAAAGAAAGACAGGTTGTTTTCAGGTTGTGTCCACGTTGCTTCTTCGGGCTGTGCCCGGCCGGGCTCCGTGGCAAGCCCGGCCACCAGGCGCTCGCTGACGAGCCCTCCTCCGGGCCTGGCTCCAGAGGGGGGCCCCGGGCTTCCTCCGGGCCGGGTCACATCTCTCTCGACTAGATAGTTCATGGGTGTATTGGGCAAATAAACCTGGAGGCGCCCATCCCTCTCCAGGTTGGATGCAGTTTAACGTCATGCCCAGGACATTGAAAACTAAACATTCTACACGTAATTGCTCATTTACTCCCAGAGCAAAGGGGTGGAAGAAAGCATGGTAGTTGATTTTTTTTAATAAAAAAAAATAATTAAAAATAACAAAGAAAAAAAGCACAAATTATACAAATTATATTTAACATGCACGCGCGTGCGCACGCTCACACACACACACACACACACACACACACACACACACACACACACACACACACACACACACACACACACACACACACACACACACACACACTCTTACAGGTTTCGCTCTGGCCGTCTTCACTGGCTTAGACACAAAGCTGCAGGCTTCATCAACAGCAGCAGCAGCGTCTGCCACAGGGGGCACTGCAGCGTCCTCCTCTGAAAGACCACGAAATGATGTTTATCCATTGTGTCCTGTCTAGATTTGTAGTTTCTGAATAACATAATATTCAAAGATTTGCACCACGTTTTCACAATTTTTCAAAAATAGCAGAGATACAGAGCTATCTAGCAGAGATACAGATGCAGAGCTATTTTTAATAGATCTGCTATTTTTCAATAGTTAAAACATAATGCTTAGAACGCCAAAACGCGTTCAGTACACTAATGGCTAGTACACACTGCGCGATTTTTAGCCCGATTTAGCCCGATTTGGACCACGACAAAATTCCTCTGTCGGGGCCGATTTTTCAACTCCCGACAGTTTGACGGCCGTCTTTTCGTCTTGTAGTGTGACAGCTCAAAAAGACAAAAAATCGGCCTGATTTTGCCGTCGGGACCCCCCGACAAAAACATCGGCAATATTAAACTATTTTGATTTTTGCGACATTTCCTCGTCCAGTGTGACATAGTTTCTGACAAGCCCCCGACACTTGCATTGTGCTGGCAAATGTAAAAACATTGCAAAGCCGGCGGCAGCCCTGTCCCCCCCCCATCTCATCTCATCTCGCAGCGCGGATGAGAGCCTGGAGATCGAGGCTACATCCCCATGGACGCACGGACCACTCCTATCATTCAAATAATTCTGATTCAAAGCATCATAGCGCAGCAAACGTATGACATTGTAATTCGATCCTCTCTCTCTCTCTCTCTCTCTCTCTCTCTCTCTCTCTCTCTCTCTCTCTCTCTCTCTCTCTCTCTCTCTCTCTCTCTCTCTCTCTCTCCTCTCGTAAAGTTGTCAGGGATCAACATTCTACCACGCGTGTCAAATGATTTATGCATTGTCTATAGGCCTATTTTGTACTCAAATTAACTTTTGCGCATTTGAGTGAAAGGGACGATGGGAAGGGAACAATGCCGGCGGTTATTGATTGATGATAGCCTACAAAACCCACGTACATAAAATAAAATAAAAACATAGCAGGCTACTACAAGGTGGCTGCTTCTCCTATAACGTTTTTTTTCCCCAACAGGTGGGTCCCCAGGCTAAATGGAAGGAAAGTTGGTTTAACTATAGGCCTATGTACTCTTTGAGAGCTCAAACATGAAACCAAATGGAACCTTGCCAAATGGTCCATTTGGTTTCATGTTCACACTCTCAAGATTTAATATTCATCATGTGAATTATCTCAAGTCTTAGGGTTGACGACAGAGTACAACATCTCGCAATGGGTTTGGTCCACAAAATACGATACTCTACCAAAATACCCTTATACCTATCCAAATACTTCCTTAATGTCAATGAAGTACACTCCCACAACACCAGAGGGAGTGCTACTAACCATGTCCAACCCAGATTTGGCACAAACAAGGGTCTTAACTCCTTCCGCTCATATGCCACCAAAATGTGGAATGCCCTACCAACAGTCATAAAGGCATGTAAATCCCTTGACTCCTTCAAAACCGCTCTCAAAGGGCACCTACAGATGGCTGCAATTCTTAACTGGCCTCTGTAAAACAAAAATGTATATAAAATCCCCCCACCCACCCCGCCTCTCCTCTTTGTACATTTCTCTTTTCCCTTTTTACCTCCACTATGATTTTGCCTCCATGATTTGCTGCTTCTGTTTTTACGAAGTAGTTGTTTTGTATGTACGGTACTTGAATGCCTCTATGAAATGAACAAGTTGGCCACTATTGTAAACAAGTGTATGCTTAACTAGTGTGTCCAATCAGCTTTTTCAGATTTGATGCAGTTGTACTGGAATTGTACTGTAATTCTCCAAGCTGTTATCAGTTTTGTAGCAGTGTGTACTTGACTTGTGCAATAACTCTCATCTCTGTTAAATAAAAATTTCATTCATTCATTTCAGTCTACACAACTAGAGAATGTAGAAGATTAGGCTCATCGTCATTTTGATCTGTATGTTTGACCATTTTGTTTTCTCCGAAAATCCAACCTGGAATTGTGGACAAAAGAGGTATTTTGCGTTCTGTGGGGCTAAAATGTCATCAAATGGTGGTCCGTGGCTCAAAATTTGAGCCAAATTCTGAATAAATAGTGGACGCAAGGGATGCAGTGAAACCGCTGAGAAGATGACAAATACTTACTGGCCTTTTATTATTGGCTTGGCTCCGTCATCTCTCTCTCTCCTCCCCGCGCGTAAAAACGACAACTTTTTTTTAAAAGTGTGACAGATCAGATGCATGGCAGGTGATTGGTGATTGGCTCCAATATTACACAATATTACAATTTTTGGTATTGTGGTTATGCGTTTATTTATTTAATCACTTTGTAATATAACCAGGCAGCGCCGCAGCAGCATGCTGCACACGACCAAAAGAACCGTTCCACAACACCGTGTGCGCGTGTTTAAGCTATTTAATGATCACCATGTTAATAATAATAATAATAATAATAATAATAATAATAATAATAATAATAATAATAATAATAATAATAATAAACATTAACATGGTGATCACATCTTGATGTGCAGCGTCAAGATGTATTTCACCATGTTGATGTTTTTTTCTGACATCAATTTCCAGGAAAAAACGGAACATGGGTAATTTGTTTTACCATGTTGATGTTTTTTTCTGACATCAATTTCCAGGAAAAAACGGAACATGGGTAATTTGTTTTATTCATTATTTAATTCCACAAAACATCTCTGTCATAGTAAAATGTGGAAAATAGGTGGAATTCCCCCTTTATGTGTCAATTATTTGTAACCAAAAGGATGAACTAGAGGCACATTGGGGGTCCATTTGGTTACATTTGTGCCAACTGGCATGGATTCACTGTCTGTGTGTCTGTCGTTACCAAAACGCCATACGGATGACTTTATGGGGCAGAAACAACATTGCTGTGACAACAGTCAGATAATATACAGAGACTGACGCAAGGTACCCTCCCTTCCCGACCTTATGTCGGTGGTAATATTTTCGGGAGCACCGCCCCCGCCGTCAATACGTCGGGAACGTGCAGTGTGAACACTCGCAAGACAAATGATCGTCAACGAATTATGCAATTTTAATCGCATAATGTGACAGGATACGTCGTGCACGACGTCGTGAAAGTCCCCAAAAATCGCGCAGTGTGTACCAGCCTTAAGGGTTAATCACAAGTACGCAAATAGGAGCTCCACAGTGACATCAAGAGCGCCCTTTTCCCAGGAAGAGATTTCACCTGTTCATGTCCTTCAGCGAGTAGTATTTATAAATACTTACGGTATAAAGCATTAAAAGCTTTTATATAAAAGACGTTTTGAGCGTAACAAATCATTTGAAACAAAAACAAAAAAGAGGCAGGTTATAAGACCTTTAGTGATTTTTTTTTTCTTTTAGTTATTTGCGATTTACAATTTAGGCATTTAGCAGAGCGGTTTACGTTACAAGTGGAAGCATTGCAACACGTCATACGGATTACAGTTTACAATTTAAGCAGAATATACAATACATTTTACAATACTAGGACCTTACCCATTGTGGATATATGAACACCAAATGATGTGCAGTGTAAAGTGAATATGTTCAATAGTATTGCTTTAACCTAAGTGAGTAATAAAAGCTAGTATACTTGGGAATGGGAATGGGAAAACAGTTGTGGCAAAGTAAGGGTGTCCAGTCGCATGCTGCCACGCTAGCATTGACTGAACTATAATTTTCAGGTGATAGCTAAATAAGTGCCATAATTCCATTATTCGGTCACTGAATATACCTTTAAATTTAAATTCTCTCTCTCTCTCTCTCTCTCTCTCTCTCTCTCTCTCTCTCTCTCTCTCTCTCTCTCTCTCTCGTTTGTCCTAGAAGCAGCCTTTTCCATTTTTCCACATCCAAGCTGCCGCTGCTGTCCGAATCCGACTCGTCTCCCCCTCCAGCTGTGGGACCGTCCCCCCCGGCCGTGGGAGCTGTGTTCCGAGAGCCTTTTTGCCTCTTGGCTTTGGAGGCGGCTTTATCTTCGGCCGCCTTCCTTTTCATGGCCATCGACTATATGAGAAAAAGAAAGACAGGTTGTTTTCAGGTTGTGTCCACGTTGCTTCTTCGGGCTGTGCCCGGCCGGGCTCCGTGGCAAGCCCGGCCACCAGGCGCTCGCTGACGAGCCCTCCCTCCGGGCCTGGCTCCAGAGGGGGGCCCCGGGCTTCCTCCGGGCCGGGTCACATCTCTCTCGACTAGATAGTTCATGGGTGTATTGGGCAAATAAACCTGGAGGCGCCCATCCCTCTCCAGGTTGGATGCAGTTTAACGTCATGCCCAGGACATTGAAAACTAAACATTCTACACGTAATTGCTCATTTACTCCCAGAGCAAAGGGGTGGAAGAAAGCATGGTAGTTGATTTTTTTTAATAAAAAAAAATAATTAAAAATAACAAAGAAAAAAAGCACAAATTATACAAATTATATTTAACATGCACGCGCGTGCGCGCGCTCACACACACACACACACACACACACACACACACACACACACACACACACACACACACACACACACACACACACTCTCTTACAGGTTTCGCTCTGGCCGTCTTCACTGGCTTAGACACAAAGCTGCAGGCTTCATCAACAGCAGCAGCAGCGTCTGCCACAGGGGGCACTGCAGCGTCCTCCTCTGAAAGACCACGAAATGATGTTTATCCATTGTGTCCTGTCTAGATTTGTAGTTTCTGAATAACATAATATTCAAAGATTTGCACCACGTTTTCACAATTTTTCAAAAATAGCAGAGATACAGAGCTATCTAGCAGAGATACAGATGCAGAGCTATTTTTAATAGATCTGCTATTTTTCAATAGTTAAAACATAATGCTTAGAACGCCAAAACGCGTTCAGTACACTAAGGGTTAATCACAAGTACGCAAATAGGAGCTCCACAGTGACATCAAGAGCGCCCTTTTCCCAGGAAGAGATTTCACCTGTTCATGTCCTTCAGCGAGTAGTATTTATAAATACTTACGGTATAAAGCATTAAAAGCTTTTATATAAAAGACGTTTTGAGCGTAACAAATCATTTGAAACAAAAACAAAAAAGAGGCAGGTTATAAGACCTTTAGTGATTTTTTTTTTCTTTTAGTTATTTGCGATTTACAATTTAGGCATTTAGCAGAGCGGTTTACGTTACAAGTGGAAGCATTGCAACACGTCATACGGATTACAGTTTACAATTTAAGCAGAATATACAATACATTTTACAATACTAGGACCTTACCCATTGTGGATATATGAACACCAAATGATGTGCAGTGTAAAGTGAATATGTTCAATAGTATTGCTTTAACCTAAGTGAGTAATAAAAGCTAGTATACTTGGGAATGGGAATGGGAAAACAGTTGTGGCAAAGTAAGGGTGTCCAGTCGCATGCTGCCACGCTAGCATTGACTGAACTATAATTTTCAGGTGATAGCTAAATAAGTGCCATAATTCCATTATTCGGTCACTGAATATACCTTTAAATTTAAATTCTCTCTCTCTCTCTCTCTCTCTCTCTCTCTCTCTCTCTCTCTCTCTCTCTCTCTCTCTCTCTCTCTCTCTCTCTCTCGTTTGTCCTAGAAGCAGCCTTTTCCATTTTTCCACATCCAAGCTGCCGCTGCTGTCCGAATCCGACTCGTCTCCCCCTCCAGCTGTGGGACCGTCCCCCCCGGCCGTGGGAGCTGTGTTCCGAGAGCCTTTTTGCCTCTTGGCTTTGGAGGCGGCTTTATCTTCGGCCGCCTTCCTTTTCATGGCCATCGACTATATGAGAAAAAGAAAGACAGGTTGTTTTCAGGTTGTGTCCACGTTGCTTCTTCGGGCTGTGCCCGGCCGGGCTCCGTGGCAAGCCCGGCCACCAGGCGCTCGCTGACGAGCCCTCCCTCCGGGCCTGGCTCCAGAGGGGGGCCCCGGGCTTCCTCCGGGCCGGGTCACATCTCTCTCGACTAGATAGTTCATGGGTGTATTGGGCAAATAAACCTGGAGGCGCCCATCCCTCTCCAGGTTGGATGCAGTTTAACGTCATGCCCAGGACATTGAAAACTAAACATTCTACACGTAATTGCTCATTTACTCCCAGAGCAAAGGGGTGGAAGAAAGCATGGTAGTTGATTTTTTTTAATAAAAAAAAAAAAAAAAAAATAACAAAGAAAAAAAGCACAAATTATACAAATTATATTTAACATGCACGCGCGTGCGCGCGCTCACACACACACACACACACACACACACACACACACACACACACACACTCTCTTACAGGTTTCGCTCTGGCCGTCTTCACTGGCTTAGACACAAAGCTGCAGGCTTCATCAACAGCAGCAGCAGCGTCTGCCACAGGGGGCACTGCAGCGTCCTCCTCTGAAAGACCACGAAATGATGTTTATCCATTGTGTCCTGTCTAGATTTGTAGTTTCTGAATAACATAATATTCAAAGATTTGCACCACGTTTTCACAATTTTTCAAAAATAGCAGAGATACAGAGCTATCTAGCAGAGATACAGATGCAGAGCTATTTTTAATAGATCTGCTATTTTTCAATAGTTAAAACATAATGCTTAGAACGCCAAAACGCGTTCAGTACACTAAGGGTTAATCACAAGTACGCAAATAGGAGCTCCACAGTGACATCAAGAGCGCCCTTTTCCCAGGAAGAGATTTCACCTGTTCATGTCCTTCAGCGAGTAGTATTTATAAATACTTACGGTATAAAGCATTAAAAGCTTTTATATAAAAGACGTTTTGAGCGTAACAAATCATTTGAAACAAAAACAAAAAAGAGGCAGGTTATAAGACCTTTAGTGATTTTTTTTTTCTTTTAGTTATTTGCGATTTACAATTTAGGCATTTAGCAGAGCGGTTTACGTTACAAGTGGAAGCATTGCAACACGTCATACGGATTACAGTTTACAATTTAAGCAGAATATACAATACATTTTACAATACTAGGACCTTACCCATTGTGGATATATGAACACCAAATGATGTGCAGTGTAAAGTGAATATGTTCAATAGTATTGCTTTAACCTAAGTGAGTAATAAAAGCTAGTATACTTGGGAATGGGAATGGGAAAACAGTTGTGGCAAAGTAAGGGTGTCCAGTCGCATGCTGCCACGCTAGCATTGACTGAACTATAATTTTCAGGTGATAGCTAAATAAGTGCCATAATTCCATTATTCGGTCACTGAATATACCTTTAAATTTAAATTCTCTCTCTCTCTCTCTCTCTCTCTCTCTCTCTCTCTCTCTCTCTCTCTCTCTCTCTCTCTCTCTCTCCCGTTTGTCCTAGAAGCAGCCTTTTCCATTTTTCCACATCCAAGCTGCCGCTGCTGTCCGAATCCGACTCGTCTCCCCCTCCAGCTGTGGGACCGTCCCCCCCGGCCGTGGGAGCTGTGTTCCGAGAGCCTTTTTGCCTCTTGGCTTTGGAGGCGGCTTTATCTTCGGCCGCCTTCCTTTTCATGGCCATCGACTATATGAGAAAAAGAAAGACAGGTTGTTTTCAGGTTGTGTCCACGTTGCTTCTTCGGGCTGTGCCCGGCCGGGCTCCGTGGCAAGCCCGGCCACCAGGCGCTCGCTGACGAGCCCTCCCTCCGGGCCTGGCTCCAGAGGGGGGCCCCGGGCTTCCTCCGGGCCGGGTCACATCTCTCTCGACTAGATAGTTCATGGGTGTATTGGGCAAATAAACCTGGAGGCGCCCATCCCTCTCCAGGTTGGATGCAGTTTAACGTCATGCCCAGGACATTGAAAACTAAACATTCTACACGTAATTGCTCATTTACTCCCAGAGCAAAGGGGTGGAAGAAAGCATGGTAGTTGATTTTTTTTAATAAAAAAAAATAATTAAAAATAACAAAGAAAAAAAGCACAAATTATACAAATTATATTTAACATGCACGCGCGTGCGCGCGCTCACACACACACACACACACACACACACACACACACACACACACACACACACACACACACACACACACACTCTCTTACAGGTTTCGCTCTGGCCGTCTTCACTGGCTTAGACACAAAGCTGCAGGCTTCATCAACAGCAGCAGCAGCGTCTGCCACAGGGGGCACTGCAGCGTCCTCCTCTGAAAGACCACGAAATGATGTTTATCCATTGTGTCCTGTCTAGATTTGTAGTTTCTGAATAACATAATATTCAAAGATTTGCACCACGTTTTCACAATTTTTCAAAAATAGCAGAGATACAGAGCTATCTAGCAGAGATACAGATGCAGAGCTATTTTTAATAGATCTGCTATTTTTCAATAGTTAAAACATAATGCTTAGAACGCCAAAACGCGTTCAGTACACTAAGGGTTAATCACAAGTACGCAAATAGGAGCTCCACAGTGACATCAAGAGCGCCCTTTTCCCAGGAAGAGATTTCACCTGTTCATGTCCTTCAGCGAGTAGTATTTATAAATACTTACGGTATAAAGCATTAAAAGCTTTTATATAAAAGACGTTTTGAGCGTAACAAATCATTTGAAACAAAAACAAAAAAGAGGCAGGTTATAAGACCTTTAGTGATTTTTTTTTCTTTTAGTTATTTGCGATTTACAATTTAGGCATTTAGCAGAGCGGTTTACGTTACAAGTGGAAGCATTGCAACACGTCATACGGATTACAGTTTACAATTTAAGCAGAATATACAATACATTTTACAATACTAGGACCTTACCCATTGTGGATATATGAACACCAAATGATGTGCAGTGTAAAGTGAATATGTTCAATAGTATTGCTTTAACCTAAGTGAGTAATAAAAGCTAGTATACTTGGGAATGGGAATGGGAAAACAGTTGTGGCAAAGTAAGGGTGTCCAGTCGCATGCTGCCACGCTAGCATTGACTGAACTATAATTTTCAGGTGATAGCTAAATAAGTGCCATAATTCCATTATTCGGTCACTGAATATACCTTTAAATTTAAATTCTCTCTCTCTCTCTCTCTCTCTCTCTCTCTCTCTCTCTCTCTCTCTCTCTCTCTCTCTCTCTCTCTCTCGTTTGTCCTAGAAGCAGCCTTTTCCATTTTTCCACATCCAAGCTGCCGCTGCTGTCCGAATCCGACTCGTCTCCCCCTCCAGCTGTGGGACCGTCCCCCCCGGCCGTGGGAGCTGTGTTCCGAGAGCCTTTTTGCCTCTTGGCTTTGGAGGCGGCTTTATCTTCGGCCGCCTTCCTTTTCATGGCCATCGACTATATGAGAAAAAGAAAGACAGGTTGTTTTCAGGTTGTGTCCACGTTGCTTCTTCGGGCTGTGCCCGGCCGGGCTCCGTGGCAAGCCCGGCCACCAGGCGCTCGCTGACGAGCCCTCCCTCCGGGCCTGGCTCCAGAGGGGGGCCCCGGGCTTCCTCCGGGCCGGGTCACATCTCTCTCGACTAGATAGTTCATGGGTGTATTGGGCAAATAAACCTGGAGGCGCCCATCCCTCTCCAGGTTGGATGCAGTTTAACGTCATGCCCAGGACATTGAAAACTAAACATTCTACACGTAATTGCTCATTTACTCCCAGAGCAAAGGGGTGGAAGAAAGCATGGTAGTTGATTTTTTTTAATAAAAAAAAATAATTAAAAATAACAAAGAAAAAAAGCACAAATTATACAAATTATATTTAACATGCACGCGCGTGCGCGCGCTCACACACACACACACACACACACACACACACACACACACACACACACACACACACACACACACACACACACACACTCTCTTACAGGTTTCGCTCTGGCCGTCTTCACTGGCTTAGACACAAAGCTGCAGGCTTCATCAACAGCAGCAGCAGCGTCTGCCACAGGGGGCACTGCAGCGTCCTCCTCTGAAAGACCACGAAATGATGTTTATCCATTGTGTCCTGTCTAGATTTGTAGTTTCTGAATAACATAATATTCAAAGATTTGCACCACGTTTTCACAATTTTTCAAAAATAGCAGAGATACAGAGCTATCTAGCAGAGATACAGATGCAGAGCTATTTTTAATAGATCTGCTATTTTTCAATAGTTAAAACATAATGCTTAGAACGCCAAAACGCGTTCAGTACACTAAGGGTTAATCACAAGTACGCAAATAGGAGCTCCACAGTGACATCAAGAGCGCCCTTTTCCCAGGAAGAGATTTCACCTGTTCATGTCCTTCAGCGAGTAGTATTTATAAATACTTACGGTATAAAGCATTAAAAGCTTTTATATAAAAGACGTTTTGAGCGTAACAAATCATTTGAAACAAAAACAAAAAAGAGGCAGGTTATAAGACCTTTAGTGATTTTTTTTTCTTTTAGTTATTTGCGATTTACAATTTAGGCATTTAGCAGAGCGGTTTACGTTACAAGTGGAAGCATTGCAACACGTCATACGGATTACAGTTTACAATTTAAGCAGAATATACAATACATTTTACAATACTAGGACCTTACCCATTGTGGATATATGAACACCAAATGATGTGCAGTGTAAAGTGAATATGTTCAATAGTATTGCTTTAACCTAAGTGAGTAATAAAAGCTAGTATACTTGGGAATGGGAATGGGAAAACAGTTGTGGCAAAGTAAGGGTGTCCAGTCGCATGCTGCCACGCTAGCATTGACTGAACTATAATTTTCAGGTGATAGCTAAATAAGTGCCATAATTCCATTATTCGGTCACTGAATATACCTTTAAATTTAAATTCTCTCTCTCTCTCTCTCTCTCTCTCTCTCTCTCTCTCTCTCTCTCTCTCTCTCTCTCTCTCTCTCTCTCTCTCTCTCCCGTTTGTCCTAGAAGCAGCCTTTTCCATTTTTCCACATCCAAGCTGCCGCTGCTGTCCGAATCCGACTCGTCTCCCCCTCCAGCTGTGGGACCGTCCCCCCCGGCCGTGGGAGCTGTGTTCCGAGAGCCTTTTTGCCTCTTGGCTTTGGAGGCGGCTTTATCTTCGGCCGCCTTCCTTTTCATGGCCATCGACTATATGAGAAAAAGAAAGACAGGTTGTTTTCAGGTTGTGTCCACGTTGCTTCTTCGGGCTGTGCCCGGCCGGGCTCCGTGGCAAGCCCGGCCACCAGGCGCTCGCTGACGAGCCCTCCCTCCGGGCCTGGCTCCAGAGGGGGGCCCCGGGCTTCCTCCGGGCCGGGTCACATCTCTCTCGACTAGATAGTTCATGGGTGTATTGGGCAAATAAACCTGGAGGCGCCCATCCCTCTCCAGGTTGGATGCAGTTTAACGTCATGCCCAGGACATTGAAAACTAAACATTCTACACGTAATTGCTCATTTACTCCCAGAGCAAAGGGGTGGAAGAAAGCATGGTAGTTGATTTTTTTTAATAAAAAAAAATAATTAAAAATAACAAAGAAAAAAAGCACAAATTATACAAATTATATTTAACATGCACGCGCGTGCGCGCGCTCACACACACACACACACACACACACACACACACACACACACACACACACACACACACACACACACTCTCTTACAGGTTTCGCTCTGGCCGTCTTCACTGGCTTAGACACAAAGCTGCAGGCTTCATCAACAGCAGCAGCAGCGTCTGCCACAGGGGGCACTGCAGCGTCCTCCTCTGAAAGACCACGAAATGATGTTTATCCATTGTGTCCTGTCTAGATTTGTAGTTTCTGAATAACATAATATTCAAAGATTTGCACCACGTTTTCACAATTTTTCAAAAATAGCAGAGATACAGAGCTATCTAGCAGAGATACAGATGCAGAGCTATTTTTAATAGATCTGCTATTTTTCAATAGTTAAAACATAATGCTTAGAACGCCAAAACGCGTTCAGTACACTAAGGGTTAATCACAAGTACGCAAATAGGAGCTCCACAGTGACATCAAGAGCGCCCTTTTCCCAGGAAGAGATTTCACCTGTTCATGTCCTTCAGCGAGTAGTATTTATAAATACTTACGGTATAAAGCATTAAAAGCTTTTATATAAAAGACGTTTTGAGCGTAACAAATCATTTGAAACAAAAACAAAAAAGAGGCAGGTTATAAGACCTTTAGTGATTTTTTTTTTCTTTTAGTTATTTGCGATTTACAATTTAGGCATTTAGCAGAGCGGTTTACGTTACAAGTGGAAGCATTGCAACACGTCATACGGATTACAGTTTACAATTTAAGCAGAATATACAATACATTTTACAATACTAGGACCTTACCCATTGTGGATATATGAACACCAAATGATGTGCAGTGTAAAGTGAATATGTTCAATAGTATTGCTTTAACCTAAGTGAGTAATAAAAGCTAGTATACTTGGGAATGGGAATGGGAAAACAGTTGTGGCAAAGTAAGGGTGTCCAGTCGCATGCTGCCACGCTAGCATTGACTGAACTATAATTTTCAGGTGATAGCTAAATAAGTGCCATAATTCCATTATTCGGTCACTGAATATACCTTTAAATTTAAATTCTCTCTCTCTCTCTCTCTCTCTCTCTCTCTCTCTCTCTCTCTCTCTCTCTCTCTCTCTCTCTCTCTCTCTCTCTCTCTCTCCGTTTGTCCTAGAAGCAGCCTTTTCCATTTTTCCACATCCAAGCTGCCGCTGCTGTCCGAATCCGACTCGTCTCCCCCTCCAGCTGTGGGACCGTCCCCCCCGGCCGTGGGAGCTGTGTTCCGAGAGCCTTTTTGCCTCTTGGCTTTGGAGGCGGCTTTATCTTCGGCCGCCTTCCTTTTCATGGCCATCGACTATATGAGAAAAAGAAAGACAGGTTGTTTTCAGGTTGTGTCCACGTTGCTTCTTCGGGCTGTGCCCGGCCGGGCTCCGTGGCAAGCCCGGCCACCAGGCGCTCGCTGACGAGCCCTCCCTCCGGGCCTGGCTCCAGAGGGGGGCCCCGGGCTTCCTCCGGGCCGGGTCACATCTCTCTCGACTAGATAGTTCATGGGTGTATTGGGCAAATAAACCTGGAGGCGCCCATCCCTCTCCAGGTTGGATGCAGTTTAACGTCATGCCCAGGACATTGAAAACTAAACATTCTACACGTAATTGCTCATTTACTCCCAGAGCAAAGGGGTGGAAGAAAGCATGGTAGTTGATTTTTTTTAATAAAAAAAAATAATTAAAAATAACAAAGAAAAAAAGCACAAATTATACAAATTATATTTAACATGCACGCGCGTGCGTGCGCGCGCTCACACACACACACACACACACACACACACACACACACACACACACACACACACACACACACACACACACACACACACACACTCTCTTACAGGTTTCGCTCTGGCCGTCTTCACTGGCTTAGACACAAAGCTGCAGGCTTCATCAACAGCAGCAGCAGCGTCTGCCACAGGGGGCACTGCAGCGTCCTCCTCTGAAAGACCACGAAATGATGTTTATCCATTGTGTCCTGTCTAGATTTGTAGTTTCTGAATAACATAATATTCAAAGATTTGCACCACGTTTTCACAATTTTTCAAAAATAGCAGAGATACAGAGCTATCTAGCAGAGATACAGATGCAGAGCTATTTTTAATAGATCTGCTATTTTTCAATAGTTAAAACATAATGCTTAGAACGCCAAAACGCGTTCAGTACACTAAGGGTTAATCACAAGTACGCAAATAGGAGCTCCACAGTGACATCAAGAGCGCCCTTTTCCCAGGAAGAGATTTCACCTGTTCATGTCCTTCAGCGAGTAGTATTTATAAATACTTACGGTATAAAGCATTAAAAGCTTTTATATAAAAGACGTTTTGAGCGTAACAAATCATTTGAAACAAAAACAAAAAAGAGGCAGGTTATAAGACCTTTAGTGATTTTTTTTTTCTTTTAGTTATTTGCGATTTACAATTTAGGCATTTAGCAGAGCGGTTTACGTTACAAGTGGAAGCATTGCAACACGTCATACGGATTACAGTTTACAATTTAAGCAGAATATACAATACATTTTACAATACTAGGACCTTACCCATTGTGGATATATGAACACCAAATGATGTGCAGTGTAAAGTGAATATGTTCAATAGTATTGCTTTAACCTAAGTGAGTAATAAAAGCTAGTATACTTGGGAATGGGAATGGGAAAACAGTTGTGGCAAAGTAAGGGTGTCCAGTCGCATGCTGCCACGCTAGCATTGACTGAACTATAATTTTCAGGTGATAGCTAAATAAGTGCCATAATTCCATTATTCGGTCACTGAATATACCTTTAAATTTAAATTCTCTCTCTCTCTCTCTCTCTCTCTCTCTCTCTCTCTCTCTCTCTCTCTCTCTCTCTCTCTCTCTCTCTCTCTCTCTCTCTCGTTTGTCCTAGAAGCAGCCTTTTCCATTTTTCCACATCCAAGCTGCCGCTGCTGTCCGAATCCGACTCGTCTCCCCCTCCAGCTGTGGGACCGTCCCCCCCGGCCGTGGGAGCTGTGTTCCGAGAGCCTTTTTGCCTCTTGGCTTTGGAGGCGGCTTTATCTTCGGCCGCCTTCCTTTTCATGGCCATCGACTATATGAGAAAAAGAAAGACAGGTTGTTTTCAGGTTGTGTCCACGTTGCTTCTTCGGGCTGTGCCCGGCCGGGCTCCGTGGCAAGCCCGGCCACCAGGCGCTCGCTGACGAGCCCTCCCTCCGGGCCTGGCTCCAGAGGGGGGCCCCGGGCTTCCTCCGGGCCGGGTCACATCTCTCTCGACTAGATAGTTCATGGGTGTATTGGGCAAATAAACCTGGAGGCGCCCATCCCTCTCCAGGTTGGATGCAGTTTAACGTCATGCCCAGGACATTGAAAACTAAACATTCTACACGTAATTGCTCATTTACTCCCAGAGCAAAGGGGTGGAAGAAAGCATGGTAGTTGATTTTTTTTAATAAAAAAAAATAATTAAAAATAACAAAGAAAAAAAGCACAAATTATACAAATTATATTTAACATGCACGCGCGTGCGCGCGCTCACACACACACACACACACACACACACACACACACACACACACACACACACACACACACACACACACACTCTCTTACAGGTTTCGCTCTGGCCGTCTTCACTGGCTTAGACACAAAGCTGCAGGCTTCATCAACAGCAGCAGCAGCGTCTGCCACAGGGGGCACTGCAGCGTCCTCCTCTGAAAGACCACGAAATGATGTTTATCCATTGTGTCCTGTCTAGATTTGTAGTTTCTGAATAACATAATATTCAAAGATTTGCACCACGTTTTCACAATTTTTCAAAAATAGCAGAGATACAGAGCTATCTAGCAGAGATACAGATGCAGAGCTATTTTTAATAGATCTGCTATTTTTCAATAGTTAAAACATAATGCTTAGAACGCCAAAACGCGTTCAGTACACTAAGGGTTAATCACAAGTACGCAAATAGGAGCTCCACAGTGACATCAAGAGCGCCCTTTTCCCAGGAAGAGATTTCACCTGTTCATGTCCTTCAGCGAGTAGTATTTATAAATACTTACGGTATAAAGCATTAAAAGCTTTTATATAAAAGACGTTTTGAGCGTAACAAATCATTTGAAACAAAAACAAAAAAGAGGCAGGTTATAAGACCTTTAGTGATTTTTTTTTTCTTTTAGTTATTTGCGATTTACAATTTAGGCATTTAGCAGAGCGGTTTACGTTACAAGTGGAAGCATTGCAACACGTCATACGGATTACAGTTTACAATTTAAGCAGAATATACAATACATTTTACAATACTAGGACCTTACCCATTGTGGATATATGAACACCAAATGATGTGCAGTGTAAAGTGAATATGTTCAATAGTATTGCTTTAACCTAAGTGAGTAATAAAAGCTAGTATACTTGGGAATGGGAATGGGAAAACAGTTGTGGCAAAGTAAGGGTGTCCAGTCGCATGCTGCCACGCTAGCATTGACTGAACTATAATTTTCAGGTGATAGCTAAATAAGTGCCATAATTCCATTATTCGGTCACTGAATATACCTTTAAATTTAAATTCTCTCTCTCTCTCTCTCTCTCTCTCTCTCTCTCTCTCTCTCTCTCTCTCTCTCTCTCTCTCTCTCTCTCTCTCATTTGTCCTAGAAGCAGCCTTTTCCATTTTTCCACATCCAAGCTGCCGCTGCTGTCCGAATCCGACTCGTCTCCCCCTCCAGCTGTGGGACCGTCCCCCCCGGCCGTGGGAGCTGTGTTCCGAGAGCCTTTTTGCCTCTTGGCTTTGGAGGCGGCTTTATCTTCGGCCGCCTTCCTTTTCATGGCCATCGACTATATGAGAAAAAGAAAGACAGGTTGTTTTCAGGTTGTGTCCACGTTGCTTCTTCGGGCTGTGCCCGGCCGGGCTCCGTGGCAAGCCCGGCCACCAGGCGCTCGCTGACGAGCCCTCCCTCCGGGCCTGGCTCCAGAGGGGGGCCCCGGGCTTCCTCCGGGCCGGGTCACATCTCTCTCGACTAGATAGTTCATGGGTGTATTGGGCAAATAAACCTGGAGGCGCCCATCCCTCTCCAGGTTGGATGCAGTTTAACGTCATGCCCAGGACATTGAAAACTAAACATTCTACACGTAATTGCTCATTTACTCCCAGAGCAAAGGGGTGGAAGAAAGCATGGTAGTTGATTTTTTTTAATAAAAAAAAATAATTAAAAATAACAAAGAAAAAAAGCACAAATTATACAAATTATATTTAACATGCACGCGCGTGCGCGCGCTCACACACACACACACACACACACACACACACACACACACACACACACACACACACACACACACACACACACACACACACTCTCTTACAGGTTTCGCTCTGGCCGTCTTCACTGGCTTAGACACAAAGCTGCAGGCTTCATCAACAGCAGCAGCAGCGTCTGCCACAGGGGGCACTGCAGCGTCCTCCTCTGAAAGACCACGAAATGATGTTTATCCAT
>CM076965.1:34937755-35007755 GCA_039105355.1 Benthosema pterotum | reverse complement strand
CACCTTCCAAGTCAGGATGGATGAATGAAGATGCCTTCGCCATCTACCTGGAACACTTCGTCCGCCACACCAACTGCTCCACCAATCACCCAGCCCTTCTCATCCTTGACAATCATGAGTCTCATGTCTCAATCAAGTCAGTGACATTTGCTAAAGAGAATGGGGTTGTCATGGTCACGCTGCCTCCTCACACCTCACACCGCTTGCAACCTTTGGACAAAACAGTCTATGGACCACTGAAAGGCTACTACAACCGAGCGATGGATGGGTGGATGCGGTCACATCCTGGTCGAACCGTAACGATCTACGAGTGTAGTTTATCAAGGTTCTTGGAGAGATGCAGAGATGATGTTGGAATGAAGGATAAAGAGATGATGTTGAGAGAGAGAGGGGAATGGAGAGATATTGGCAGAGAGGGATGGATGGAGAGATGGTGAGAGAAGGATGGAGAGATGATGTTGGGAGTGAATGAGAGAGATGAAGTTGAGAGAGGGATGGAGAGATCATGTTGGCAGAGAGGAATGTATGGAGAGATGATGCGAGAGATGGAGGGAGAGATGATGTTAATAAAGGGATGGAGAGATGACAAGAGAGAGGGAGGGAAAGATGATGTTGAGAGAGGGATGGAGAGATAATGAGAGACGAAGGGAGAGGTGATGTTGAGAGGGATGGAGAGGTGATGTTGGATGAGAGGGAACCTTGTTTTGTTCTTAGCACATGTTCATGTGCACATTGTTGAAGTTTACATTGTTTGCAAGTAAATTGCTCAAAACCATAGCCTACTTTAATAAAGCAAATGTACCTAAAAGTTGTCATTGAGTGCTGTTTTCCTTATGTGAAGAGTTCAGTTCATTGTCTAAAGTACAGTTCAAAGGAAACTGCCCAAAATTACATTTAAAGCCAATTTAAGTACATGTGTTCATGTTGTGAACTTTGAATAATTGTTAAACAAGTAATTGTGTACTGAATTGACTTGATCTAAAAGTGCCTTGTGATTTGTGAGATGTGAAATAGCCTGTTTTACTTCAATAATCCATGGCACAATTTACCCCAGTGAAATTTCTCTAATGGCACAACTTGCCCCGCACTCGGGGCAAGTTGTGCCGCAAAACCACTTTTTTTTGTGAAGCTAGATTTCCGAAACAATGCACTTTAGATTGAAAGTTATTGTTACCAGAGATGCAAAACATCCTAAAGTATATGTACATATTTTGGTTTGGGGCATAACTCTCATTGTCTTCCTTCAAAGGCACTTTAAGTGAAAAGTGGCACTACTAACCTCATTCTCCCCTATCTACATTTGTGTTTTCTTTCGAAATAATTTGCACAGAAGCAGTGATATCACTAGCATCACATCCTTGGTACTCAAAATAAGCACACATAGGGTATGCAATAGCATGCTGTACTGCATGTCCTTCAGGTTGATATTTGAACATTGATGCATCGCACTGTGACAGAGCTTATAGATTAGCTGTTTTTGCTACTACAGTAATATGCAACGTGGCCCTCTGGAGTGAGTGTATATTGTGGCCCTTGATTAAAAACAAAAAACCCTGTTAATCAGGACACATTATTAAAACCATTTTCAGGTTGTTTACATGGAGAAGAAAAGGATGACTCGATGCAGCCTACACCTACATTAGTGTGGTTATTTACTTACAACTGATACTTCCAATATCCTACTTAAGAGAATATTCATTTGTTTTTTTCTTTCTTCCTCTTTAGCCGCTGGAAGATCCCAACGTATACCTCCAGAAGAGACGTCTCTCGTGCCCAGTTTTGATCTTGGATCAGTCCCACTGCCTGTTTGCTGTAGGAAACACTCCAGTCACCACGTTTCCACAGGAGAAAATCCTTGAGCGTCTGATGTATTTACTATTACACCCTGCATCTCACATACCCAAAATGTGTGGCAACCCTCCTGTCAGTCTTGCAAACGGAAATATTGCAGGATGACATCCACCAGGTTGATGCCACACCCTCATACAAAAAGGCAATGGCAGAGTGGAGATTGTTTGCTAAGTAATCTGTTGAAAAAAATGTTGTTGGTTAAATACTACAGTACGGCTAATTTGTGGGCTGATCCAAGATGTGCTCAAAGTGAGTTCAAGGAATATTTCACAAAAAAACATTTTGGTCTATTCAGTTTCTATTCAGTTTCAGTTACTTAATTCAGTATTTATATATTTGAAGTTTTACGTTATAATGGGTTTGTATAGGAAGGGGATGGGGCAGCTAAAATGAATAGCAATTATCTAAATACTTAATCAAATAATGTATACTGTCTGGGTGTTCACATGATAGCGAGTAGACCATAATGACCAAAAGGTTTTTGTTTTCTGAAAGTGAAATACCCTTTAAGTTAAAGCTCTGCTGTAATGCTTTTAGGACTCACTGATCTCTTTCTTCATTTTTTGTTTTTGTCCACAACACTTATTTTTTTTTTTACACTTTGTATTACATTTTAATATCATACTAGTAGTATATTTAATGTTTTTCTGATCTTGTTGTATAGCCCTATACTGGAAGTAATATAATTAACATGTTCTGATTTAGTAGTAGCCTATACTACTTGTATGTGGATCTTTTTGAAGAGTGGGCCATGCTATGGTAAAGCACAGAGCACTTAAAATAAACATTGAATAAATGTTGACAAAATTCACTATGCTTTGATTTCTTTACTGTGAATGCCTTTAACATTTTAAGACAGACTTTCATTACAACAAAGCCTGTGAAAGAAAGAACCAACAAGCTAGTTTTTAGTGTTCATTTGTGTACATTTGACTTATACAGTGCTTGAATTAAGTTTTCTCACTTATGTGAAGAGATTTACAAGATACTTTTGAGTATATTTCACTTAATACAGTACTTGAATTAAGTTTTTCTCACTTATGTGACATCCAAGGGGTTTCTCTCCTGCACGCTGGCTAAGATGCATATGATGATTACATGATTACAATATATCACTTATGTGAATAGATTTACAAGCTACTTTTGAGTATATTTCACTTAATGCAGTACTTGAATTAAGTTTACATGCTATTTTTAAGTTATTTTCACTTAATCCAGTGCTTCAATTAGGTTTTATTCACTTAAGTTCAATCCACACTGATCACATCCATAGGGTTTTTCCCCATTGTGAAGTTGCTGGTGCATTTTAAGGTAAGACATGACAGAGAAACACTATCCACTCTGAACTCAACCACAGGGGTTCTTATGATAGAGAACTGTGGTCCATGCTGGTCACATCCATTGTCTTTCCCTC
This sequence comes from Benthosema pterotum, assembly GCA_039105355.1. Taxonomy (NCBI): domain Eukaryota; kingdom Metazoa; phylum Chordata; class Actinopteri; order Myctophiformes; family Myctophidae; genus Benthosema; species Benthosema pterotum. The sequence continues at coordinate 35,004,490 of CM076965.1, read as the reverse complement.
CAGTGTGCATTTTTGTTCATTAGCCTTTAAAGTGGGGGTGCCGTGATTTTTGTATTTTTTCCAATTTTGTACATGTTTGAGAGGTGACAGTATGTAAATAGACCCCTTGGTGTCTTTTTTATGTGCAATGATGTCTTCCCTTTGTATTTAGGGTTTCTTCCTGGGGGCTGAACCTGTCCAGGCAAACATGCCAATGAAAAAAACTCCATTACAGTGACATCACATTTTCAGCCCCTCCCCTAACTCCTCCCCCTTTATCATGCAAGTAAAGCTGTAGGTGTGTCTTCAGTTCAGCTGGATCTCCACCCATCACCACCCACCAGGCAAACCAGGCATACTTAATGAACTGGTAGGGTGGAATCATAAAAATGACAGTTTAACAAACACTGTACACTTTTTTGAAAAACTTCTTACTCTTCATATTACAATAATACCTGATGATCATGTTTTAGGGTAGAAAAAAATCATGGCACTCCATCTTTAAGTTATGGTATTCATGAAATGTTTTCTAAACTGATCACATCCATAGGGTTTCTCTCCTGCATGCTGGCTAAGATGCATATGATGATTACATGATTACAATATAGATTCATTACACCTGAATTGCATTTTAATTAGTTTAATTGAATCCCTCATTGAATCAACTAGGCTACAAATGCTAGAAGGAACAATTAGGATACACATGCTAGAATAACAACATTACTTGTTGTTGAGTTGGAAATAAACACAGATATAATTTTATTTAAATTCTAATTATTTGTTTAAGCTTCACATTGAAAGGATGACGTTCCATCGTTTAGGTTTCTATAAAGATGTGAATTACCTTAAAAATGAACCTTAGTAACTGCTTGAATAACCAAAGGGAGGAAACACAAACATCACATGTCCTTGTGGGTGAGTGTCCTTTTGTTATTCAAGCAGTCATTACGGTCATTCACATCTCTATAGAAACCTTAATGATGAATAAAACTGTATTGACTGTGAGACATGTCACGCCAACACACTGGGAAAAACAAATAAACCTTGAATATTCAGTACATCCTCAATCATTTAATTTGTTTATTTATTTATTATTATAATTTGGTCTGAAAAAATAAAATGACAGAGGATGAATGTTGAATAGTTGAATGAACAAAGACATCTGGCTAAGCAACAACACTGCTATGGTAAAAGCTTTTGCCATATTTCACAATTGAAGGGTTTTTCTGCTCTTTGTAGTTTAAGGTTTGAAATATTGCAAGTTCAATCCACACTGATCACATCCATAGGGTTTCTCCCCATTGTGAAGGTGCTGGTGGATTTTAAAGTTACACATGATAGAGGAATGCTATTCACACTGAACTCAACCATAGGAGTTCTGACGCAATTATCTAATGCAGTGATCTAATTAAGACATTGCAGTTAACTACAGAGAAATGCTATCTAAACACATCCATAGGATTTCTCTGTTGTATGAACCTTCTGGTGTATTTTAAGTTTAAATATGCAAGGCAAGTGTTTTACACACTGATCACAGCAGTGTTGTTTTGCCTCTGGTAGGACAGACAAGCAAGACTGATGCAACACTGGATTGGCAACAAACTCAAAATAAATATTAATGCCATGAAGAAATATACAACTAAACACTTTAGTAACTATATTTTTCATTTAAAATGACAAGTTAAACATGAACAGTGACTAGTTTAAATAGTGTGATTGACTAAAAGCTCTTCCACACATGTCACAGTCAGAGGGTTTCTCCTGTCATTTAAGGTTATATATGATAGAGAAGTGTGGTCCATGCTGGTCACATCCATTGGCTTTCTCTCCAGTGTGCATTGGCCTTTAATTTCGGCCATTTGTGGGAAATGTTTTCTAAACTGATCACATCCATAGGGTTTCTCTCCTGCATGCTGGCTAAGATGCATATGATGATTACATGATTACAATATAGATTCATTGCACCTGCATTGCATTTTAATTAGTTGAATTGAATCCCTCATTGAAACAACTAGGCTACAAATGCTAGAAGGAACAATTAGGATACACACGCTAGAATAACAACATTACTTGTTGCTGAGTTGGAAATAAACACAGATATAATTGTATTTAAATTCTAATTATTTGTTTAAGCTTCACATTGAAAGGATGACGTTCCATCGTTTAGGTTTCTATAAAGATGTGAATTACCTTAAAAATCAATCTTAGTAACTGCTTGAATAACCAAAGGGAGGAAACACAAACATCACATGTCCTTGTGGGTGAATGTCTCTCCTCGTCCTTTTGTTATTCAAGCAGTCATTAAGGGTGATCGGTCATTCACATCTGTATAGAAACCCTAATGATTGATCCACATTCCTTCAGAATAATAGACCTCTATGACTAAGCTAACTTGCATTGCATCATCAATGTGTAGCATGAACATTCTCTGAGACACATAATTGAAATCAAATAAAAATAATATCTGTGTTTATTTCTAGCACTGATGTTTTCTTGAAAGTTTTATATTCCTTTAAGCCACGGAAATAATTAAAATGCAAATAAAAATAATATCTGTGTTTATTTCTAATACTGAATATGAAGTAATGTCTATGTTACTTATGATTCTGCAGATTCTCATTCCACTTTCCATGGAAACCTAATTTGTAGACCAATTGCTTCTGAAATAAACATCAAACATCTAATTACTGAGTTGAGTAACTGTCTGGGGTGTTCACATTAGTATAAAATAAAATGACCAGAAGGGTTCTTTTGTAAGTTATATATTCTTTTAAGCCACAGACAATGCCATGTAGCATACACATGTGCTGAATAAAACTGTATTGACTGTGGGACATGTCACGCCAACATACTGGGAAAAAAAACAATAAACCTTCAATATTCAGTACATTCTCAATCATTTAATTTGTTTATTCATGAGAAAATAAAATGATAGAGGATGAATGTTGAATAGGTGAATGAACAAAGACACCTGGCTAAGCAACAACACTGCTATGGTAAAAGCTTTTGCATATTTCACAATTGAAGGATTTTTCTGCTCTGTGTAGTTTAAGATTTGACATATTGCAAGTTCCCACTGATCACATCTACAGGGTTTCTCCCCATTGTGAAGTTGCTGGTGCATTTAGAGGTTAGACATGATAGAGAAATGCTATTCATCCTGAACTCAACCATAGGAGTTCTGATGCAATTATCTAATGCAGTGATCTAATTAAGACATTGCAGTTAACTACAGAGAAATGCTATTCAAACACATCCATATGATTTCTCTGTTGTATGAACCTTCTGGTGTATTTTAAGTTTAAATATGCAAGGCAAGTGTTTTACACACTGATCACAGCAGTGTTGTTTTGCCTCTGGTAGGACAGACAAGCAAGACTGATGCAACGCCGGATTGAAAAGACTGATGAAACACTGGATTGGGAAAAAAATAAATAAATAAATAAATAAATAAATAAATAAATAAATAAATAAATAAATAAATAAATAAATAATAATAAATATCAATGCCATGAAGAAATATACAACTAAACACTCCACAAACATTTTAGTAAATATATTTTTCATTTAAAATGACAGTTAAACATGAACAGTGACTAGTTTAAATAGTGTGATTGACTAAAAGCTCTTCCACACATGTCACAGTCAGAGGGTTTCTCCTGTCATTTAAGGTTATACATGATAGAGAAGTGCGGTCCATGCTGGTCACATCCATTGACTTTCTCTCCAGTGTGCATTGGCCTTTAATTTCGGCCATTTGTGAGAAATGTTTTCTAAACTGATCACATCCATAGGGTTTCTCTCCTGCATGCTGGCTAAGATGCATATGATGATTACATGATTACAATATAGATTCATTGCACCTGCATTGCATTTTAATTAGTTTAATTGAATCCCAGATTGAAACAATTAGGCTACAAATGGTACACATGCTAGAATAGCAACATATTGATGAGACATTACTTGTTGTTGAGTTGGAAATAAACACAGATATAATTTTATTTAAATTCTAATTATCTGTTCAAGCTTCACATTGAAACAATGACGTTCCATCGTTTAGGTTTCTATAAAGATGTGAATTACCTTAAAAATGAACCTTAGTAACTGCTTGAATAACCAAAGGGAGGAAACACACACATCACATGTCCTTGTGGGTGAATATCTCTCTCCTGGTCCTTTTGTTATTCAAGCAGTCATTAAGGTTAATCGGTCATTCACATCTGTATAGAAACCCTAATGATGAATAAAACTGTATTGACTGTGAGACATGTCACGCCAACACACTGGGGAAAACAAATAAACCTTGAATATTCAGTACATCCTCAATCATTTAATTTGTTTATTTATTTATTATTATAATTTGGTCTGAAAAAAATAAAATGACAGAGGATGAATGTTGAATAGTTGAATGAACAAAGACATCTGGCTAAGCAACAACACTGCTATGGTAAAAGCTTTTGCATATTTCACAATTGAAGGGTTTTTCTGCTCTTTGTAGTTTAAGGTTTGAAATATTGCAAGTTCAATCCACACTGATCACATCCATAGGGTTTCTCCCCATTGTGAAGGTGCTGGTGGATTTTAAAGTTACACATGATGAACTCAACCATAGGAGTTCTGATGCAATTATCAAATGCAGTGATCTAATTAAGACATTGCAGTTAACTACAGAGAAATGCTATCTAAACACATCCATATGATTTCTCTGTTGTATGAACCATCTGGTGTATTTTAAGTTTAAATATGCAAGGCAAGTGTTTTACACACTGATCACAGCAGTGTTGTTTTGCCTCTGGTAGGACAGACAAGCAAGACTGATGCAACACTGGATTGGAAACAAACTGAATATGAAGTAATGTCTCTCAATCATAGGTTATTATTCTGCAGATTCTCATTCCACTTTCCATGGTAACCTAATTTGTAGACCAATTGCTTCTAAAATAGGCTGACCATACGTCCGTATTTCCCAGGACATGTCCGTAGGACAGACAAGCAAGACTGATGCAACACTGGATTGGAAACAAACTCAAAATAAATATTAATGCCATGAAGAAATATACAAGTAAACACTCCATAAACATTTTAGTAAATATGTTTTTCATTTAAAATGAGATAGTTAAACATGAACAGTGACTAGTATACAGACTCTGGTTGACTAAAATCTCTTCCACCCAAGCCACAGTCAAAGGGTTTCTCTTCGTTGTTTAAGGTTATTATGTTAGAGAAGTGTGGTCCATGCTAGTCACATCCATCCATCCATTTCTGTCCAATGTGCACTTTTAGGCATTGGCCTTTAAGTTCAGCCACTTATGAGAAATGTTTTCTAAACCGATCACATCCATAGGGTTCCTCTCCTGCATGCTAGGTAAGAGGCATATGATGATTACAGGGAATGCCATTTAGTTGCACCCCGGGGATTTACATTTCTCCAGGAGACTGGAGCTAATGGCTCTAGTAACCCCGCCCCCACTTACTGTATCATGCTCTCTCATTGGTCTATTGTGGAACAATGGCTGTGCTTGGAAGTTGTATAAGTACAGGATGGTGGGTTGTCTGTCTTCACTTGCAAAAAAGTGGTCATTGCTGATGGTCCTTTGCTGAGGAAAAGACTTTCATTCATCTCATTTCACCTAGAGGTATGTTGTAGTTGTGTTTTAGCTGTTAATAATGCTGTGCTTACTTTTTTGATGTGTCTTTTTATTTGCTATGTTTTAATAATAACATTATTATATCATTAGAAAGTCTATGTAAAACATGCTATAGGCTAAATGCTATCTGTTTTCTGTTGTCAGTGCAGTTTACTAAGTGGAACAAAACACATGCAAGAGGGAATTAGGACATGGCATTAATTTAGTGCATGTCATATGTAGAGAAGTCAGATGATGTATGATCAAAAGCATTAATTTTTCCCTTTTCATTTTTCACACAGTGCTTGGAAAATGTCTGCCAACAGTCCTATCGTCCATTGCCTGATCTGTGGAAAGGCATACGCTGATCTTTACCATCATTTGAAAAGTGTTTGTATGAAGAGATCCAGTGTTGTGGAGGTCAAAGCAGAGCTGAAAAGGGCACAGGAGTCCCACAGAACATGGAACAAGGAGGCCAGGACTTGGCATTTCGAGGACATCGCCACCCTAATCACCGGCGATGAAGAAACATCCAGGAATGCTGTGGTGAGACACCTAAAGGAGCGAGGTTTTTTTGTGAAAGGTTTTGCCGAAGATGACGCAGGCCCGTCCCAAACCTCACCACTATCTGCTGCAGTATCGCTAACATCAACACCAGCAACGCCACAGTTACCTGCAGTATCAGTCGCCGATACACCTATAACGCCGCGACGGTCGATGCGACATTCAGCTGCAGGCTCAGTCACCTCTACACCAACAACACCGCGGCGGTCGATGCGGCTGCTAGCTGCAAGATTGGCACCATCTACACCAACAACGCCACGATCGCCTGCAGTATCAGTATTCTCTACACCAACAACACCACAGTCACCTGCAGTACCAGTCACCTCTACACCAACAACTCCACGGTCAGACACAAGTGGAATCAGCGAACAAATGCCACATAACATAGCGTTGAGGATTGCAATGGAGAATGCGGGCCTATACAAGCGGTTGCCCAAAGAAGCTAAGCATATTGTGGGCTTCACACAATATCTAAAAAAGAGGTCAGTGATTGTGAACTGCCGACGGGAGGTCGACAATGTTGCCAGAATGCTGCGGTACCTGCAGCCCGTAGGAGACGAAGTCGACATGGATTTCCTGGACAAACAAACTGAAACCACTGATTATGTCGAGGCCCTTTACAAGGCCGGAATGAGCCCAAACACCATCTCCAGCTATTTGAAAAGCATGGAACGGTTTCTGTGCTATCTAATGGCAGATATTGATATCTCCAAGAAGATCCTAGAAGGTGCATCATCCAGTGATGCCATTTACAAATTTAAAATACGGGTTGATTTGTATAAGCAATTAATCCAGGACCTGCAGAAGCCAGTGCGCAAGGACATGGCTAGTGACGTGTGCAAGAAAAGGTACATTGTTTATCTTTAAATTATCAATTTATCATTGTGTCTGCTCTAGTTGTGCACATGTGTATGTGTGTGTTTGTGTGTGTCTCAAATATCTGTTTTCTTTCCAGACAGGACAAATTGGAAAAGGGTGTCCCGAGCTGCTTTGAATGCCAAGAAGTCATCCAGAAAAGTGCAAAGAAGATGCATCAGGTTTTCACAGATTTGGTTGCCGGAGTTATGCCATCTGCAAGGGATACCAAGAACTATCAACGTTTCTGCCAGGCCATCATCATCATCAAACACTTTCAACACGCAGGAGTTGTTGAGAACTTTACAGTAAGAGATATTACTGTTGCAAAGTTTTTACATTTTTAGAAATAATAATTAATAATAATATAACTGTATCCTTTGTTGTTTTCCAGACAGAAGAGTGGAAAAAGACTGTTGCTACAGGCATGACAGATGGCGTGTGGGTCTTTTCGTGCCAGCATCACAAGAAAAAAACAACCCAGCCAGCCTCCTTCGTGCTCACTGACCAGGACAAACGTGTAAGTTAAAACTCAAACTTACTGAAATGACGCTGAATTCCAAAAAAATATATCAATAAGTCCTACTGTGAAACTTCACATATATTAACTTCTGTCATTATTTTTTTGCAGTACCTCGAGGTATACTACGAAAAGATCCGCCCGAAGATTGTCAAACACGAAAATGCCTTTTTTTTCCTGAACACGAGGGGAATGCAAGTGAACGCTGCATACGACCTCCAGGATCTGCAGAAAAGCTTCGGATGTTCGATGATGGTGACTGTCGGACTGGTCCGAAGTGCCTTTGTAACTGAAACTGTGTGTGAGTTGAGCGACACGCAGCAAGCTGGTACGGCACACTACTTGGCACGGCAAAGCACGCCGGAGATGGAATACAGAATGACGGTTAAGAAAACCCTCGTGAAAACCGCCGAGATCATCAGGAGATTAACAGGGTACGTGGTTAAAATTTACATCACATGAAACATACAGACATTCTACTCCTGGTAATGAGATGTGAGTCGGAATTAACCTTGAATTGTTTGCTATCTTGCAGTGACCGCATTGAATTGGATGAAGATGATGATGCCGTCCCCACCACCAGTACAAGATCGACTGAGGGACTCTACAACAGCTTTGTGAAGAAGTTCCCTGTGACACTGGCTGGACAGCCACCAGCCACAAAGGCAAGAGCAGAAGCTGGATTTTCTGCCGACAACAGAACGTTCTGCGACCAATGGATGTCAGATCAGATAAACCTACGTAAAGAACATATCTTGTGTAAGTGTAACACACACACACACACACACGCACACGCACACACACACACACACACACACACACACACACACACAGAATAACCTCTGACATAGAGTGCATACCCTGTTGATAATAACACAACTACTGTATGTTCTCTCTTTTCAGCTAAATGTGTACAATGCCGTCCAACTGCTGAAAGAGTGCAACAACTCATTGAGGAAGAGCACTGGACGAGGAATACTCCCTCTCCAGAAAGTATCGTGGCGATGTGGAAACCAGCTGACAGGACTGGGGCAGAAAAAGACCAGCACCTCGTCCGCACGGTCAGGGATCAAACCTGGCAAGGACTGCTCATCACACCAAAAGGTATGCACAAGTCCTGTGAGTACATTTAACTCTTAATCTGAACAAAAGTATTTTACAATAAGTAATATGTTGTTTCCTTTTCATTACAGGTGTTGTTGCTGAAAGAAACTTCGCCAAAGGTGACATTCTCTGTGACTACCATGGGAAAGATAGGTCACGGAAGAAGGGCGAAAAGAAGTTGGCAAAGGCAGAAGACGGGGCTCTAGTCAACATCTTCTTTTTCACATTGGCTGATGGCAAAGAGAGGTGTATCGATGCCAGGGCTGATGAGTGCAGGTGTCATGCAAACATGCAGACATTTGGTAGAAGGCTCAACCATTCAAAGAAAAGATGTAATGTGAAGCCGGTCACATGCAAGATGAGGCTGGATGATGATAAAGAAACAGATGTCATCCTTTTCCAGGCCACAAAAGATATAAAACCAAATGAGCAGATACTGTTCCACTTTGGTGAGAAGAGAAAATCCTGCAGGGGAGAAGGATTGGACTTGACATGGTAGAGTGATTGTGTGAACACATTCGCTCACACGCACAAACACATTTGTTGTAAATATTTTAGCGATTTACCCTGTGTTAAATTAAATTGAGCAAAACATAGTTTTGAATCAAGTATAGACATTTACAATGCTCCAGGAATTCATGTGTGTTGTGGGTTTCATGGGTTGTGAGTCAGTTTCAGTTATAATCAGAAGTACGGTATTATTTGATGGTGTTTGATTCTAAAACATTTGTTATCGATTAATGAATCATTATTTGCAGTAATTGCATGTACTTTTATTTTCAAGAATGTTTATCCACCTTCCTACTTGTAATATTCACCATTTACTAAAGAGGGTTTCCGAGCTTCTTCCCCCCACAAAAAAAAAAAAAAAACATACAAGTAAAAGGTTTCAGATAGATATTCAGAGCTTGTCTCACAATAGCACACTTCGAAGGTGTATCCTAGTTCACGTGAACCATATATTTAGTATTGCACAGTTGAACATTTCTTATTTTTATACAATAAAGTGTGTTTGATTTCAGATAAATCCTCTGTCTTATAGTTTTAATAAGGTCAGCAGCGGAAGACCTGGAGGGGCGGCCTGGGGCATACTTTGTTTTTGTTAAAACTCTGGGTGACGCTTTTTGGACAAGTTATAATCTGTCAGTGTTTTCTTAGGGATTCCTGAAAAAAAATGCATTGCAGTAATCAAGCCGGGAAAATACAAGTATCATCCAATGACAGATAGGCTCTGATTTCTGCAATGTTTCTAAGGCAGTTTCTTGGTAACATGACTTATGTGTGAATTAAAATTCAACTCAGAGTCAATGATGACCCCCGAGTTCTTTACTGTACTGTAGACTGTGTCTACAGTCAGGTTGCCAAGTCTGCTTAATATAGGTTATTTCTGCTCACTAGAGCCAATTATATGAACAGGTCAACAATGAGTCTAAAGCACAGGGATCATCTGGGGCTACATAAGATATAGCTGGATATCATCGGCATAGAAATGGAAATTAACTTTGTGATTTGTAATATGTTGTCCCAGTGGCAATATATACAGAGAAAAACAATAGGGGACTGAGGGTTGAGCCCTGTGGGGTACATGAGCAAATGTCATGTTTGTCAGTTAAACTAAATTTACATAATTAGCTTCTGATAGACAGGAATAAAACGATGGCAAGGCTGTCCCCGATAGACCTACCCAGTAGTCCAGGCAGTGAATTAAATTTGAATGATCAACTTTAATTTAATGCCCCTCTCTCTCATGAACAAAGACACTTAGACAAAGTCTAAGCAAAATCTGTTCAGTTGTGAACAGTGCATAAAACACTGCCATGGGATTTAAATGACACCATAAAATTGATAAAGGAGAGATGTTGTATGGATGTGATCAATGTGGTCAACACTTCTCTATAATGTCTCTGTAATGTAATTCACACTGGGGAAAACCACTATGGATGTGATCAATAAGTTTGTACAGATTTTTTCTGTCAAACATTAAATGACACTACCTAATACAATACTTTTAGTTATTCACACTATTTTGAAGCTCACTAGGTTGTACACACTGTTTCCTTGTGCTCAGTGTTGAAGGAGTTCCACTACTCCATTGTCTTTTTTTATTGGGACTGCTAAAAGGCTGCTGGTCTTTTAGCCACTGGCTAACTGGTGTTATATTTTGTACAGTCATAGTAAGGTGGAGTCTGTTGTTATAACTACATCTTCCACATTTTCCATGGTGGCTTTGGGCGTTATAATACATGTTTAATTGGTTACACTTGAATTGCATTTTAAGTAGCCTGTTGAATTGAATCCCACACAGTCAATGAGTTTGAAACAAGTAGGCTACAGACCAGGTTTGCATGAGAAGAGAATAATATTAATATTAATACAATATTATTGTAAAGTGAAGACTATTCATTATGTATGTTTGTCTGTCAATATGACATTCTTGTTTTCTTCATAAGTTGCTGGTGCATTTTAAGGTAAGACATGACAGAGAAACACTATCCACACTGAACTCAACCACAGGGGTTCTTATGATAGAGAACTGTGGTCCATGCTGGTCACATCCATTGTCTTTCCCTCCAGTGTGCATTTTTGTTCATTAGCCTTTAAAGTGGGGGTGCCGTGATTTTTGTATTTTTTCCAATTTTGTACATGTTTGAGAGGTGACAGTATGTAAATAGACCCCTTGGTGTCTTTTTTATGTGCAATGATGTCTTCCCTTTGTATTTAGCGTTTCTTCCTGGGGGCTGAACCTGTCCAGGCAAACAAGCCAATGAAAAAAACTCCATTACAGTGACATCACATTTTCAGCCCCTCCCCTAACTCCTCCCCCTTTATCATGCAAGTAAAGCTGTAGGTGTGTCTTCAGTTCAGGTGGATCTCCACCCATCACCACCCACCAGGCAAACCAGGCATACTTAATGAACTGGCTGGGTGGAATCATAAAAATGACAGTTTAACAAACACTGTACACTTTTTTGAAAAACTTCTTACTCTTCATATTACAATAATACCTGATGATCATGTTTTAGGGTAGAAAAAAATCATGGCACTCCATCTTTAAGTTATGGTATTCATGAAATGTTTTCTAAACTGATCACATCCATAGGGTTTCTCTCCTGCATGCTGGCTAAGATGCATATGATGATTACATGATTACAATATAGATTCATTACACCTGAATTGCATTTTAATTAGTTTAATTGAATCCCTCATTGAATCAACTAGGCTACAAATGCTAGAAGGAACAATTAGGATACACATGCTAGAATAGCAACATTACTTGTTGTTGAGTTTGAAATAAACACAGATATAATTTTATTTAAATTCTAATTATTTGTTTAAGCTTCACATTGAAAGGATGACGTTCCATCGTTTAGGTTTCTATAAAGATGTGAATTACCTTAAAAATCAACCTTAGTAACTGCTTGAATAACCAAAGGGAGGAAACACAAACATCACATGTCCTTGTGGGTGGATCTCTCTCCTCGTCCTTTTGTTATTCAAGCAGTCATTAAGGGTGATCAGTCATTCACATCTGTATAGAAACTCAAATGATTGATCCACATTCCTTCAGAATAATAGACCTCTATGACTAAGCTAACTTGCATTCCATCATCAATGTGTAGCATGAACATTCTCTGAGACACATAATTGAAATCAAATAAAATAATATCTGTGTTTATTTCTAGCACTGATGTTTTCTTGAAAGTTTTATATTCCTTTAAGCCACGGAAATAATTAAAATGCAAATAAAAATAATATCTGTGTTTATTTCTAATACTGAATATGAAGTAATGTCTATGTTACTTATGATTCTGCAGATTCTCATTCCACTTTCCATGGAAACCTAATTTGTAGACCAATTGCTTCTGAAATAAACATCAAACATCTAATTACTGAGTTGAGTAACTGTCTGGGGTGTTCACATTAGTATAAAATAAAATGACCAGAAGGGTTCTTTTGTAAGTTATATATTCTTTTAAGCCACAGACAATGCCATGTAGCATACACATGTGCTGAATAAAACTGTGTTGACTGTGGGACATGTCACGCCAACATACTGGGGAAAAAAATAAAAATAAACCTTCAATATTCAGTACATTCTCAATCATTTAATTTGTTTATTCATGAGAAAATAAAATGATAGAGGATGAATGTTGAATAGGTGAATGAACAAAGACATCTGGCTAAGCAACAACACTGCTATGGTAAAAGCTTTTGCCATATTTCACAATTGAAGGGTTTTTCTGCTCTTTGTAGTTTAAGGTTTGAAATATTGCAAGTTCAATCCACACTGATCACATCCATAGGGTTTCTCCCCATTGTGAAGGTGCTGGTGGATTTTAAAGTTACACATGATAGAGGAATGCTATTCACACTGAACTCAACCATAGGAGTTCTGATGTAATTATCTAATGCAGTGATCTAATTAAGACATTGCAGTTAACTACAGAGAAATGCTATCTAAACACATCCATATGATTTCTCTGTTGTATGAACCTCCTGGTGTATTTTAAGTTTAAATATGCAAGGCAAGTGTTTTACACACTGATCACAGCAGTGTTGTTTTGCCTCTGGTAGGACAGACAAGCAAGACTGATGCAACACTGGATTGGAAACAAACTCAAAATAAATATTAATGCCATGAAGAAATATACAACTAAACACTCCATAAACATTTTAGTAAATATATTTTTCATTTAAAATGACAGTTAAACATGAACAGTGACTAGTTTAAATAGTGTGATTGATTAAAAGCTCTTCCACACATGTCACAGTCAGAGGGTTTCTCCTGTCATTTAAGGTTATATATGATAGAGAAGTGTGGTCCATGTTGGTCACATCCATTGGCTTTCTCTCCAGTGCACATTTTTGGGCATTGGCCTTTAATTTCGGCCATTTATGAGATGTTTTCTAAACCGATCACATCCATAGGGTTTCTCTCCTGCATTCTTGCTAAGATGCATACGATGATTACACCTCATTACACTTGCATTGCATTTTAATTAGTTGAATTGAATCCCACATTGAATAACCAAAGGGAGGAAACACACACATCTCATGTCCTTGTGGCTGAATGTCTCTCTCCTCGTCCTTTTGTTATTCAACCAGTCATTAAGGGTGATCGGTCATTCACATCTCTATAGAAACCTTAATGATGGATCCACATTCCTTCAGAATAATAGACCTGCATGACTAAGCTAATTTTCATACCATCATCTCCATGTGTAGAATGAACATTCTCTGAGACACAATTAAAATCCAAATAAAAAAGAATATCTGTGTTTATTTCTAACACTGAATATGAAGTAATGTCTCTCAATCATATGTTATTATTCTGCAGATTCTCATTCCACTTTCCATGGAAACCTAATTTGTAGACCAATTGCTTCTAAAATAGGCTGACCATACGTCCGTATTTCCCAGGACATGTCCGTATTTCACGTCCTGTCCTGGGTGTCCAGGTTTATTTTTAGAAAATGAGGAAATGTCCTGGTTTCTGTAAAATTACTTTCATTCAGTTCCTTTCCGACACGTCTTTGCTTACATCGGACCAGTAAATCGACAGGCACTAGGACACTGCGCACGATGACGTCAGCCCTGAGCAGAGTCAGTGCAGGCAGTCTTAGTCAAACAGTTAGTAGACACTATGTGGTTGTCAGAAAAAAAATCCCTGTATTCAGACCGGGGCGAGACAAAAGTGAAGCACTGTGACTAGTGGGAAGCACTTAAATATGCAAGGCAAGTGTTTTACACACTGATCACAGCAGTGTTGTTTTGCCTCTGGTAGGACAGACAAGCAAGACTGATGCAACGCTGGATTGGAAACAAACTCAAAATAAATATTAATGCCATGAAGAAATATACAAGTAAACACTCCATAAACATTTTAGTAAATATGTTTTTCATTTAAAATGAGATAGTTAAACATGAACAGTGACTAGTATACATAGTGTGGTTGACTAAAATCTCTTCCACCCAAGTCCCAGTCAAAGGGTTTCTCTTGTCGTTGAAGGTTATTATGATAGAGAAGTGTGGTCCATGCTAGTCACATCCATCCATCCATTTCTGTCCAATGTGCACTTTTAGGCATTGGCCTTTAAGTTCAGCCATTTATGAGAAATGTTTTCTAAACCGATCACATCCATAGGGTTTCTCTCCTGCATGCTAGCTAAGAGGCATATGATGATTACAGGGAATGCCATTTAGTTGCACCCCGGGGAATTACATTTCTCCAGGAGACTGGAGCTAATGGCTCTAGTAACCCCGCCCCCACTTACTGTATCATGCTCTCTCATTGGTCTATTGTGGAACAATGGCTGTGCTTGGAAGTTGTATAAGTACAGGATGGTGGGTTGTCTGTCTTCACTTGCAAAAAAGTGGTCATTGCTGATGGTCCTTTGCTGAGGAAAAGACTTTCATTCATCTCATTTCACCTAGAGGTATGTTGTAGTTGTGTTTTAGCTGTTAATAATGCTGTGCTTACTTTTTTGATGTGTCTTTTTATTTGCTATGTTTTAATAATAACATTATTATATCATTAGAAAGTCTATGTAAAACATGCTATAGGCTAAATGCTATCTGTTTTCTGTTGCCAGTGCAGTTTACTAAGTGGAACAAAACACATGCAAGAGGGAATTAGGACATGGCATTAATTTAGTGCATGTCATATGTAGAGAAGTCAGATGATGTATGATCAAAAGCATTAATTTTTCCCTTTTCATTTTTCACACAGTGCTTGGAAAATGTCTGCCAACAGTCCTATCGTCCATTGCCTGATCTGTGGAAAGGCATACGCTGATCTTTACCATCATTTGAAAAGTGTTTGTATGAAGAGGTCCAGTGTTGCGGAGGTCAAAGCAGAGCTGAAAAGGGCACATGAGTCCCACAGAGCATGGAACGAGGAGGCCAGGACTTGGCATTTTGAGGACATCGTCACCCTAATCACCGGCGATGAAGAAACATCCAGACGTGCTTTCGCGAGACACCTGAAGGACAGAGGTTTTTTTGTGAAAGGTTTTGTCCAAGATGACGCAGGCCCGTCCCAAACCTCACCACCATCTGGTGCAGTAGCAGTCACCTCAACACCAACAACGCCACAGTCACCTGCAGTATCAGTCACCTCTAACTCACCAAAGACGCCACAGTCATATGTAATATCAGTCACCTCTGCACCAGCAACACCACGACGGTCAATGCGACTGGCAGCTGCAGCCTCAGTCACCTCTACACCAACAACACCACGACGGTTGATGCGACAGTCAGCTGCAGCCTCAGTCACCTCTACACCAACAACACCACGACGGTTGTTGCAACAGTCAGCTGCAGCCTCAGTCACCTCTACACCAACAACACCACGCCGGTCGATGCGACTGTTAGCTGCAAGATCGGCACCATCTACACCAACAACACCACGACGGTCAATGCGACTGTTAGCTGCAAGATCGGCACCATCTACACCAACAACACCACGACGGTTGATGCAACAGTCAGCTGCAGCCTCAGTCACCTCTACACCAACAACACCACGACGGTCAATGCGACAGTCAGCTGCAGCCTCAGTCACCTCTACACCAACAACACCACGACGGTCAATGCGACTGTTAGCTGCAAGATCGGCGCCATCTACACCAACAACACCACAGTCAGCTGCAGCATCAGACACTTCTACACCAACTACGCCGAAGTCAGATGCAGCAAGTCGAATCATAGCAGTGAGGATTGCAATGGAGAATGCGGGACTATACAAACGGTTGCCCAAAGAAGCCAAACATATTGTGGGCTTCACACAATATTTAAAAAAGAGGCTGAGGGTTGTGAACTGCCGGCAGGAGGTCGAAAATGTTGCCAGAATGCTGCGGTACCTGCAGCCCGAAGGAGACGAAGTCGAGATGGATTTCCTGGGCAAACAAACTGAAACCACTGATTATGTCGAGGCCCTTTACAAGGCTGGATTGAGCCCGAGCACTGTCTCCAACTATTTGAAAGGCATGAACCGGTTTCTGTGCTATCTAATGACGGATATTGATATCTCCAAGAAGATCCTAGAAGATGCATCGTCCGGTGATGCCGTTTACAGATTCAAAGTCCGGGTTAACTTTTATAAACAATTAATCCAGGACCTGCAGAAGCCAGTGCACAAGGCCATTGCTAGTGACTTGTGCAAGAAAAGGTAAATTGTTTGTCTTTAATTGTCTTTAAATTATCAATTTATCATTGTGTCTGCTCTAGTTGTGCAAATGTGTGTGTGTGTGTGTGTGTGTGTGTGTGTGTGTGTCTCTCTCTCAATTATCTGTTTTCTTTCCAGACAGGACATATTGGAAAAGGGTATCCCAAGCTGCTTTGAATGCCAAGAAGTCATCCAGAAAAGTGCAAAGAAGATGCATCAGGTTTTCACGGATTTGGTTGCCGGAGTCGTGCCATCTGCAAGGGATACCAAGAACTATCAACGTTTCTGCCAAGCCATCATCATCATCAAACACTTTCAACGAGCTGGAGTTGTTGAGAACTTTAAAGTAAGTGATATTACTGTTGCAAAGGTTTTACAAATTTAGAATATAATAATTAATAATAATATAACTGTATCCTTTGTCATTTCCTTTGTCATTTTCCAGGCAGAAGAGTGGAAAAAGACTGTTGCTTCAGGCATGACAGATGGCGTGTGGGTCTTTTGGTGCCAGTATCACAAGACAAGTAAATCCCAGCTAGCCTCCTTCGTGCTCACTGACCAGGATAAACGTGTAAGTTAAAACTCAAACTTACTGAAATGACTCTGAATTCCAAAACATGTCAATAAGTCCTAATGTGAAACTCTATATTAACTTATGTCATTTTTTTTGCAGTACCTCGAGGTATACTACGACAAGATCCGCCCAAAGCTTGTCAAACAAGAAAATGTCTTTTTTTTCCTGAACACGAAGGGAACCCAAGTGTATGCTGCAGATGACCTCCGGCGACTGCAGGACTTCTTCAGATGTTCTATGACGGTGACTGCCGGACTGGTCCGAAGAGCCTTTGAAACAGAAACTGTGTGTGAGTTGAGCGACACGCAGAAAGCTGGTGCGGAACTCTACTTGGCTCACAAGAAAAGAACGGCAGATATACACTACAGAATGGCGGTGAAGAAAACCCTTGTGAAAACCGCCAAGATCATCAGGAGATTAACAGGGTACGTGGTTGAAATTTACATCACATGAAATATACAAACTTTCTACTCCTGGCAATGAGATGTGAGTCTGAATTAACCTTGAACTGTTTGCTATCTTGCAGTGACCGCATTGAATTGGATGAAGATGATGATGCCGTCCCCACCACCAGTACAAGATCGACTGAGGGACTCTACAACAGCTTTGTGAAGAAGTTCCCTGTGACACTGGCTGGACAGCCACCAGCCACAAAGGCAAGAGCAGAAGCTGGATTTTCTGCCGACAACAGAACGTTCTGCGACCAATGGATGTCAGATCAGATAAACCTACGTAAAGAACATATCTTGTGTAAGTGTCTCACACACACACACACACACACACACACACACACACACACACACACACACACACACACACACACACACACACACACACACACACAGAATAACCTCTGACATAGAGTGCATACCCTGTTGATAATAACACAACTACTGTATGTTCTCTCTTTTCAGCTAAATGTGTACAATGCCGTCCAACTGCTGAAAGAGTGCAACAACTCATTGAGGAAGAGCACTGGACGAGGAATACTCCTTCTCCAGAAAGTATCGTGGCGATGTGGAAACCAGCTGACAGGACTGGGTCAGAAAAAGACCAGCACCTCGTCCGCACGGTCAGGGATCAAACCTGGCAAGGACTGCTCATCACACCAAAAGGTATGCACAAGTCCTGTGAGTACATTTAACTCTTAATCTGATTATACAAAAGTATTTTACAATAAGTAATAACATTAATGTTGTTTCCTTTTCATTACAGGTGTTGTTGCTGAAAGAAACTTCGCCAAAGGTGACATTCTCTGTGACTACCATGGGAAAGATAGGTCACGGAAGAAGGGCGAAAAGAAGTTGGCAAAGGCAGAAGACGGGGCTCTGGTCAACATCTTCTTTTTCACATCGGCTGATGGCAAAGAGAGGTGTATCGATGCCAGGGCTGATGAGTGCAGGTGTCATGCAAACATGCAGACATTTGGTAGAAGGCTCAACCATTCAAGGAAAAGATGTAATGTGAAGCCGGTCACATGCAAGATGAGGCTGGATGAAGATAAAGAAACAGATGTCATCCTTTTCCAGGCCACAAAAGATATAAAACCAAATGAGCAGATACGGTTCAACTTTGGTGAGAAGAGAAAATCCTGCAGGGGAGAAGGATTGGACTTGACATGGTAGAGTGATTGTGTGAACACATTCGCTCAAACGCACAAACACATTTGTTGTAAATATTTTAGCGATTTACCCTGTGTTAAATTAAATTGAGCAAAACATAGTTTTGAATCAAGTATAGACATTTACAATGCTCCAGGAATTCATGTGTGTTGTGGGTTTCATGGGTTGTGAGTCAGTTTCAGTTATAATCAGAAGTACGGTATTATTTGATGGTGTTTGAGCCTAAAACATTTGTTATCGATTAATGAATCATTATTTGCAGTAATTGCATGTACTTTTATTTTCAAGAATGTTTATCCACCTTCCTACTTGTAATATTCACCATTTACTAAAGAGGGTTTCCGAGCTTCTTCCCCCCACAAAAAACAAAAACAAAAAAACATACAAGTAAAAGGTTTCAGATAGATATTCAGAGCTTGTCTCACAATAGCACACTTCGAAGGTGTATCCTAGTTCACATGAACCATATATTTAGTATTGCACAGTTGAACATTTCTTATTTTTATACAATAAAGTGTGTTTGATTTCAGATAAATCCTCTGTCTTATAGTTTTAATAAGGTCAGCAGCGGAAGACCTGGAGGGGCGGCCTGGGGCATACTTTGTTTTTTTTAAAACTCTGGGTGACGCTTTTTGGACAAGTTATAATCTGTCAGTGTTTTCTTAGGGATTCCTGAAAAAAAATGCATTGCAGTAATCAAGCCGGGAAAATACAAGTATCATCCAATGACAGATAGGCTCTGATTTCTGCAATGTTTCTAAGGCAGTTTCTTGGTAACATGATTTATGTGTGAATTAAAATTCAACTCAGAGTCAATGATGACCCCCGAGTTCTTTACTGTACTGTAGACTGTGTCTACAGTCAGGTTGCCAAGTCTGCTTAATATAGGTTATTTCTGCTCACTAGAGCCAATTATATGAACAGGTCAACAATGAGTCTAAAGCACAGGGATCATCTGGGGCTACATAAGATATAGCTGGATATCATCGGCATAGAAATGGAAATTCACTTTGTGATTTGTAATATGTTGTCCCAGTGGCAATATATACAGAGAAAAACAATAGGGGACTGAGGGTTGAGCCCTGTGGGGTACATGAGCAAATGTCATGTTTGTCAGTTAAACTAAACTATTTACATAATTAGCTTCTGATAAGACAGGAATAAAACGATGGCAAGGCTGTCCCCGATAGACCTACCCAGTAGTCCAGGCAGTGAATTAAATTTGAATGATCATCTTTAAATTAATGCCCCTCTCTCTCATGAACAAAGACACTTAGACAAAGTCTAAGCAAAATCAGTTCAGTTGTGAACAGTGCATAAAACACTGCCATGGGATTTAAATGACACCATAAAATTGATAAAGGAGAGATGTTGTATGGATGTGATCAATGTGGTCAACACTTCTCTATAATGTCTCTGTAATGTAATTCACACTGGGGAAAACCACTATGGATGTGATCAATAAGTTTGTACAGATTTTTTCTGTCAAACATTAAATGACACTACCTAATACAATACTTTTAGTTATTCACACTATTTTGAAGCTCACTAGGTTGCACACACTTTTTCCTTGTGCTCAGTGTTGAAGGAGTTCCACTACTCCATTGTCTTTTTTTATTGGGACTGCTAAAAGGCTGCTGGTCTTTTAGCCACTGGCTAACTGGTGTTATATTTTGTACAGTCATAGTAAGGTGGAGTCTGTTGTTATAACTACATCTTCCACATTTTCCATGGTGGCTTTGGGCGTTATAATACATGTTTAATTAGTTACACTTGAATTGCATTTTAAGTAGCCCGTTGAATTGAATCCCACACAGTCAATGAGTTTGAAACAAGTAGGCTACAGACCATGAGAAGAGAATAATATTAATATTAATACAATATTATTGTAAAGTGAAGACTATTCATTATGTATGTTTGTCTGTCAATATGACATTCTTGTTTTCTTCATAATTCTCTCATCACACTCGCATCACTTTATTTCTGGATCCTCCACATTGACTGCAGCAGCAGCCACAGTGTAAAGGATGTGCACCTAGCCTGTTTTGTAACTTTTTTTGTTGAAGTTGCTGCTGGAAATCTTTGAAGTATAGAGAATCCATATTATCCATATTTCTGCATATTTTTCATATAGTGATATAGCAAAATACAGGCTAATTTGTGTTTACAGCTGCTTAATCAACAAAGTCTACAGACGGCTGTCTGCTAACTCCAGTTGGGGGTCATGCATTCGCATTACCATACTATTGTATTGATGGCCTTTGAAGCCGGAGCAAGGTGCGAACCAAAACAGTCACTATTGTCCTGTGGAGAGCCACCGGGCAAATGCTAGCCATGTCTATCAATGTCTGTCTCTCTGTATCAAATGTCTGTGTTTTTGACTCCACCTTTGTATGTTAATTCACCTCTGTTAGAAAGTATATCTGTGCTGTATGTTGGTTTTGAATCAGTAGTTAGTGTGAGTGAGTGTGAGTGTGTGTCTTTGAGGACCTGGCCACGCAGGTCAGGAGCCACGGCTCTGTGGGCTTTGGCCCACGGGGGAATCCATTTTCTTCAATAAAACTACTACGGAAGACCAATCTTCTCATCGGCTTTTTCCATTCATCATCCATTTTTTCACCGTTGTCTGGTTTAACTTGGGAACAATTCTTTGTTCTCATTTTGGGTTTAATAGTGTAATATTTTGCACTATTTGTGGGGAAAATATACCACCACCATCTTTTTTCTACATTTTCTCTCAACCAAAAGGAGCAGACGAATAGGTAGCTGATTATAATCCAATCGTGTGAATGTAGTGTTAGTGATGTCCAACAATGCTGTCTATAGGTGTATTAACTCACTTATAAATGTTTCAATAATAAATTACAAATATTTACAAATGGCTTATCAATTAATAGTTAACTACTTACTATACACGACTGTAATATTTTATAAATTAGCATTAGTTACAAATGTTTTCTTATTATACATTATACATAATGTATATGAATAGCTTATACACTTTTCTTTCTACTAATCTACTAATAGTTCATGAATATTACCTTAGTTGCAATTACACATGTGCATACACGTATTATGGATGTTAACAGACAGTCTGTTCGTAATTATTACTCACCTACAAACTGATCTACAAACTTATAAATGTTTATAATGGCTGTGTTACCTTGCATTTTAAGTAGCCTGTTGAATTGAATTTCTGTGTACTGTAGTTTTTCACAATTTTACAATAAAATAATGCTAAATTGGTATACAGTTGTTTGTGCTCCTTCATGGTGTCAGTATTGACAATGATTCAATATTGCACTGAAAGTGTAATTAAGCTGCAATTAGACCGTAAAGGAATCATTTGATTATCATTGAACTCTGTAGTATGTGTGAAGCTGTGTGATCTTCATTACCATAGATGGAATGTGGTTTGAACCAGAGACAATGTTCTGTCCCTCCTGACTACCTGATCGATTGAATGGTGATTATTTAAGATTAAATTAATTTTGAAGCTGTGATTAATCTGATTCAGCCTCTATCCACAAGGAGAAGCAGTCCACCAGACCAATAAGAGAATTGTAATCCAGGAAATAGTGTCTTAATACACACTTTACAGTGGCTCATGTGGTTTTAGACATTTTAGCAGTATGTTTTCATTTACACACATAATAATTATCTGGGATATAAGTAAATCATCTGCAAATGAAGGCAAGGAAGCTGTATGGGGTGGAATTCTCTGTTAATGTTTATCAATTGTCTAAAACACCACAGAATTCACCCGGATTGCAGTGCAACATAGGGCATAGGCAGCAGCTCATTACTGGGTAGAAGGTGTTTTAAATTGTGATACACATATAAGCAGTTATGGGGTCAGGACATCTAGCCCTTTTTGGGGAGCAGTCAGAATACATTTGTACTTTTACTGTTATTTGTCTCAACTCTAGAAAATAAATCATGCATTCATATAAAGGACTATAGTGGTGCACACTGTGTTGTTTTCACTAATACATTATCACATAGAGGTATGTTTTTATTCAACATACAGGTCTTTGGTTATGCATGAGGATGGTGACAGGATTGTGAGTGTTGCGTAATGTGTTCTGTTCCATTGTTATTATGGGACCATAATGCTTCATGGGACCGTATTGCTTAATGGGCCATCAGTTGGTAAGTAATGTCATTCATATGATATATATAAGTAGGGTGCATATAATACAGTCTTGTGTGAAAGATGAATAGAGTGGAAGATGCATGTATATAGTACTGGGAAACAATTTGCATTCAACAGTGTATAGTGCCTGGCCACGACACCTGTTTGACACATGCTGCACAGACGTGTCATCATGCTAATCCGTCACCATTGCGGAGGTGCTAAATGATTTTGACAGCTACAGTGATCGTGTCATAGCAGCTGCAGTGTACTTCCTGTTAGGGTTGCAGCTTAAAGTCCCTATTTAAAGTCACACATGAAGACCCACACAGAGGAAACGCCATTTTCATGTACAGGTTGTGGCAAAGTCTATATGTCCCGATACTGTATCTGTCATTAAATAAAATGTCGGGTCATGTGTGAGGAGTCTGCTATTCCCCATGAACAAATTCATCGTTCATGGGGAATAATTTCAATCCCCAATCCCCATCACAAGTATCGTTTGTCAGCAAAATCAACCAGACAAATCACTCCACCAACTAAGAACCACAGAACCGAGAAAGGGCGATCAATCTGTCAACCCTTTCCGTGTCCGGGTGAGTTTCTCCGTGCTGAGCTGCACTCCTGGTGGTGCCCTTCAGACATCATAGCAATCATAAAACAACAGGAAAAGAAACGGCGAAAACATAATAATTTGTCTCAGCTAAGGGCCATTTGGCATTACAACCATTCTATATCCTTTACTTCTCCATTGAAGAAATTGTTGGTCACATCATAATTAAACAGTAACTCATCGTTGGCCTTGATTGGTCTGGTAGCTTTGAAAAGGATGATGTTGAGCTCTGTACCATCCACTGTCATCTTACAAACAAACAATACAGTATCACCCTTGCCAAAGTCTGTTGCAGCCAGACGTCCTGTCGAGAGAGAAAGAGGGGTCATTAATATGTTTTTGTTTGTGGACAACATTTCTATACAAAGCATAGCTTAAAAACAAGACACACTGGAGAGAAATCCTATAGGTGTGATCACTTTTCTCAAATTACTAAACCAAAATAACTGATATGTGTAGTAGTTTATAGTTTCTTTAGAAAGGGAAAAAAATGACATGCAGAATCAAGTTCGGAGGATGAATAGTTTTGTGTGTGATTGCTAGTAACCATAACATATCTGAAACTATGTGTTCACTGTGTTCATTTCTATGCTTGATCCAAAATGCTGCAGCCCGTCTGGTCTTTAACCAGCCCAAATTCTCACATGTCACTCCGCTTCTCCGCTCCCTCCATTGGCTCCCAGTCGCTGCACGCACAGTGTTCAAAACTCTCACGCTTGCATTCAAAGCAACCAAAGGTTTGACTGCACCTTACCTCAGTGGCCTCATAAAACCCTACAAGCCCTCCCGCGCACTCCGATCAGCCGACACTGGGAAGCTGGCAGTAGCCCCACTAAAAACGCCTGGACAACGCTCCACGCGCCCCAAGCTCTTCTCCCTCCTGGCCCCAAAACTATGGAATGAACTTCCCCCTGCAATCAGGACCTCAGACTCACTACCTATCTTCCGCCGCAGTCTTAAGACACACCTCTTCAGACTCCATCTCAACCCATAGCACTTGTATTATATACCAACCCACAGTACTTGCTCCAATGACTTATATAGGTTGCCTAATGTATTACAATGTTTTTAGCGCTTCATTGTATGTTGTAAAATGTATTGTAAATCCAGATTAAATTGTAAACTTTTCACCATTGTAAGTCGCTCTGGATTAAGAGCGTCTGCTAAATGCCTAAATTGTAAATTGTATGCTACTAATGTTTGCCACTGTCAGAAAAAAATGGAAGCAAATGGCTAATCTCTTCAGCTATTTCAGCAAAAGTGAAATTTGTTTATTTATTTTATTATTATTTATTTATTTGTTTCACTGTAAGACATTAAATGGTATTTTCAGAGTGTTTTGCTTTTTCCCTGCTCACTGTTGATGTGTGCATTCTTTGATAAATGTAGATTGTTAGTGGGGTCCCACGGCACACCGTCATTTACAACTCTTTTAAAAGTTTGACTTTCGCTTCTAATTTGTAGATGATGACCTATAGAACAATTTTAGTTCGAGTGGCCCATCTACAGATGAAAAGAATATGCATTTTTGCCCAATTTCAAAATTGGCCAAAATCGGATTTTTGTTTTTCTTAAAAGGGCTTTATTTTTTCACAGTTGCTGTTTTTTCTTTGTTTTCTTTTGCTATATCAAGTCAATACTAACCCAGGAATTAAAGCTGCAAGCAGCGATTAACGGGCCCTCGATCGTGCAAGTTTCGGGCAAATATCGGCCAATCAGAAAAGGGGACGCGGCTACGTCACAAGGATCCAAAACAGAGTCCAATGATACCACCATTATGTCTCTATGACATAGCATTGAGGAGTTATCGCAGAAAATAGTTCAACCAATCAGAAGAGAGGGCGGGGCTAAGTTACACCAATGAACGTAACAGGCTCAAAACTGAGGCCATGGCTACACAAGGAAAATATTTGTTCTTTTCCTCCTCCGTTAAAAAAAAAAACATCCTGTCCACATGACAAAGATATCCGTGTCCACACATAAACCCAAAACGGACCTTTTGGACTCCAATACGTATGCCAGGCCAGTAGGTCGCGATAAGAAATATTTGGCACAACACAGAAATGGCCAGTGTTAGCTGGTTTCCATGGTTACCCAAATTAAAATTTCACGTAACCTGCTATTAGTAAGAAATTATGTTATTGGAGTTATTGAATTGAAGTGAATTGAATATTGGAGATATATGGTTGGAAATGTGAACTGCACAAAAAAAAAATCACCCTTTCTGTGAATTAAAAAAAACAACAAAAAAAAAACAATAAGTTCCCCTCCACAACAGTGTTGTTTTTTTTATTTAAATATGCTATTCAGTAACATTTTGCTTTTTAGTCCCATTTAGTCTTTTGAAATTATTTTTTGTTGTTCTACTCTTAGTCGACTAAATATCAACAACTTTGTCATTTGTTATAGTTGACAAAAACAACTAAGTGATTAAACAAACATGAGAGAGAGAGAGAGAGAGAGAGAGAGAGAGAGAGAGAGAGAGAGAGAGAGAGAGAGAGAGAGAGAGAGAGAGAGAGAGAGACAGAGACAGAGAGACAGAGAGACAGAGAGACAGAGAGAGAGAGAGAGAGAGAGAGAGAGAGAGAGAGAGAGAACCACCTGCTAAATTATTTGGATTGTGATTGGATTGGTATTGACTAAACCCCACCCTGAAGGGTGGGATTCTATTTAGAGTTCAGTGTCCCTGCCCCAAACACTCAGGTGTGAGTAGGTCACTAATTACTCCCTCTCCTATAAAGGCTGCTGCTGTTTAGTTCATTCTTGTTTGGCTCTCTGTGTGTGTGGACTGTCTGCCTTGTGTCTCCACAAAACACTTGAAACACTCCCCTTGTATGTGTGTTCTGTCACCACAAACCACTTTTACTATATAATTACTGAAAAATAGCCTACCTTTCACAGCAAACAAACATGTATAAGTCAAATCTTTGCTTCTAAAGAGGTCCCTGGAACAACATTTTCTTATGGGGTCTGTGGCCAAATTGGGAATCCTTGACAAAAAAATAAACCACCAACCAACTTTGTCAAAGCCTGTTGCTATGGTTGTAGCCTACTATACCTATACCTCTACTAGTCCTAATAGACCTACTGAAAATGGCAAGCATGCCTTACAATATGTGACTCATATTTGAGTTTGTAGACTTGCTACTTTGAAGGACTATTTAAAAATGTGCTGTCATTCATGGTACCAGCAGCAATTGTCAAGTTGTATCAAGTTCGTCATGAATTAGAGGTCAATTCCTTTCATTTGTATAAATGGAGTTTAGGAGTTTCAGGGGTTTTCAACAGGTGGTCCTTAAGAGGGTTCCAGGTGGTCCCCAGCTAAGTTGTTTAACCACATGAAAAGTTGGTTAGCCAGATGTAAGTAACTCTTGAGAGTGTGAAACCAAATGGACCCTGGCGGGTCCATTTGGTTTCATTTGGTTTTGGGTCTGTGGGGTGAAAATCTAATCAAATGGTGGTCCGTGGCTCAAATGCTGAATAAATAGTAGGCCTTGGTATGAAAAGGGTTGAAAACCACTGCCACTGCCAGGGGAGGGCTTTAATTAATTCCTCACAGCATCTGTAAGGTAGGCTATATTATTGTAGTAAAATGTTGAAGTAAAATGGGTGTAATGACCCTTTAATTCACAACACACGATTCGACATGGTTGGTTTAATTGAACGTGTTGAAGTGTCGACCATAGCGTAAGTAACACTCTACATACTTCTATTGAAAGGGGACAACCTGAAGTTACAGAATGCATTGGGGTCTATGAGCTCGCGCCAGCATGAACCACGTGACCAGGCTGTTGTCTGCCCCTCATTGTCGTCATTCTGTCAGTAAGGCTCTGATGTGAGTGTCTCGCGCTGTGTGCAGGTGCTGGCTGTCAGCCAGACAGAGCGGAGCCGAGAGGAGAGGAGAATCAGCTGCTGGAGCCGTTATACGTTGACGTTGTGTATTTTGACACTTAGAGAACTTTTGATTGAGCATTCAATTAGAATAAAAACTAAAGTCACTTGAGTAATTTCCATTATGTAAACAAAATTTAAATGTCGAACGAACGTCATTACAGAGTCAAAATAAATAATAAAGAACACGGAGGTTATTTCTACCAGTGTTGGGGGAGGGGGGGGGGGGGGCGCAGGGGGTCCTCGAGGTGGTCCTCGATAGAGTTCCAGGGGGTCCCCAACTAAGTGATAGTAACAAAACGTACCCTTACAAGCAGTTTGGAATATGATATGGAAAAAATGGACGCCCATGTACATCAAATTTTATCATGAATGAGTAATGATATACATTGTAAATAAATAGAAAC
The DNA here is from genome assembly GCA_039105355.1 of Benthosema pterotum. Taxonomy (NCBI): domain Eukaryota; kingdom Metazoa; phylum Chordata; class Actinopteri; order Myctophiformes; family Myctophidae; genus Benthosema; species Benthosema pterotum. Next base: position 34,976,435 of record CM076965.1, on the reverse strand, counting down.
AATACAGTATTGGGGGGACTAAAGTTAGGCATACCCACTTATAGCCCAGCCTGTGTGAAAATTGCGCACTTTTCAATGAAGTAAACTAGGCTGAAAAAAGACTCGCTCACTGTAAAAAAAATAAAGAAAAAAAAGAAGGAAGTAATCCTTAGACGAGACTTTAGAAAATCATCATTTCATTTATTTGCTCATAGTAAAGTGCTCAGTGCTCAAAGTGCTAGTTAAAAAAGCAAACGTTTCGGTCCGAAGACCTTCGTCAGTGCTTAAAGTATCAGGACCAGATGAAGAACCTGCTTTTAAACAGCTACACCTCAGCTCAGGTGCTGGGGATTGCCAATTTGTGGCCACACCTCTTGGTGGGGTGTGGACAATACAATACAATACAGTTTCACAGTCTACAAACAATAAGAAAATACATATACAACATTCTTTTATGGATACAACCCTTTGTTTATAGGTAGCAATTTAGGGACAGATCTTCATTTAAGCCACCTGGATTGACAGACTGTAAATAAAAGATCCACCTAGATTCAGTTTGAAGGAGTTTAGTTTCTAAATCTCCTCCTCTTCTGGACTTCTTTACTTCAATGACCATAAAAGACAGCTATGGAGTGACCGGCTTCCATGAAATGTCTAGCAACAGGGGATGTGATGTCCTTCCGTCTAACAGAACTCATATGTTCTATGATGCGTGTGCGGACTGCCCTGGTTGTTTTGCCTACATATTGTAGATTGCATTTGCACATTATCATGTAGATCACATTCACAAATTGACTGATGGTATACTGTTTGTTAGTAACTGTACTCTTAAAGAGGGAGTGTCGTGATTTTTTTTCCAATTTTGTACATGTTTAAGAGGTGACAGTATGTAAATAGACCCCTTGGTGTGTTTTTTTATGTGCAATGATGTCTTCCCTTTGTATTTAGGGTTTCTTCCTGGGGGCTGAACCTTTCCAGTTAAATGTGCTGTGGTGTATTTTCCCACAAATAGTGCAAAAATATTACACTATAAACCCAAATGAGAACTGAGAAATGTTCCCAAATTGAACCAGACAACGGTGAAAAATGGATGATGAATGGAAAAAGCAGAGATGAAGATTGGTCTTCTGTGGTAGTTTTATTGAAGAAAATGGATTCCCCCGTGGACCCTTAGGCCCACGGAGAGCCGTGGCTCTGACCTGCGTGGCCAGTTGCCCAAAAGACACACACTCTCACACTCTAACTCACACACTCTACTGATTCAAAGCCAACATACAGCACAGATATACTTTCTAACAGAGGTGAATTAACATACAAAGGTGGAGTCAAAAACACAGACATTTGATACAGAGAGACAGACATATGGCTAGCATTTGTCTCTGTGGCTCTCCACAGGACAATACTGAGTGTTTACACTCTCACCTGGGCCTGGCTTCAAAAAGCCTGAAAACAATGGTATGGTAATGTAAATGCATACCCCCAACTGGAGTTAGCAGACAAAGTGTCGCCTCACTTTTGCAGACAAGAAGTCTGCGTCTGTATGTTCAAATGTGACCTGTGTTTTAACATTGCAGGATAATATACAGAAATATGGATAATATGGGTTCTCAATACTTATCAGTGCCAATGAAAAAAACGTCAAAGTAGTGACATCACATGCTCAGCCCCTCCCCTGACCCCTCCCCCTTTATCATGCAACTAAAGCTGTGGGCGTGGCTTTGTAACAGGTATTTCAGATTCCAGTTCACACCAGTACAGAGAGAGTGACACAACAACAGTTTAGTATCAAAAGTACAAAATCCTTTTTATTACAATCTAAACATAATTTAGTTTACAGTTCAATACATAAAAACAAGGGTACCCCTTTTAAAAGCAAAGCAATAAATCAATTATCAATTACCAGTTAATTAATCAAATCAATCGCAAACATTTAAAATAATAGGCGTCCATCCATGAAGCTGGGGAGAGAAAGAGTCAGTTTAGAGAATACCAGTCCAGTCCAGTAAAAGTCCGTTCCAGGATTTCGCCACAACCGTGGCGAGACGGTCAGTACAGTTCAATCCACACGATCCAGTCCGGGACTTCGTCGCCGCCGTCCAAACGCCCTGACGCTCCGCTGTTGGACAAGGAGAACGGTGGAATGAATGACAGCTCGCTGGGATGACCGGCACTTTACAGTTATGTGAACACACGCACGCTGGCGTTATTACTTTCCTTTAACAAGGAGTAGGATGAGCACATCAACAATCAATTCCTGGACTGCTGCTCGCCTGCCGTCATCTATGGCTCCTCGCACACCTCGGCACACAAACGGGAACTCGAATCACTTCACCGTCAACATTAACAGTAACCCATACACACAACAGTAGGGGAATAGTATGGTCACTTCCCTTAGTATAGATGATAGAGAGCGTTGAATAATCGCACGGCGACGTGGAGGAGGCTGCGAGGACACCAGACCCAGGGCACGATGATGGAGAGGAGATCAGTCTGTCTACGGAACCAGCGTGGAGAGACAGGTTGTTCTGGCCTACAACATGTAGGGAGAGGAGGACGGAGAGTTTGGCGGCGGCAGCGCTTGTCTGAGCAGAGGAGAGAGGGCCAGGTAGGAAGAAGGTGTGTGTTTTATTCGGGCGTGGAAATCCGCTAGCGAATGGAGGCTTGGATCGTCCATGACAGGAGGCTGCACACGCCTCTGTTAAAGGGCCAGACAGGTGGCATATAATCCATTGTCCATTTCACAGCAAACAAATATCACACAAATCAAATGGCATAACATGCATAATCAAAATGAAACCAATAATATAAATCAACAAAAGACTATATACAAATGTCCTGTTGCCCTGTGCATTTTATAACGTCATTAGACTTAAAGGGGTCCTCTACTCTGTTCAGCTGGATCTCCACCCATCACCACCCGCCAGGCAAACCAGGCATACTTAATGAACTGGTAGGGTGGAAACATAAAAATGACAGTTTAACAAACACTGTACACTTTTTAGGGAAAAAAATCTTACTTTTCATATAACATTAATACCTGATGATCATGTTTTGGGTAGAAAAAAATGTGGCACTCCATCTTTAAAAGTATTAGTTTTCATAGAGTTTTTAGAGGCCACACAATGTCGACAAGGGTATAAGCCGGTGACTCCATCTAGTCGCCCCGTAGATTGTTGGGGGGTATGTAGCAGTCTGCGTTCACCATATAGTCTCTGATGCTTTGAGATCTATAATGAGAAAAAAGAGGAGGGTCAGAGAATAGTAATACTTACTTCCACCACGTAGCCCTCCTTCGCAGATCCCTGCCTCGCCGCCGTCTCCACCATCTCATCTGTCATGTTCGCGTGTATGCCGAATCTGTGGCCAAAGAGAAGTGCCATGTACAGGCACATGGAGCCGTACAGGGCGCTTCTCTTTAGCATTGTATATATGCCCTGGTCGACCTCCTCTATTGTTGCTGTGGACAGAAGCACAGAATGCCACCGGGTTATTCGGGAGGCAAAGTTAAAAGGACAGTCCATTTCCCCCTGCCCAACAGGAAGCCCAGGGCAAAAGGTCAGTGAAGCTGGCACATACCTGCAGAAAGCAAAGCGAAAAGGACTGTCCGTTTGCCAAGGCCCAATAGCAGGACCAGGGCAAAAGGAGTGAACTTGGCACATGCAACTTTCTTCTTAATGAGAATAACAGTTGAACATGAAATGGACTTAAAGAGCAACTCCGGAATGGCCTCTCTGGCCTTCTGGAGGGCCACGGCAAAATCCTTTGCGCTGTGCAGTCTCTCCCTCTTGTCCGTCTTCACCCGGTGCTGCCGGGTGATGGTGGCGTTTTTTAACGACTTGAGGAGGCTACCGAGGTACGTGACCTGGGCCCGTAGTGCCTTGATTGAGAGCTTTGAGGTGGGCGGCGGGCAGCTCTCCATATACCTGAGGAAACACCTCACATTGAGGAGGTAGTGGGTGAGCGTGTTTGGGGTTTCACGGAACCTCTCTTGGAGTTTATCCACCCATCTGTTGGGGAGAGTGAAGTTACATTATTTAATGTCTGTGTCAAACAATAGCAAACACACACACACACACACACGCGCGCACGCGATTCCTCACCCTTTTACGCGAGCCCGGTTTGCCAGGAACGTCCACTCGTGAATTCTTTTCTCCCCGTGGCACATCCAATGTATGAAGGCCTTTGTTCGGCTTAGGCTGCTTTGAACATTGGACTTCCTTGCAGGCGTCGTGTCTAGGCCGATCAGGAAGGCCCGATATTCGTCAAAGTATTCAGCTGTTAAGAAAAGAGCATTATTGTAGAGCAGCAATCTAAAAAAATATATATATTTCATGACGTGCGAAATGCAAATATTATTATTATTATTATTATTGCAATACTACTGTCCATTCATAATAGGCCTATTACTAGAAATTTCTTACTGATGCTGGGAGGGAATCGCAGGTTGCGCATGATGTTACCCTTCCCCTTCCCCTTCCCAATTGCCCAGGTGGAGAGCCTGGGTGGAGTGACCTGGGCTCTCAGGCGGGGTTGCTGTCTAAGTTTTCGTGGGCTTTCAGCCAACTTGTTTAGAAGGTGCTCTGAGAGCGCTTTTGCCTTAAAAAAAAACGCTCCTCTCTGGGGTTTGTCTGTCAAAGTTATACACAAAAGACAAGTTAGAAACAAACTTGCACTGTGAGAGATATTGGATGTGAGATATTGGAGTTACGGAGACCATGTTTGTAGCCTCTTTGGGTGCTCACCCCAGAGGGCTCCTCCTCCATCTCATCCGCCTCCTCCATGTCCTCCTCTGCAGCTGGAGCCACCACCTCCTCGTGTGGCTAGATCGAGACAGACAGATGTCATTATTAGCAGATGCCGTTATTATCACTAGAGTAACTGTCGTGGACACCCATGCTACTTTGTATGCTTGAATTACCTCCTTGCCAGCCTCCTGCCAGTGTGGGTTTGCTTCAGCAAAGAGTTCCGCCACTGATGGCCTCCGGGGCGGCGGGCTAGATGGCCTCCGGGGCGGCGGGCTGGATCCCTGTCAAGTTTAAACAAAAACTGTCAGTCAGACAACTAGAGAGTGGCATAGTGATACACACACAAAAAAGATTAATAAAGACCTCTTCTGTGCGCCTCTTCTTCAAGACAACTGTGCGCCCTCTTTCTTGGGGTACAGTGGAGGGGGGAGGGCGCTTGCCCTTGGAGGTGGGCACACAAGGGGGCGATGCCTGTACAATGAACAAAAACAGACATGAATAAAAAGCAGAGTAAAAATTCAGTCGGACAGTCATATAGAAAGTGAGACATACAAACCTCTTCACCACTCTCCCTCCGATGTGCGCGGCTGCGCTCAGGGACCACGGGTGTCTCCTCTCCCTGTGCTTCTCCCGTGTCTTGGGCTGCAGGACTCCTGGAGCCAGGCTGGCTCCGTTGGCGGCGAGGGCTGGTGGCCGGGCTTAGGCGGCCTAAGTATGCCCGGCACATCGTCTTGTATCTATGCTTTTTCTCCAGGGCCTGGAGGATATGGCAGAGCTGGCAGCGTCTCCGGGACGGGGAGGCTCTGGGGGAGGCTCTGGGGGATGGCGCCTCCCTCTGAGGGCGTCCGCTGGGGTGGGGTGGGGGTGGGGGGGGGGGGGGGGGTCAATGACACCTTCGTCCTCAGAGGAGGAGTCCATATAGGGTGGGATGCTGTCACTCTCATCGAAGGAGGTTACAATGTCAAGACGAGGGTTTGATTTTAATTTCGCCACCAAGCCCTTGACCGCCCGCCCTCTTCAGAAAAGAGAGGGAAAGGAGAACAGCTCTTAGCTGACCTTTCCTTGCTTATGTCCCACTCTGAGAAGGTAAGGTGAGGTAATTTTATTTATAGAGCGCCTTTCGAAAAACAGTTGTTACAAGGCGCAGTAAAACAAAAACATCACAACACATTCAAAGATAAACCAAATGGTAAAATATAAAACAGGGTAAGATCAGTAGATAAAAAAAACAGTACAAAGAATCAAACATATCATAGAAATAAATACTAAGTCGTAGCTAAATATTTGCAGTACAAATGAGTTTTTAAGAGCTTCTTAAAGTTCTCAGGTTAGGGTTAAGTTGCACTTGATTCAATCTTACCTTCTCCAGAGCTATAGCTGCTCGCAGAGCTAATGTACACTGGTGCGGAAGCCTCCACTTCATTCGCTTCTCTCTCTAGTGTTTTCCAGCTTGTTCTCGAGGGGGGTAAGTGCGCTTCTAGGAGGGCAGCCAGGGGCTTACCCGAAAGACCTTGCCCATAGGCTCTCGTCTTTGGGCGTTTGTGAGAGGTCTGAAAGAGGGAGTGAACCCACCAGAATCATGGTGTCAATTAAGGTTGTTAAGACATTGTATGTACTATTACTTTATTGCTTCAGTTCATTCGACTACCTCCTCTCAACTTCGGGCACTCTTACACCACTTACTTCAACTTCAGTTCTTTTGGCAAGATAAATTGTGTAATGTACAAAATGTAGAGTTTGAAATACCGGTAGAGACGAGTCATCCTCTGAGGACGAAGCCACGAGCGGGTCCTCGACGGGCATCTTCCTCTTGCTCGCGAAACGGGCCTTGGAACGGCCTTTGGCTGTGGCTCGATCGGGAACCCGGGGCTGGAAAGAGGGAATGAACACACCAGAATTGGCAGCAGTATTCTATTTCCTCCCAAAATACATTTTCCAAGAATTGTGTGACCTTTACAAGTGTGTGTGTACTCCTGGCGGTCCTCTTCCTCCTCATCTCCTTGCTCCTCCCCTTCGGAGATCTTCCAGCCCTGCTCCTTCTGCCCCCACAGAAAACGTATTAGTTGCCATCTTCAATTAGTTGTAATATAACAAGTTATCAATTTTCACTAGCTGGCAAAGCACCAAGTCCAGTATTTTGATAAAATTGGTTGCAATATCTTTCTCTGTAAACAACTGTACCAAAAGTCTGTACCTGTCTTTTTTGGAGTTTGGAGAGTTCCTTCCTCAACAGGGTGTTGACTCTCCGCAGGGTCTTATTCTCCTGCTGGAGGAGCATGCAGGGCCGCAGGCGGCATTTTGTTGGGGCAGGGACTGTCGGGACCAGTGCACGTTCTTCAAATAAGACATCCAGGTCGGTCACCATTTGCTCCTTGTTTGATGATCGAAGGGCTTTAAGTTGCCTCGTGGCCAATTTATAATGAATTGGCCGAAGCACCTTGATCATCTTGGCATTAGTAATGCCCTTGTGTTTGCTTCGGAGATGGTGCCTAGGATTCATAATTTGGACCATGCACTCTGTCTCCTTGAAAAGGGGACAACTGACAAGTTCCCCCTCCACGGGGGTCCTGTCGGTACCCAATGAGCATAGGATGCGCTGCTCCTCCGATCCTCCTTTAAGGAGGTGCACCTGCTTAAGATGTTTGTCCACATTTAGGACACTTTAGTGGCACACCGGGCACCAATTGTCACTGCCCTCTGGGTAGTACTCCGCCATTCCTACAGAGATAAAGACATCAGAGGTGAGTCACACCAGCGACTGGACTTCCTGAGAGTACTCAGGAACAACCGACTTCCTCAGGAACTGCTGGTGTCCTTCTACCGATGCTCGATAGAAATATCAATCTCAATCAGCTGTGTGTGGCAGATGTCATCCTGAGCTTCATTCAACATGGGGGAACTTTGGTTTCAACTTTCAGCTTTGTGGACCCTTTTATGTAGCAGGTGATTATTTCAGAAACGATGGGTTTTTCCAAAAATGGCCTACCCCAAGTTACCTCGCACATCAAGGAACTTGTGGTTAAATGTTCAGCTTTGTGGACTTTCTTTAAACTGTAAGAAATCTGTGCATTTCAATCAACTGTGGTTTGGGTCGACTAAAATCATTTCAGTCAACTAACAGTACAAACATGTACAAAACACCAAATGTCAAGGTATAAGAACTACTCACTGATAGATGCAGCCTCCACTTCACCAACTGAGTGAGTGAGTGAAGTGAAAAACATTTCAGCTCTGAGCCATTAATGAAATAGGGCCTAAAATGACCCCAGGAGCAAGCGCTGACCTTTAACCAAATTGCTTCAGATTTGGGTAATTTCACCAGATTTGTGAACCCTGAAGTGTGGCCTTGAATCCCATCTCATGGGTCAAACTGAGGGCCAGGGATTACACACTCTTAATATGCTCTTCCCCGACATTCGGCGAGTATGTAGGCGTTTTAATGGAGATCCCAAGACCTAAAATGACCCCAGGAGCAAGTGCTGACCATTAACCAAATTGCCTCAGATTCTGGGAATTTCACCAGATTCTTTCAGATTTGTGAACCCTGAAGTGTGGCATTGAATCCCATGTCATGGGTCAAACAAATGGCCTGGCACTACACACTCTTGATATGTTCTTCCCCAACTTTACCATTGTATATAGGCTTTCCAATGGAGGACCTAGGGCCTAAAATGACCCCAGGAGCAAGTGTTGACATTTAACCAAATTGCTTCAGATTTGGGGAGTTTCACCCGATTCTTTCAGATTTGTGAACCCTGAAGTGTGGCATTGAATCCCATGCCATGGGTCAAACAGAGGGCCTGGCACTACACACTCTTGATATGTTCTTCCCCAACATACGGGGAAGATGTATGCATTTTACTGGAGGTACCAGGGCCTAAAATTACCCCAACAGTAGGCGCTGACCGTTAACCAAACTGCTTCAGATTCTGAGGATTTTAACTGGTACTTTCATATTTGTGAACCCTGACACGTGGCCTATCACCTTCAATTGCACATTTCATGAAATTAGACCTTGTCGCGCACATTTCTCGACATTTGACCTTCACATTTACTGACCTTGACCTTGTTGCGCAAATTTCATGACCTTGACCTGGTCCAAAACACATGCACAAACTAAAAATATGCATATACTGTTATAAAACAACAATTTTAATATTGTTATTTTATTTTCTTATAGCTTCCTCTTCTTCGGGGGGCTTTCCAAAGGGCCAGACATCCTAATTAAGGGTGGGACCTTATCCTCAGGGGGATCCTCGCTCTCACTCTCATCCTCGCTGTCACTGATGATTAAAGTTGAGGCCTCACTGTCACTGGTGACCAAGGTTGATTCCGGGTTGGTGGCCAGTGTGGGTCCCAGGGTGGGCTCCTCAGTGTTTTCCGGGTCGGGCTCCTCATTTGTTCTTAGGTTGGGTCCAAGATGGGGTCCCAGGGTGGGTCCAAGGGTGGGTACCCCACTCGGAACCAGGGTTTCATCTTCCTTCTGCAATTTATTTAAATGGTGAAGTAAACACCACATCAAAGATTACAATACAATGTGTACAGTAACTGCATAACAGCTTATTAACATAAAAAAAGTTGCCTTACCTTGGACATGCTGGCTAGATGTTGTCCCTGGAAGTGCTGGAAAAAACTGAGTTGAAAGCGCTCTGGCATGCAGACTGCAAAGGTGTAATTAGTTGAGATTGCAATCAGCTGACGCCTGCTGGGTGTGGCACATGTAAGCCTGACCTTCAACTTCAGGGAATTTCAACTTGGTTCCTGTTTAATAATTTCAACTTTGGGAACTTTATTCTTCACATAATTCAATATTCAACTTTATATATTTGACTAATAACCCTTCAGGTTTGGGCTCTAGGCGGGGCTTAGGCACCGGGCGGGGCTTAGGTTGGAAGGGGGCGGGGACCCTTCAACTTTGTGCACCCGTAAGACGCGAGCGCCCCCTAGAGTTTTCGAAATTCGGTCCGCAAACCTGACCCGTTCAGGTCTGGGAACTTTCAGAATGGGCCGGGTACCCCAACCTGAAAGTTTCCCTCAGGATAGCTGGCGCTCGGCACCTCGCAGTTTTATCTGGTAAAGCGAATGATTAGAGGTCTTGGGGCCGAAACGATCTCAACCTATTCGCCGACTCGGAGCCGGGCGTGGAATGCGAGCGCCCAGTGGGCCACTTTTGGTAAGCAGAACTGGCGCTGCGGGATGAACCGAACGCCGGGTTAAGGCGCCCGATGCCGACGCTCATCAGACCCCACAAAAGGTGTTGGTTGATATAGACAGCAGGACGGTGGCCATGGAAGTTGGAATCCGCTAAGGAGTGTGTAACAACTCACCTGCCGAATCAACTAGCCCTGAAAATGGATGGCGCTGGAGCGTCGGGCCCATACCCGGCCGTCGCTGGCCACGGAGTGCCGCGAGGGCTACGCCGCGACGAGTAGGAGGGCCGCCGCGGTGGTCATAGCATTTACCAAATCAATGGTAAATGGTATGCCACTCAATGGCATACCAATCAATGGTAAATGGACTGTCCACTGGGCTATAGTCTATAGTCTTGTCTATAGTCTTGGTAAATGCTCTGTTCAGAGGACTGTCCTCGGGGGCCCACTGCCACCCCACGTCGACGTCCCCAAAAAGGACCTGAGACACATCCCCTGGCGCTGGCGTGGGCTCCTGGCAGAATTAAACAAAGACATTTAGTCAGATGACCAGCGGGCTAGACAGATGGACAGGTTAATACATACCTCTCTGCGGCTCCCTTTTGGGTCTGGGCCCTTGCCCGAGGCGGGCGTTTTGCCCCTGTCCTCTCGAGAGGCGGGCTCGCTATGGCCTGGCTCCTGTACAATGAGCACAAACAGGCATAGGCATAAACAATAGGGCAAACATTCAGTTGGACAGTCAGACAGAAAGAAGGACATACAAACCTCCTCCCCCGGTGACATCGCGCCAGAAGCTAGGCTCTCTCTTAGCAGCTGCTTGTATAACGATTTTTTTGCCATACAGGCATCAAGCGCCCTTCTCAGTTTCACATTTTCCAGCCTGAGTTCGTAGCACTTCCGGCAGACACGAAGTCCTGCAGGGGGGGCTGTGCTGCTGCTGGCCGAGGCTGGAGAAGGGGGGGGCTGCGCGTCTGGGGCTGGTGGAGAAGGGGGGGGGCTGCGCATCTGGTGGAGAGGGGGGCTGCTCCATGTCGTTGTCTACCTCCTCCTCACTGTCAACGAACTGGGGCATTATGAGGTCGAGATCGAACCGGCCAGCCAGGGGCACGGCCGGATTGGTGGCCCGTATCTTGGCCAGCTCGGCTTGCACCAACCTCCACCGTGCCTTATGCCTGAGCATTTTCAGGTGCAAGTGGGAGTTCTCGGCCTCTGCCCCATGTTTCAGTTCGAGGTGCCTCTTGAGCCTTGTCCCAATTACGTAGTCGCAGTCGTCTACTGGGCAAGGGCATTTCTGTATATTCAGTCTGAAACGCGAGAGTGATATCATTAAGAGCATCTCCTTCTCGTTTTTGACTCCATGCATTCTTGTTAGGTGTTCCTTAATGCTGAGGCGCCACTTCCCACAGCCGGGCCAGGCGCACCTGGCTTCGGCGGGAGGTTTTCTGACCTGAAACAAGATACAGACATATATATATATATATATATATATATATATATATATATATATATATATATATATATATATATATATATATATATATATATATATATATATATATATACACCGCGTTCCAACTTATTATGCAAATCATGTTTTTGTTTGATTTTCCAACATAATTGATGCAAATGATATCAGCATAATTTTCAAGTCATTAGCTGTCAATTTATATTTCAAATGTTATTGAACAAACCTCCTAATGAAAACAGAATTTAGAAAATAAATTAAAAACTGTTTTCGCACTGTTCCAGGTTATTATGCACATCATAGTTTTAAGACATTTTCTAGTTTGTAAAGAACTGAAAATAGTAATTTGTTGAATTCATAGCAATAAGGAGGTCATATGTACTGGGAAAAAATGCTATTTCAATCCAAAACATGTTAACAGGTCCAGTTACATGTTAACATGGGACCCCTTGTTTGATAGCAGCTTGCGTCCATAAAACTTGTGAGTTTATGGAGAGTTTCTGCTTGAGTGTCTTTGCAGGATGTCAGAACAGCCTCCCAGAGTTGCTGTTTGGATGTGAACTGCCTCCCACTCTCATACTGTACATTTTTCAGTACAGTCTTGTTCAGTGATGAGTGCCGTGCAACCCTGGATGGTCCAGATGGATGGAGTAGTGGATGGTTGGTGCATGGCCACCATGTCCCAACAAGGCTGCAACGTCAGCAAGGAGGTGGCGGAGTCATATTTTGGGCCGGAGTCCTAGGGAAAGACCTGGTCGGCCCCTTTAGATCTTTCGCTCGAGGATGCTCCAGACATTCTCAATAGGATTGAGGTCAGGGGGGGGGGGGGGGGGCGGGATGGGGGCCACACCATGATTTTTTTCCCCTTTTATGCCCATAGCAGCCAATGAAGCTGAGGTATTCCTTGCAGCATGAGATGGTGCATTGTTGTGCTTGAAGATGATTTTGTTTCAGAAAGCATGATTCTTCCCTTTTGTACCGTGGAAGAAAGTGGTCAGTCAGAAACTCAACATACTTTGCAGAAGTCATTTTCACACCTTCAGGGACCCTAAAGGGGCCAACCAGATCTTTCCCTAGGATTCCGACCCAAAACATGACTCCGCCACCTCCTTGCTGACGTCGCAGCCTTGTTGGACGGCACTCATCAGTGAACAAGACTGTTTGAAAATTAGTCTTTGTGTACAGTATGAGGTTGGGAGGCAGTTCACATCCAAACAGCAACTCTGTGAGGCTGTTCTGACATCCTGCAAAGACATTCAAGCAGAAACTCTCCATAAACTCACAAGTTTTATGGACACAAGCTGCTATCAAACAAGGGGTCCCATGTTAACATGTAACTGGACCTGTTAACATGTTTTGGATTGAAATAGCATTTTTTCCCAGTACATATGACCTCCTTATTGCTATGAATTCAACAAATTACTATTTTCAGTTCTTTACAAACTAGAAAATGTCTTAAAACTATGATGTGCATAATAACCTGGAACAGTGCGAAAACAGTTTTTAATTTATTTTCTAAATTCTGTTTTCATTAGGAGGTTTGTTCAATAACATTTGAAATATAAATTGACAGCTAATGACTTGAAAATTATGCTGATATCATTTGCATCAATTATGTTGGAAAATCAAACAAAAACATGATTTGCATAATAAGTTGGAACGCAGTGTGTATATATATATATATATATATATATATATATATATATATATATATATATATATATATATATATATATATATATATATATATATATATATATATATATATATAGAGTTCATTTGTAAAAACAGGTATATCCGTTTTTATAAATGTTCACAAATCCTGCATTATTTTGCATTCTTTTTGGTGTCCTCTTTAATTTCATTGATTGAAAAGTTTATTAGAAGAAAATTGCAAAGGATCAGGTGAAGGTTCTTAACAGTACAGATTTGCTGTTACAAAGTCAACTAAAAGGCATTATCCCAAGAAAGCATTAGACCTTTTTACATTGGAGACCTTTTTTAACACTTATATCAACTTAGGGTTAGGCTTGTAACAATATTGTTAAAGTATTGTCATTTTAGTTTTATGTAACCAATTGAGTTAATTATTTTAATTATATGTATTTTGATTTGCAGGATGCCACCTGTCAATTGTCATTGTGTGGGCTGTAATAATGCCTTTGTAAAGGGAAGTCATGGATACTCAAGGGTGAGAGTTTTGACCATAACTACCCCTAGAACTGCAAAAGCATGTTTCCCTGGAGCCCCCTCCCCTGATGAAAATGCCTTCATTTGTCCCTGTCTGTCTTCTCTTAAGAGAAAAGCAATACAAAGGGGCAAAAAGTATAGACTGTCAACTCCACCCTCTGGTGAGAAGCGTCCAGCCTCTGTGCTTTCACCAGTTCATTCCCCCCAGAGAAAGAAACAAGCCTCAACAGCACACTCCTCAGAACAACCTGTAGGCACTTCTGCAACATATTTGGCGTCAGAAAAAAAGCCAGTCAAAAGGTCCGGATCTGGACCATTGGCCCTTGCCAAAAGATACCTTGCCATTGGGCAATATTATCCAGCTTTCAGGAGCTTTCTCAGGTCACATCTCAAGCATCATGTCATCAAAGCCTGCAGTGAGGCCATTGCAGAGGAGGTAAGTTAAGGCCTTTGAATGCCACACTATTTAAGTCAATTTAAAGGTGATTTTCTGTCATTGGTTTACGCTCATCATGTTCTACACACAGAAAAAGATTCTAGTTAAAGATAAAGATGGGCCCTTCCAAATGAAAGCAGACCCAAAGTCCATGAGCACTTTTTCATGGGATGAAGCACTGGCCTGGGCAGACAGAGAGGCACCTCTCCTGATGGCCTGTTTGAGGGCCACATTCTCTCCTGCCACACAACCAGTTCACAGACAAAAGTAGGAATTTATGTTATTGTTATCTGTAAAGTGTGTGTGTGTGTGTGTGTGTGTGTGTGTGTGTGTGTGTGTGTGTGTGTGTGTGTGTGTGTGTGTGTGTGTGTGTGTGTGTGTGTGTGTGTTACACTTGAACCATGTTTATCATTTTTTGTACCACAAGGGCAACCAGGAGAGAATTTTACACAAAATTGAAAGCCCGATCCAGAACCAAACCAGCCAGGTTACAGATCCTTCCCACCAAACTCAACCTCTCCCTCTGGTTCCCCTCCACCCATGCACCTCATTGTTTGCATCACACCACAGGGCCTGTTACAGAAACCATGTCACACATTCTGAATGGCTGTTATGCCTATAAAGGGCTTTACATAGCACGCCACGACAGAATAGTTGATCTCATAACAAAGGACATATCTAAACATTTTGCACTATCTGTGAGAATGTACAAACATTCCTGTGTCAACCCATCTATGTTTCAACTCTGTACTGAAAATCCCGAAATCTTTGCACATCTCTCTGCTAATACACCAGATGCTGTTTTTTGTTGATGAAGAGAACAGATCAGTTTCCGTTCTTGAAGTGGCCTGCACCTTTGATTCTAGCTTAGAGGAAGCCTTTATGACCAAAGTCATTAAATACCAGCCGCTTCTACAGACCATCATAGAGCTAGGCTATAGGTGTAATCTATTTGTGTTTATCTTTGGCAGTCTAGGACATGTACATAGGTTGGTTGTAAGAGGTTTCCAACAAATTGGGATGTCAAAAAAGCAGCCAAACAGCTTGCAAAATTCTGTGCAGTCTCTTCTATAATCGGTAGCCGGCAAATCTGGCGACGACGCTGTTACTTGTACCCCTGACGGGTGTGTATAGGCACTTGTCCGGGATCTGTTGACTGTATTCTGTTCTGCACCTTGTAAATATTTGTGTCCTTGTATTGTCTCTCCTATGTGGACATAAATAAATGATTAAAATGTGTGTGTGTGTGTGTGTGTGTGTGTGTGTGTGTGTGTGTGTGTGTGTGTGTGTGTGTGTGTGTGTGTGTGTGTGTGTTAGATAGTAGATATTAGATATCAGATATTATATTTCTGATTGTGATAACACTTGTATTGTTGAAGATTAAGATAATCTGAGGTTCTGAGTATTTTCCTCCGTGCTTGAGGTCTCTTTAAAGCCCCTGACACACCAAGCCGACGGTCGGCCGTCGGGCTGTCGGTCGGCGTCGGCCGGCCTAGTTTCCCCGGTGTGTCCCGCACGTCGCCGCACGTCGCCACACGGCGGCCCCCCGTCGGAAGCTTTTCAGCCGATTCGACATGTCGAATCGGCGTCGGCCATCGGCGGAACAGCTCACTCTGTGATTGGCTGTTCAGGTAACGAATCAGGGCGCAAGAAGAGAAACGGAAGTGACGAAAGCAAACAAACAACGACAGATAAAAAAGACACACACAGTTGGCTCTGGTCATCGCCATGGCCATCTGGACTGAGGAAATCGAGGACCAGCTGATCGCCATGATCCAGGAGAGGCCACCGCTGTACGACATCACAGAGAAGCTATACGCCAACCGAGTGGTGAAAACGGAGCTATGGCAAGAAATTGAAGCAAAGCTTCTTATATCTGGTAAGATTTTATTTTTGGTCATTGAGCTCAAGTTTTAGTAGAAACTCATCGTAGGAGTTATTCGCTAGTACTGGCAAATAGAATTAGTTCTTTCAGTTTATTAAAAAAAAAAAGAAGCCATTATTTCGTTTGGTTTGAATTCAGTAGATATTCAACATAGCTCAAGCTCCGTTACTATTACTCTTGTATTTATTTTACTCTATTATTCTTCACAAGGCACAATGCTAAAAATGTGTCTTTGTCTTTCAGTAAAGGAGCTCAAGAAGAGGTGGAATTCTCTGCGTACTCAGTACACAAGGTACAGGAAACGTGCTCCCTCTGGAAGTGCAGGAGCCATGAAGACTGGCAGGCAGCAATGGATCCTGACCCAGCTGCAGTTTCTGGAGCCGCACACAAAGAGGAAGGACACCACGTCCAACCTGGTAACTAGACTATTTTATTTCTAAAAGTAAAAAAAATCTCTTTACTTTTGTTAGTAGCTTACTGACTACTTACTGTAGAGTGCATTTCACACTGTGATTTCAAGATATTGTTTACACAATGACAACAATGTCCTAATATTGTTATGAATTCTTGGTGAAAGGTTAATGATCTATGATTTTAAATCCCCCTCATTGTGAATCTTTTTTTTTTTTTTAAAGGAACCCTCAACAGTTGCTGATTTACCCTCCAGTGCCACCACCAGTGAGAGCTGTGCCACCACCAGCCCAGAGGAGCCAGGAGAGACAGACTCAAGGCCTAGTAGTCCCCTCGCAGAGTCCACCATATGTGGAGTGTCTTCACCTCTGCCAAGCACCTCCAGGACGTCCACTCCGAGGCCTCGGGCGAAGCGCGGCAGGAAGGAACTTGAGGAGTCCTGCAATGAGTCCACCAGTCTGATGCGCAGCATTGGCAAGACGCTGGAGAAGATGATGCAGGACGACCGTGACGATGCCATCTCTGCATACTGCAGGAACGTTGAACATAGAATGCGGCAGTTGCCACAAAATGTACTGCCGTTTTTCCAGCATGAGGTGGACAATCTCCTGTTCAAGTATTTGGTGGAACAAAAGGTAAAGTACGCACATCTCTAGAAAAACTTTAGGGTGCTGAACTAAAAAAGTGTCAAAAGTACAAAAGAGAAGAATAGTTCGCACACCATTTCAGTAGCTCCCAGGCTGTAGACTTTATTTTAGGACAACGTTTCGACCCGTTGTGGGTCTTCTTCAGGTGAAGAAGACCCACAACTGGTCGAAACGTTGTCCTAAAACAAGTATTTGGTGGACCAGAGGCAGACAGAGACATCTGGCACAGACTTGACTTTGTTGTAGTCATGATGTGACAGAAACACACATTTGTATTGTAATCTGATGTAAATAATTCCTGCATGTTTTTTTTTTTTACTACATACCTTTTTATATTTAAGTGAACAAGCAGTCACGAAGTGACTTGTTCACTTAATTGATATTGCTGCTTTTCTCCTTCTTCTTTTTCCGCCAGAAATAGCTGTTCTGGCTGAACCGTGCAGTCGGTTTTCGCGAAAATTGGTAATCTGGTAGAGGGTGATGCCAAACGGTGATGATGCGAAGCCTGTGACCACTGGTCAAATGGTGGCGCTATAGCACTCAACTGAAATTGCAAACTTTAAACACTTATAACTCATGAACTGCTCGACTCTCAGAAATGTAACTTATATTCACTTATGCGTCTGCTTATGCCGAACAACTTTTGTAGTCTGACTTTTGACCTCTGACCTTTAGATGAACCGCCATCTTGAATTATATGTAAAACAGTTAAAATGTCTCTTCTCCTACAATCTTTGATCAAAATGCATAACAATGACCTACACATGAACTTTGGAGCCATACAAACATGGGATGGGTGTGAATCATGTTTTTAGTGAAAAAAATGATGTTTTTACGAGCCAATGAAAATTGCTCGTTTGTGAAAATGATTCTAATGCCCCTAATCTACACATGCAGCGTAATCTGCTTCTGATATTTTACAGTTTTGTAGAGGGGGATGCCAAATAGCAGCAAAACCAGTCTTACTCCAATTGCTCAAATGGGGGCGCTATAACAATTCTTTGAAACTGAAACATTTGAATAACCACAACTCGGGCCTCGTTTGGCCAAAAATCATGGGACTTGTTTCTACATGTTCCTTGATTCATGTGGAACGCATCTGTAACTTTGACCGGTAAGCTCCACCCCCAGAGTGTCTGCCATTTTAAGCAGTTTGAAAAGTGCTCATGCCTGATTTTCTGCCTGGATTTTTGATCAATTTGCATGACACCTGCTACATGAGAACTTTGGCCCCATCCGGACAAAAGTTCCGAAGCAAATTTGTTTTCATCAAAAAATGACATTTTTATAAGCCAATGAAAATTGCTGCTTTGTGAAGAGTCTTGTAACCCAGCCAACCGCTTACCTCTGACAAACATGGCAACCCGCTTACCTTCCACCAACCTGGCAATCCACTCACACATATGACAGTTCTCACTCACTCCACTCCCATCTTCACCCTCTGTGGCAAGATGGCCGAAATGTTTGATACATGTGCAGCAGCTCCTCTCTTCTCCACAACAACTCCTTTGTACTAGACTTTACTCCACTCAGCGGTGAGTTAGTTGGCTTGGTATCATTAGTTTGATCATTGGTTCACTTATTTGATTATTTGATGTATTTGATTTTGAGTTATTTACAATTGTTTTGAGTTATGTTTGATTTCATTATGTGGTTTTGAATTGGCATTTTTGTTTGAAAAGATACTTTTAGGTAAATCATTTTGTTTACATGATTGGTCAAGCTAAAAGTTGGTTTTAAGTTAAGAGAAATGAATTCATGAATTGATTCAAAGATATTTAAGATGACTAAAACATTAAGTAGGGCTACTAAAGATTAAAAGCATGCTAATATGGAAACAATTTAAATTAATGAAAATGGATGAAAATGATCAATGAGTGAAATGACTTGATCTTGATCACATCAAGTCATTTCGTCATGATATTTGATTTAATTTATGTTTTATATTGCTTTGTTTGTACAACAATGGGAACTGATGTAGACACCTGGCCCTCCAGGCCAGGGTTTTTTTTTGTGTGCCCAGAACACCTTGGACCCAACATTGGATGGTTCTGGAACCGGCTGGTTCCAGACCTGGCGAGCCGACCCAGGAACCCCACCTCAGACCCACTCAGTCTTTGTATGTAGTTCATGGTTCTCCATCAAGGAGAAAGAGACTTGACTCACAGAGACTAAAACCTTGACTGGACTTAAAGGGCCCCCCATTCTTCTTTTTTTATTTTCTACACCCAAATGTACTGTGCTTCAATACAAACAAGGTCAATAATAATTTTGTGTTTAAAACTTTAATACTGCTTTTGTGTCTCATTGGTTTCACCCCATTCTATTGAGCTCCTTTGCCGAATCTAGTTACTTCTGGTTGTACGCAGTCATTAATGGTTATTTTTACAATTCAGTCAATTATTCAATTATTAATTAATTACTTCAGTTATCCATTGCGCCACTAGCTACAGTCTTCTTCTGCTTGTTTCTCTCTGGCAACACTGGAGCAAGTATATTGTGTGAGAGCAATAAGCATGTGGAACTTATGGAAGCATGTGAAATATGGTCTTCTGCAAGGCGAGTTTTCCATTTTTATATGGCTTATTGTGCATATAGTGCTGTTTGCATATTGTCAGACGGTTTGGTGGTCTTGCATGTATCTGTGATGTGATGATGTGTTACGAGCATGTCAATGTGCAAAGTTCGAATACTTGGTACCAAGATATAAAAGCTCCCATCATGTGATGAATGAGTGGCAAGTGTACACCCACATAGGATATATATATATATATATATATATATATATATATATATATATATATATATATATATATATATATATATATATATATATATATATATATATATATATATATATATATATATATATACAGAGCCATAACTGTGTTTCCAGGGTAACAGGTCAAACAGGAACAGCACGGCCTGCCCACGGACGTGTCATAGAGGGAGTGTATGTTCCCAAGTCACTCCTCCGCCAGCTGCGCCTAATACAGCCGACTCCCGCTCGTTACCAATCAGCAGCAGCTGGGCACTATATAAAGCCCACACAAACAGTGCAGCAGTATAGACTGGTTCACCTCAAACCCTGACAGGCGGCGTGTTTGTTTCTTGGCTCTGGACGGTAAGCTGAACACACTCTCGCTATTAGATAGGTGTACTTTTAAAGACATTGTAAACTGGATGTTAACACTTCTCTGTGCTCCAACCTAATAGGCAACTACGAGTGGGGTTGGAAACACGAACAGGAGCTTGTGTCCCCCGTAACCTGTGCCCGGAGAAAAACCCTTTGTTTACATTGGACGTACCTGGAGCTGGATTGATGCAAGGACAAGAGGAAGCCTGAATCTCCAAGCCACCCAAGGTCGTAAGAAAAGACTATTTTTTTTTTACCACTTAATGCAATTAAAGCGGCACTGCCTAGAAGTCGCTAAGGATAAAGATTTTGTTTGAAGACACAAGTTGACGTTAACTGAAGAGGATATTTTTTGTTTCACGTCGTGAAAGAACTTTATTTGTCCCTTTATTCTGCCACTGAGTTTGTAGATCAGCCCAACCCCCCGCCGTGTAATTGAGTATAAATACTTACTTGAGCACTTACCTGACGGCCGAACCCACGGGGTCCCTACGAGGTGCTCTTTCGTCCCTAACTAAAAAGTATTTTCACTCTAATTACTTACCTCCGAAGAAAGTACTTTACTCTAATTACTTGCCCTGTAAAGTACTTTTACTCTAATTATCTTCTGCCTAAAGAAAGTACTTGTACTCCAATTACATAGCATGTAAAGTACTTTTACTCTAATTATTTTCTGCCTAAAGAAAGTACTTGTATTCCAATTACATAGCCTGTAAAGTACTTTTACCCAGATTACTTACCTCCTGAAAGTATTTTTACTCTAAATACTCAAACCTGTAATTTGAGCGCCCTGCTTTCAAAACCACCCCCTGGAGGACCCCAACCTATGCTAATACTTACCGGACACCTGAAAGAGACCATACTTACCTTTCCATACCGCCTCCACCCCCCGAACCCTAGAAGAAAAGAGATCAGTTGGTTGACAGCCCAGACAGGAGCCTGAGGCCCCAACTACTACTCCACCTCTCATGTAGACTCACCTAACTTTGTTCTCTCGCCCCCTGCAGTACGAAGACTTCTGGAACCCCCTACACTTCTTGATTGAACTGTTAACCATCCTTGGCTGCTGATTGAAAACTGGCAATTTATTTACGTTTTTTGTTAATAAACCAAAGGGGCGCCACCGTGCGTCCACACACTGGTACTGTCTCTGTCCTCGATTTGTCTCAGACCTCCCACAATATATATATATATATATATATATATATATATATATATATATATATATATATATATGAAAATTGCTCGCTTGTATCTTTTTGACTGTCCCTATTCGGCCAAGTTGTCACTAGTGACAGTTCACAGCTCAGCTCACCACTCACTCAGAGCTCACCAATCATTCACTCCGTCACACCAGGTTGCAATCACACACACCACACCCCCAGTATAAAGCCAGTACTCTGTCTCAGTCAGTGAGGTGCACATCACTGGCTGGGGACAGGTCTGTATGCTCTCCTTCTCTCAAACATTTTCCCAAACATTGCAATATAAAGCATTATACTAACACAGATTAACATCCTTTTAGACCTACATACAAACCCCACAGGTGAGCGTACTGAGCATGAATGAGCTGTGAATCTGAACAGAATTGGTGAGTTTTGTTTTGGAAACATTTGTTTGATCCGTTTTGTTTGGATTTGATGGTATAATATTGACATTATTTGTGAATACTGATTTTTGTTATTTGAACTTGTAGATCAGTTAGTTGTTTTATTGTAGATGTTTAATTTGGCCTTGTTGTGTTCAGGTTTTTCCAGTTAACTCTTCGACCGTCTGATCATGGTGACGATGAAAGTGAAGACAATGGCAAGCTAACCCAAAACAAACCTACTGTTCTGTTTCTGTCCTAACCTGACGGTAGGACCCTCCATGTCCAAACACACACTCTGACTACTGACTACACACACACTGACTCTCAATGACACTGATCCCGGATGAACTTTGGACAATTGACTAAACACTGACTTGGGTCGAATCTATGTTGGTTTAATTTAATTAATTTGCATTTGTTTATTTGGTTTTTGGTTTTCATTTTCTTTTCATTAATTCAATAATAATTTAATTAAGCATAATTTACAGTGTCCTGTGTTCTTTATGGTTCATTATAATTTCCTTCTAAAAACGACCTACTTCTGTCGCAGTACTGGTCCAAAAACATATTCTCACAAACTATACTCAACAAAAATATAAACGCAACACTTTTGTTTTTGCTCTCATTTTTCAGGCAATGGACTTAAAGACCTAAAATTCATTCCAGATATACAATATAGCCATTTCTCTCAAACACTGTTCACAAATCTGCCTAAATGTGTGATATTGAGCACTTCTGCCTTGTTAAGATAATCCATCCCACCTCACAGGTGTGCCACATCAAGATGTAGATGTGACATCATGGTTAGTGCACAGGTGTACCTTAGACTGTCCACAACAAAAGGCCACCGTTAAATGTGCAATTTTTCTTTGCCTTATTGGGGGTATGGGACTCCGAACCAGTCAGTATCTGGTGTGACCACCATTTGCCTCATGCAGTGCAACACATCTTCTTCGCATAGAGTTTATCAGATTGTCAATTGTGGCCGGTGGAATGTTGGTCCACTCCTCTTCAATGGCAATGTGAAGTTGCTGGATATTAGTGGGAACTGGTACACACTGTAAAAATGGTAATAACACATTATTACCACAGTATTACCATTTCGACTCGATCATGGCCAAATAGTGACAACCACCATTACCATTAAATTGAGTTTTACCCTGGGTTACATATGGCTTATTGTGCTTGTCATACTGCCATACTGTTAACAACAATGAAGGAAATTATTCAGTCTGGATAGTTCAGTCAGTAGAGCGCCAGACTTCGGAACAGAATGTTGTGGTTTCAAGTCTGGCGACTGACAATCCAAAGCGCGAGTCTGTCAGTCTTCAAAAACCCTACCCTGCTCCCACAATTAGCTGATGTATTTCTCAAGTTCAGGCTCCCATGTTACTGTGGCTTGCGCGTATTGTTCTGACTCCTTATTGCTGCTTGCTTGTTCACGTCTTATTGCTGCTTGCAGCTATATTTTTCTTTGTATTTCATTGCACTCAAATATTAAAACACTTTTTGACTTAAACAGAGGGTATTCTTCTATTTTTTTACACCATAGATTGTTTTATTAAGAAGCACCATTTTTAACTAATCTAATCAGATAACAGTTGTTTTAAACACCATTTGCGAAAGTCATATTGGAGTTAATACAGCTACACATAGAGATAAGTGAAAACTTGGGTTAATATAATAATAAGGTGACCATCTATTTTAAATACACCACAAATATCTTTAGTCCTAAAGCAGATAGCTGCCATGTGTTTTAAATTTAAGAAAACAAAAAAACACAGCAAGTATTTGCTAGAAACTTAGTGTACAGAACTGTGGAAAAAATATAAGGCAATTATTGTTCCGATAAAGGACTTTATTTTTTATATTCAGACGAAGAGTGATTAACATCAAGCATGTACTGTATATACATTATTTACATCAAACATCCATACTTCTGACGTGTTTGAAACGTCTTTCCCTCATTATCGTTCATTATATTTTGCCCCACTGAAAATGCACTGCACTAGTGTCAGAGATGAAGTAACGGCATAGTTCATCCCTGTGTTGCTTGGCTCTTGTTGTAGAATTGGTTGTGTGTGGCAGGGGAGCTTGTCGTAGGTCAGGGTCCTCTCTCCATCTTCCTGGGACAGTGTCATGCTCTGGTCCTTCCTGGTCAACAATTCCCACCATGTACAGGTCACAGCACTCGGTCCGCAGGAAGTTGTGTAGAGCACAGCAAGCCAAAATTATGTCCTCCACTTTGGCAGTGTCTTGAATGTTAATGGTGGTTAGAAACACTCTAAAACGGTTGGCTAGGATGCCAAAAGCATTTTCTACCACCCTTCGAGCTCGTGAAAGTCTGTAATTGAAGATGCGCTGCTCTTCAGATAGTCTGCGGTTTGGATAGGGTTTCATGATGTACTCCTTCAAAGGAAATGCCTCACAATGCAATAAGGAGCCAGCTGGTCAGAACCAGGAAGTGGTGCAGGGGCAGGGATGTTGGATGTTCTGTTCTCCAGGGCATGCTGCAGTGTGCATCCTCCAAACACTCCACCATCTGAAATCCGGCCATTACAACCAACATCCACGTACAGGAACCTGTAACTGCTGTCGACCAGTGCCATCAGGACTACAGAAAATGTATGTTTGTAGTTGTAATATGTTGATCCAGTTCCTGGTGGGGGGCGAATGTTGATATGTTTCCCATCCAGAGCACCGAGGCAGTTAGGGAAGTTCCACTGAGCTTGGAATCCATTGGCTACTTGCTGCCACTCTTCCACTGTGTCTGGGCACTGGAAATAAAATACAATAAAATACAAATAAATACAAAAACAAATGCAGGTTGAGTTCTAGGCATTTCCTGCTCAAGACAATTCATACCACAGTGCTAATCAAGTTACTGTTATAATTTCAAAAGGCAATGGGACAGACCATCTCAGAGTCTGAATAAGTTGATTTACAGCTGAACAGTTGATTTCCATTTGATTAGTAACTAAATTGTTCAAATGAATTGCTGTGGAGGCACACAATATCACCCCTGAACAGTGAATTTCCATTTGTTTTGTAACTACATTGTTCAAGTAATTGCTGCAGTGGTTACAGAATATCACCCCCGAACAGTTAATTTCCATTTGATTAGTAACTCAATTGTTCAAATGAATTGCTGTAGAGGTACACCATAACAGTTAATTTCCATTTGATTGGTAACTAGTATATACTGGAGACAATTTCAAAATACAAATGTAACTAAATCTAGTACATTATGTTTCTACAAAGCCAGGATATAAACAGTATAACACAGCTGAAGATGTAAATGAGATGTAAGATGTACAGTAAACGTATCACACATACCTTCAGGTATTTCTCTTTTAAAACCTGGTATATTGCTGCACAGGTTTCAGGAACGAATTGCCGAATTGTTGACACTCCAACTCGGAACTGGTACGAAAGGCTCCTGAAGCTTTCCCCTGTAAATATTAACAAGCACATAACTTAATTATCGTGTTTCAAATATGTCGCCTGTTTGTTCACGCACTTTAGTCAAAATCCAAACAATGTTCAATCTGTAAAAAGCACATTATACAAAAAGAAAGTGTTGTTGTAGCAAAACCGTAAGCTTGCCTACCTGTTGCCAAGAAGCGTAGTGTTACCATCAGACGCTCTCCCACGGAGATACAATCCCTGTAGTTAGTGTTTTGCCTCTGGATAATCGGCCCGATAAGTTCCTTCAACATGTGGAACTGAACAGGGAAAAGCCGAGCGAAATTCTTGAAATCGTTGGTTTCATTCATCTCCAGCTCTCGACACAGGTTCGGGTAAGCTCCTTGAGTCTGACGCTGTTGTATCCACGATTTCAACCATTTAGTGCGGTTTCTTCTTATCTTTCGCCTCCTCTTTTCTTCTTCTTGCACAAGCAGGACGCCAAGGGCTGACAACGCAAGAGCCAATTCTTTATTCTTTCTCATTGTGGTAACGAGAGTGATGTGGAAATGTGGCGTGAATATGAAGCATTCTTGTTTTGTTTTGTTTCCCAGAGCTTCCGGTTTTCTGTTGTTTTTCAGTGAATGCAGACTACCGCTACCTACTGGTATGGAGGGGTATTACCTCTCACGCATGCGCAGAACGTATATGGCTAGTTGACCGTCGTGTGTCGTCTTTGCGGTGTGTCCAAGGAGCCCGACCTGGCCCGACACAGGCGCCGCAAGGCGACACAGCAGTTGGCCGACGTCGGGTTGGTGTGTCAGTCCCTTAAGTGTGCATTCTGCCAAAGGCCTCAGTTTTTTCCACAAACATGCAAATGTAGTCTGTCTGTCTGTGTTGCTGTCCTTCAGACTGATGTCCACCAAAAGATCACAAAATGAGATATATAGTATGTACAGTTTGAGTTTGCAGAGTCATCTTTAATATATATTTAACATGTCCCCAGCATCCCAAACCTCTCTAGTCGCCACGGTAATGTGGAACTTTATGCATGACAATGAGTTGGCTGTTTTCAGCGATATACAGCATATTATGAAACAAGCAGATCGACTCTCATTGAGATCTAGAGCAACTATTGTGTCAACGTTTGCCTTTTATATATTAAATTAATCTACATTTTTGGTGCATTACACCTTAGCAAGTTATTCTTTTATTTCTCCAAAATTATGAGTAAGTGCCTTTCAATTGTATAATTGTGCTGATTTTCAGAGAAAACACAGCAATGGTGGATCAAAGGACAGGAATGGCACTGTCTATGGCACTCCAAACATCTAGAATGAGAGCCAACAACTTCATACAGACTTGCATGGCAATAGAACTGTGGAAGCAGGGTTGTACTCAGAAGGTGTTCCGAACCCTGAACCATATGGGCATTACACTCGGATCGGTAGCCGCAAGGAAAGCGGTGGATGAACTGAGAATAGGCCATGCTGACAAAATGACTGAGTGGAAAAAAAAGGCAGAGGTACACACTGGTCTAAGTGAGATTAACAAAGTAACAGATTATTATAACCCTTTTTTTCACATGCCACTGTGCAAATATTAGCCAGACTTACTGTTTCTAAATTTTTCGTCCTAAGCTGTCGTGATATACTTTCTTGGTGTGTAAAGCTCTATTCATTCCAACATGTGGTTATTCTATCCTTTTTAAGGAATATTTAGTGACTCCAGACAACATATATCAATTTTGATAGACATATGTTTGATAGTCTAATAATACATTTTGTTATCTACGTTATTTTTCAGACAATACCACTCAGAAGGAAATTATCTCTAACGGGTTTGCCACCAAAGACTGCATGTACATACTCGGTGACATGGGATAATGTGCAGGTAAATAGAATCTGCAACAGTGAAATGTACAATAAGGAACAAGAACACAAATACGTTCTCAACGGGAACAGAGTGTAATTAGAGTACTTAGATGCTATGACAGTGGCCTTTAAAGACTAAGTCACTATTCATTTTCATGCCTTTAAAGTCTGTAAAGGCATAGTTTGTATTCATTCCCATCATATAACTTATTTTCCATCAGTATCAACAGAGTAGTTCATCAATTTAGTCTCATTCTGAGAGTTGATCTACCATGTATTGTTTTTTGTCAATAGATGTTTGTACATGGTAAACATCAATCACAAGACCATGCAAACAAGTTCCTGCTATTTGCCTTATGCTTTGGACATGAGAATAAAGTAAACTTCAGCCAGCTTGAAGCACCCGGATGCCGAGCCATAGAAGTGCCACCACAGAAACTCCTGCCGACTCCTGAGGTGAAATAATGGCTGAATGAATAAGGAACACACTTTATATAGCTTCAAGGGATAGGACAGCTTCATCGAGGGTCCATAATCGTAATGTTGGTCTCTCTTGTTTTATTAGGTCTACGGAAGATTGCGTGAGCGAATGATCATAATCGTGATGCGCATTTTAGTAGAGAACCTGACAGCATTGTCCAAAATCCGTTATGAGGTGAATCAACACATTGAACATGAGCACACGGCAGAGATGAACAGCAAGAGCAAGATTGTAAGATATTACCTAATGACCTCCCATATGAGAAAAACTTTTGAAATCTGTTTTGCATGTCATACATTCTTGGTATAAAGCATGAAATTATATACTTTATGTTTTATATATGTTTCACTTTACAACGAAATACTATTGATCTGTGCCACTTTCAAGATTTTTAGGTCACGCTTTTTAGGTCTTACAGTCTTCGAATATTCTTAGAATAGTCTTAGATTATTAAAGGTTATATTCAATTAACTTTTAATTAATTTTCTGTGTCATTTTTTTCTTGTATAAAGGTCAACCTTGGTGTGTTGTCATCCAACCCCAGCTCAACAACTGGAGTTATCGAAATTATGAGCTATCTCCAGAAGTTTGTTCCCACAGTTGAGGGTTCTCTGAAGCCCATAATGTGTTGTGGGGATGGGCTCAGTGTAGAGCGGATGATCCACTGCAAGAGGAGCAGGAATGGTGGCGAGACACCTACTGATCGCTTGGAAGGGCTCATAGCCGTACCCCAAGAATTTCATAAGGAAGTTCTTTTACTGCAGGTTAGTCTTATATGTCTGTCTATATTCAAACCTATGAGATGATCACAACATTTGTATGTCACTTTTTTCTGATTTGTAATTTTGTCTATCTTTTCCTAAATTAGCAAACTTGGGACGATCTGTTCACGAAGGAGAGCGAGTTCAGCCGAGGTACTATAGCACATCTGAAGCACAAGTTTGATCACAGGTCATTGAAAAAGAACGTCTCTGCAAATTTCCAACATTCCTGGGACATGATGGAAGTAAGCAATTACCAAGAAAAATTAAATGTTCTAATTACAATTAATAGAAAACCTTTTTTTGTAATTACATGTGAATTAATTTACACACTAGCTGTGTAAGTTGTGATGCCAGAATGTGTACATTTTACACTGTTTTCATAGAACATTTTGTTTGTTTGTTAAAAATCTAGTTTGCAACCAATGCCTACGTGACCCTACTGGCCACAACAAAGTGTGCCATGTCATCTGTGGATGATGTCCCAGCAGACCTGCCCCCCACAAGGTCCGAACAAATGACTTGGGTCAAAAACCTAGCCTCCTACATTGTTCAGTTTGCTTGGATGGCTCCGGACCAAAAGCAGATTGACCTTGTCGCAGCTGCTGCAGCCAATCCTGTATCGGCTGAAGAAAAGGATTACTACCTTTACTGCAAATGTGAAGAAGGTATTACATCATTTGATAGATAAAACATGTCTTTTTCCTCCATTGTGATTAAAACAACTTGGGGTTTAATGTTGTTGGGGTTTTTGTTGTTGTTTTTTTGTTTTGTTCAGACCGTGACGAAGAAATGTTGCAGTGCAGCAGCTCCATGTGCGAAAAGCAGTGGTTTCACCTCTCCTGTGTAGGACTGGAAAAGGCCCCAAAGGGCGACTGGTTTTGCAGCGAAGTATGTGAAAAAGAGTGGGGCTGGCTACATACACTGCTGGTGTCATGAGCGATTGGGGGGTGAAATGGTGGAATGCAAGCTGGGCAATGATTGCCAAAAATACCAATGGTACCACACGGAATGCCTCTTGCCATCTGAAAGGCCTGGACCAATGGGTATGATTATTAGGTTATTACAATCATACTGTTAAATTATGTAGTATTGGTTGGATGATGTAGTGCCTTTCAAAGTAATCTACCTATCATTTGATGTTAATAATGTACACATTGCCTCTTGGCTGAAGTTAAACTGTCTTATTTGTATTACACTACAGACATATGGTACTGTTCAGACGACTGTTCAGCCGCAGCTCAGCCGGGGGAAAAAAACACTGGTGAAGACTATGTACGCAAGTATTCAAAGGCCTTGATCTGGGAGGGTTTGAACCATCTTGCCAGAAGGGACGCTATACGTGAGGGTGATGGACCTGCCATGGTGGACTTCTGGAAGATGGAAATGGTGACCTTCTTCAAGGGAAACCATTCGAAATACTTCATAAATGGGCACTACATGGTGTCCACCCAGTATTCCGACCTCCCATAATTCCGACCTCCCATAATTCCGAAAAAAGCAAAAAAATAAGAACTCCCATAGGTTCGACCTCCCGTTTTCCCGACCATCGGAAGAACGGGATTTCGGGATTATGGGTTGGGTTTTATGGTGAATAAATTAAGGCTATTCAATAAGTGATTGACTTTGTTCTACTGTAGTTTAATAAATGCTGTCCCTAGACATGTGTTTGACTTCATTATGCTGCATTTTTCTTCACATTTCTGTCATATGCGTTCATAGACTACATGGGAGTATTGATCCTATATAGCCTAGTATAGCCTACAATGTGATCGCCAGTAGGAATTGACTTTAAATAACAAGTCGTTCCTTGTTGTTATATTATTACCCTTATTATTATTATTTGGTGTAGGCTATGTATTTCTTTCTACTGTCGATCAAGATCCCTGTTGCTGGTTGAGCTCTGCGTAGCGAGGTGAATCAAAACTGCGCGACAAAATCTTTGGTTTTCAAACTAATCAGCGGTCCTGAGAGGGTTGTCAAGGTAACCAAATGTAACTCTGTAAAATGAATCCAAATGAACGCGTCCGGTACGGGCTCATTTGGTTTCATTTTATGCGTTCGGTTTGTACTTAAAGGCTAAATGGTGGTCCGTGCCACAGTGCCCCTCGACACTGGTGTCAAAATGATTGAAAACCACAGGTCTTAAATGTATTCCTATTTGTACCTTTCTACAATAAATACATAAAATATTATGCGATCATCGTGCACCAACGCACAAGGCATTGATTAAGACATACAGTACCTGGGCATTATGCGGCCGGTGCCTAATGCGGCACTTTCGCTGACTCTGACCGGCCCGTGAAAGGGTAGTGTGGTTTTCAACCAGTGGTCCAGGGACCACCAATCGTTCTTGAGAGAGTTCCAGTTAAATATGGAAAGTTGGTTAACCAGATGTAACTCTTTGAGAGAGTAAAAATAAAACCAAATGGACCCTTGCGGGTCCATTTGGTTTCATGTTTACACTGTCAAGAGTTAAAATAGCCTACTCATCTGAATTAGCCAGAGAATGTAAAAGATTGGTCATTTTTGATCAATCTTTGCCTGTTTGTTTGTGTGTTTTGTTTGTCCACAATTCCAGCCTGGAATTGTGGACGAAAGCAAAATAAATCTTTAGTTTTGGGGTCTGTGGGGCTAAATGTCATCAAATGGTGGTCCGTGGCTCATATACTAAATAAATAGAAATTGTTAGTATTACTCTCACTTTTATATTGAAATTAAATTATTATTAAGCAGACTTTAGTTCAGCCTTTAGTCTTGGACCTCCACAACATTTTATGCATCTCATTTGGCCCCTTGGGAAAAATAATTGCCCACCCGTGGATAAAGGCTGTCGACAGCAAATGGCCTATAACTCAATTCTGTACGCTTTCTATTTAAAGTAATGGGTAAATAATGGGTTATTAATAAGGGTAATAATAATAATGTCCACTCATGCACTTTGAAAATAAGTAGTCTTCATTTCACAATATTGCTTTTATTCACCCAAATAAACAAGCCATAGGGCAAAAAACAACAAAAACAGCAACATTTCAGGCTTGATGTCAGAAAATCATTGTATTCACAGGCTACAGGCCTCCGTGCGCCAACATTGGCACCTTATAAGGGTGATGATCACTGGCCCACTGGTGTGGAAAAGAGGATGGCTTTTACAAACTTTGTTTGAAGAAAAACAATTAAATTCCCTTGCATTTATGTGAAAATAATAACTATAAATAATAAATATCGAAAGTAACCATATGTTTCAGCCCACTCATGTTCAATACAAAGTTTATCAACACTGTGCGTGGTTGTATGTTTATGTTTCTCATATGCGCCAATCCGAGTCTCTCCGTCAGAGTTCAGTTTGAGCATTACTGCACCTGCAGTTATTATTTTCATACAAATGCAATTTGACTGTTTTTCTTTTCTTTTTTTTTAATAAAAAGGTTTGTAAAAGTTGTGCTCTTTTAACACACTTAATTGTGCCAGAGGACCAGTGATCATCACCCTTATAAAGGTGTCAATGTTGGCGCATGGAGGCCTGTATCCTAGATGAGTAGCCCACAATGATGTTCTGACCTCATGCCTGAAATGTTGCTGTTTTTGTTGTTTTTTGCCCTATATGTCTTGTTTATTTGAGTGAATAAAAGCAATATTGTGAAATGAAGACTACTTATTTTCAAAATCCGTCAGTGGACATTATTATTGTCATTATTATTTTAAGTAGAAAGCATACAGAATTGAGTTATAGACCATTTGCTGTCGATAGCGACCTGTTTAATGCCATAATCAATGCCATGTGCGTTGGTGCCCGATGATCGCATAATATTTTATATAGGCTATTTAGTGCAGAAATCTAGCCTACAAACAGGATTTCAATCATTTTGACACCAGTGTCCCACGGACCACCATTTAGCCTCTCAGACCCAGCCTTTGAGTACAAACCGAGCGCGTAAAATGAAACCAAATGAGCCCGTACCCTACGGGTTCATTTGGATTCATTTTACAGAGTTACATTTGGTTACCTTGACAACCCTCTCAGGACCGCTGATTAGTTTGAAAACCAAAGATTTTGTCGCGCAGTTTTGATTCACCTCGCTACGCAGAGCTCAACCAGAATCCCCGTGCGCCTCATTGCTGCAGGGATCTTGATCGACAGTAGAAAGAAATACATAGCCTACACCAAATAATAATAATAAGGGTAATAATATAACAACAAAGAACGACTTGTTATTTAAAGTCAATTCCTACTGGCGATCACATTGTAGGCTATACTAGGCTATATAGGATCAATACTCCCATGTAGTCTATGAACGCATATGACAGAAATGTGAAGAAAAATGCAGCATAATGAAGTCAAACACATGTCTAGGGACAGCATTTATTAAACTACAGTAGAACAAAGTCAATCACTTATTGAATAGCCTTAATTTATTCACCATAAAACCCAACCCATAATCCCGAAATCCCGTTCTTCCGATGGTCGGGAAAACGGGAGGTCGAACCTGTGGGAGTTCTTATTTTTTTGCTTTTTTCGGAATTATGGGAGGTCGTAATTATGGGAGGTCGGAATAATGCATAAATGGGCACTACATGCTCTCTGGTAAATCATCAGTTACGAAAATGTATTAGCCTCTCCACTGTAGGATTTTATTTAGGGCTATTTATACACTCTGAGGCCTCTGTGGTGTGTTTGTCTCATTTTCCTTTTGAAGGAATAGGAGGCTGGCTTCCGAAAAACCTACAGGAAGACCTGACATGGAACAGAGTGGCTAACATCACTGGGAGACCGGGCGGAAATGTCGGCTTAGATCTGGTCAATGAGTTCCTGAATAATGACTTCAAAGGTAATAGGGATACTTATAAACCATAGAACACTAAACCTAATGTTTGTCACTCCATCACTAAACACTTATTGAAATGCATTACATAGCTGTACAGTGCCTGATTGTACTAACTTAAATATAAGTTAAATATAGCACAATGAAATAAATGATGTTAAGCCAATGTAAGAAAGATTAACAACAAGATGTTTAGTACTAAACCAAAACTATCATCTTTCAGACATGATGAAAAGATCTCACGGCAGATACACCGAGACTGAGATCCAACGGTGTGCCGAGTTGGGTGGCGCCTTTGGGAAGGACATTGATAAGTTCCTGACCAATGCTGGAGTGGTGTCCTTCACAGACACATGGTCAGGCCGTGGCACCGTCCAAAAGAGAAGGAAGGCGGATGTCAAGGTGTTTGTTAAAGAATTTAGCCAGGATGAACTCTTTAGGAACATTCCAAACAGAACGCATGCAGGTATTCAACATTTGTCTCGGAGCCTTCTGCCGCCGTGCCCAGAGCCCCTTCAGGGGACGGCCGACGGTGGGGTCATCTATCCCCTTGGCCTCCCCCGCCGCTGTGCCCAGAGCCCCCTAGGGGGACGGCCGGTGGCGGGGCTATTTGTCTCTAAAGCCTTCCCCCGCCGCCGTGCCCAGAGCCCCTTTGGGGGACGGCCGGCGGTGGGGCCGTTTATCTCCAGACTGTCCCCCGTCGCCGTGCCCAGAGCCCCCCTGGGGGACGGCCGGCGATGGGGTCGCCCTTCTACATGTCTTTCCCCTAGATGGCCCCTGGCCTAGCTGGGGACGACCTAGATAGTTATTGTGATGTGTTTATGATCTGTTAGATTATGTCGATAGGGTCTTCGGGGGGAGGGTGATTACTCAAGTTGCTTCCCCCCTTATCGTTACAGATACTGGAGTCAGCGCTCGAGCTACGTGTCCCAGGCCATGCAGGAACTTCTCAAGAAAGGGCCTGGGGTGATACTCTTTATGGTAAGCAGCACCCTTCTGGGGGTGCCCGAAATAGTCTATAATGGTAGTAGGGCCAGGTTGTATTATATATCTATTATACGTTGTCTACGTAGGGAGACTCTGAACAAGAAACTGGAAGAACGGAAACCTACTATGTCCCGAGCCACGGCCTTGAAGACTTATTGATGGTTGTGGTTAAGACCGTATCAGGTTAGTACTTAGAGATGTAGATCACTGTAATTACCAACCCTTTGATGACTATGAAGGGACTTTGGGCTGGCCCATCTAGCGGGGAGCACTTATAAACATCTCTCCCTCCGTTCTCCCAATACAGGGCGGCCCGGACCACTCAAGAACCCTCCGTAATGAGGGAATATTTCGTAAGGCCTGGATAGCATCGGGCCGACAACCCTACCTTACCACTACTAGTGAATGTTTCAAGTCCGTCCTGGATGATCTGGGGCGGCATACCGCGCAAGACGGAGGAAAGCGAAAAACCCTAATACAAGTGAATTTATACAAGATCTTTGATGAACAGTTGCAATATTAGTGATAGCCATTGACTGAAAACTGATTGCCATAGAAGGGTAGGTCTGGCGCCGAGCCCCTTATAGCTAGAACATGAAAGCTACAGCTAAAAAGAACCACCTTCAGGGTGGGAATCAACGGATAAGTCGTGCATCGCTCCTAGCGTCACCGCAAGCAGGCACTCCAAGAAGTGCCTACAGGATTAACCAAAGACATAGATCGAGGTCACCGAGGGCTGACCAGTCCTCGACTAATCAAGACAGTGGCTCGACGACCCCTCGCGTTAGTCGTCGGAAGCCACCACGTGACCTATGCAGGAACGCCCGGGACCTCTTGAGGAGGTCATTGGATATGACCCTCAGTGGATTAGCCACTCCATCCAGTGGACAAACAGTTGAGGAACCTAGGACAATCTCTACACTCAATACGGCACTGGCCGGTCCCCGTGCGAAGGGGCCCACAAGCAAGAAGGCCAGAAACAGGCTCAAGCGCAGATCTAGGGGTGACCTAGGATCACCCTCTCCCCAATCAGGGGCAAATCTAGGAACATTACCAGCCTTAATCATACCCCTTCTAAAATCCCTCTCATGTCAGTTATGTGGTAAGACCTTAACGTCTAGGAGCAAAATTAGGGCCCACTATGAACATCTGCACAAGGACACGAAGGTGATGTATGCCTGCCCGAAGTGTGGCAAAATAGGAGAAAGATGTCACTCCGTCGCATTAAATGTAATAAGACAAAGGACACCCCAAGTAGGGGCAGTGGCTTAGACTGCCCGCTTTGCGGGGTTAGGGTAAAATCGTTTGTAGGGATGATGCTTCATAACAAGAGATTTCATAAAACGGCCTACTGGCAGCAGAAACAAGTCAAGATGCAGGACCTCAAAAACAAAAGGATAAGAATGAAGCTCTGGTCGGTCGCTGAACTAGACATCGTCCGAGAGGCATTGTTAGAGGCCTCCGAGCGGCCCTCCGCTAAGGAAATCTATGAGAAGCTTAATAAGTCCAAGTCCCTCCAACAGGTTAGGGACAAACTTAGAATACTGATGAGGGGACCGCAGGTCAACCCCGGCGCCCCGTATGACATTGAAAAAACGATAGAAGACTTAAGATTGAATTCTAACCCCCCGGCCCCGGTTAGAGGGGTGAGGGGAAGGCTCAGAAGGGACTGGGCCAGACTACTCAAGATGAGTAAAGCGGTGGGGGGCACGGTCTACGATGACCTCCCCTGGCTTAGGGACTGCACCGTTGAGAAAATTGAAGAGCGCAGCTTAGAGCTGCTAGAGGAAATATGCCCCGACACGATGAGTCAAGTTAGACCTAGAACGAGGCTGCAGTCCAATATCAACCGCTCAACTAAGAGAGCTGAAAAGAGCCGACTGATCAAGAGGCTCATGAACAAAGGGATGTCTCGCTTAGCAGCTTTAGTGCTAGATGATAGAATCGAACTAGAATGCAAGGTCCCCGAGAGGGACATTCTGAGAGTGTATGGGAAACTCTGGGGCACGAAAAGTCAATTTAGGGGGTTGGGTGGGTTCAGGGCAGAGACCCGCTGACAATCTAGAATTTGGTTCTCTCATCACAGTCGATGAGACGGAAAACCACCGCAAGACCTTTAACAAGTCCACCGCGCCAGGACCAGATGGTGTAACTGTGGACGACCTTAGGGAGTGGGACCCAGATGGGTTCCAATTAACTAAAGTGTTTAATTCATGGCTGATTGCAGGGTATGTGCCCAAAGCTTTTAAGGACAATAGGACCACGCTAATACCTAAGAAAGGTGACCCCTCTAAGCTAGGCGATGTTAACAATTGGAGACCCATTACCATCGGCTCCATAATCCTTAGATTATTCACAAAAATCATCCAAGAACGACTTAAGAGAACCTGCCCCATCAATAGGAGGCAGAGGGGATTTATCGAGGCACCAGGGTGCGCCGAAAACTTGCTAGTCCTGAATGGGCTTATCAAATCTAGAAAAGAAGAGAAACTCCCATTAGGGGTAGTATTCATAGATTTGGCTAAAGCCTTTGATTCGGTAGCGCACGACCACATTTGGGCGGCCCTTGAGGTTAGGGGCCTAGACGCCCACATTCTGAAATTACTACGTTCACTCTATCAAGATGGGACCACTAGCGTCAAGACGGGTCAGACTTTGACCAGACACATTAGCCTCTCGGTAGGGGTTAAACAGGGCTGTCCGCTCTCTCCTCTTCTGTTTAATATAGCGATGGACCCACTCCTACAAACTCTGCAAGACAAGGGAGTGGGTGTACAGGTAGGGAGTGATACGGTAACTGCGCTGGCGT
Source organism: Benthosema pterotum (assembly GCA_039105355.1). Lineage (NCBI taxonomy): Eukaryota > Metazoa > Chordata > Actinopteri > Myctophiformes > Myctophidae > Benthosema > Benthosema pterotum. The sequence continues at coordinate 34,939,660 of CM076965.1, read as the reverse complement.
TCGCGGATGATCTAGTCCTGCTTAGTAGCTCCATTAGTGGGATGAACCTAAACTTAGCAATCCTGCAAGAATTCAGTAACGCCACGGGGCTAAAAGTTCAGAACAAGAAGTGCTTTGGGTTCTTCGTAGAACATTTTAGGGGCACATTCGCGCTCAACGGGGATGTGGATTGGAAGCTAGGGGGAACGCCGCTTAATTTGATCGAAGGGGGGGAAGCCAAACCCTACCTAGGGCTTAGGATAGACCCTATCGAAGGGGCATTAAAACCTGACTTTAAAGGAATATTTGACAAATGGTACAAGGAGTTGAACATGAGAGCTTTCCCGCCTCTCGTTAAAGTAGAACTGCTTGATAAGTACGCCCTACCGAGAATACTATATCAAGCTGATTTGACAGTTAGTTCAGCCAACGAATTACTATCGATCGACGGTAGAGTGAGAGACGCAATCAAGAACTGGCTCTCACTACCCCTATGCACTGCTGACGGCCTGCTATATGCCAGGGCTCAGGATGGGGGTCTGGGCATCATGAAGCTTGGTAGGGTAGTCCCAGCAATGCAGGTGCGACGCCTGCATAGGCTTAGTGCGTCGGACGACGCAATCACTAGGTGTATGACAAACAAGATGTGCGGCCCAGCAAAATTTAAGAAGCTGTGGCAGCTAGCGGGCGGCACAGACTCCAATCTACCTATATGGGGCCGCAGAGAGAGGGCTGAAGGGGGGATGGGAGAAGTGCCTAGGTGGAAAAAGATAGTGAAACCGTCAGACTGGCGCGATGTAGAATTTGACATTTGGGCCTCGAAACCGACCCAAGGGCTAGGGATTGGAGGGTTTAAACAGGACAAGATCTCGAACCACTGGTTCAGAAACCCTCTCAAGAATGGATTTTCGACCGGCAACTTCAGCTTCGCACTCCGCCTCCGGAATAACGTAGTGCCTGTTAGGGAAGCGCTATCCAGAGGCCAGCAACGGAAAATTAAACACTGCCGAAGGTGCGGCTTTGCCTCTGAATCGTTGAACCATGTTGTGGGAGCGTGCAAGGCTGTGTCTAGAAGTAGGTGTGCACGCCACAACAAGATTTGTAGACATATAGGGATGTTCGCAATGAAGGCGGGTTGGAGGGTCTCGGCAGAACGGCCGATAGACTTACCGAATGGTGACAGACTGAAACCCGACCTAGTCCTATTCAAACAAGAACGCATCGTAGTGATAGATGTTACCATCAAGTTTGAAAGAGGCCCTAACACCCTGGAAGATGCTTACCAAGAAAAAGTAAACAAGTACTCACCCCTAAGGACGGTGCTGTTAGGGAAGTTTCCAAAATTCAAAACGGTGGAGGTACACGGGTTCCCGATCGGGGCTAGGGGCCTGTGGTTCCGACGGAACTCGGAAACCCTGAAAGGGTTGGGGATCAAAGGAATCAAAACCAAAGAGAAGTTCCTCGCCAGGAGGACCATGCTGTATACAATAGACCATATGAAGAACTTCTTCAGAGAGGCCTACGAGGAGCAGTAAGGTTAGTTCAGTTCACAAGGACTCTCAATAACCTCGAATAGTCTTATTATTAATCGTTTTGCGCTATGTTTGTTATGTTTGTTAGGGGTCTACGCGCCTCAAGACCCAGGAAACCACGGCTGTATACAAGAAGGCCATGAAACTTACCGTGGAAGGTGAGTACAATCGACGTTAGATTATCCTTGCAGTGTTTATGTGTTAGAAAGACGGCCGGTACGGGCGGTGCAAGCCCCCTCCTGGAGAGTCACAAAGTAGACATCGAACGTTCTTGACGTGCCCTGCGCCCTTCCGGGGGTCGGCCGTCAATGGACGCTGATACCAGTCCTGGGAAAGGAACGAATTGCAGGAGGGACGGCCGGTTGGAGCGACGGCCGGTTGGAGCGATACAGAC
>CM076965.1:34880255-34932755 GCA_039105355.1 Benthosema pterotum | reverse complement strand
GAGAACACACAAAAAAGAAAATTATTAATTTAGTTAAGTTAATGTATCCTACATTTATTCACTTTGTGTTAAATTTACTGTGCCATATACAATCCCAAATGAAGTAATGTGATGAAACTGAAACATTACACCGGTCACTTATTTTACACTCCAACATGCTAGGGATTATTAACATTAAACGACAGGAGAAACCCTTTGGCTGTGACTTGTGTGGAAGAGCTTTTAGTCAATCACACTATTTATACTAGTTGTCACTGGGCTAAAAATTAGGTTTCCATGGAAATTGGAATGAGAATCTGCAGAATAACATTGTTATTCTGCAGATTCTCATTCCAACTTGTATTCCACCATCAATGTGTAGCATGAACATTCTCTGAGACTCAGAGAATGTTCATGCTACACATTGATGGTGGAATACAAGTTAGCTTAGTCATACAGGTCTATTATTCTGAAGGAATGTGGATCCATCATTAAGGTTTCTATACAGATGTGAATGACCGTTTAACCTTAATGACTACTTGAATAACAAAAGGACGAGGAGAGAGACATTCACCCACAAGGACATGAGATGTGTGTGTTTCCTCCCTTTGGTTATTCAAGCAGTCATTAAGGTTGATTTTAAGGCAATTCACATCTTTATAGAAACCTAAACAATGGAACGTCATTTTTCCAATGTAAAGCTTGAACAAATAATTAGAATTTAAGCAAAATTATATCTGTGTTTATTCCCAACTCAACAACAAGTAATGTCTCATCAATATGTTGTTATTCTAGGATGTGTATCCTAATTGTTTCTTCTACCATTTGTAGCCTAGTTGATTTAATGTGGGATGAGAAACCCTATGTATGTGATCAGTTTAGAAAACATCTCATAAATGCCCTAACTTAAAGGCTAATGAACAAAAATGCACACGGGAGAGAAAGACAATGGGTGTGACCAGCATGGACCACAGTTCCCTATCATAAGAACCCCTATGGTTGAGTTCAGTGTGGATAGTTTTCTATATCATGTCTTACCTTAAATGCACCAGCAACTTCACAATAGGGAGAAACCCTATGGATGTGATCAGTGTGGATTGAACTTGCAATATGTCAAACCTTAAACTACACAGAGAAGAAAAACCCTTCAATTCTGAAATATGGAAAAGCTTTTACCATAGCAGTGTTGTTGCTTAGCCAGATGTCTTTGTTCATTCACATATTCAACATTCAATGTTATATCGGAATTACTGAAATTCCGATATATATATATATATATATATATATATATATATATATATATATATATATATATATATATATATATATATATATATATATATATATATATATATATATATATATATATATATATATATATGTGTGTGTGTGTGATAATGCAATAAGAAAATGTATGTGCAAACATACTGCACTATATTTCCAGTCTTGCCCAATCCTGTGAATCCTTAACACAGTTCACCTGTGAGCTGTTGTTCTTTCAACCAATCATGTTAAAGCTGTTACTGCTTCAACTAATCAGCTGCTGATTTCGCAGCTGTGGGCTGTAGCCCTCTGTCTATATATACAACTCAGATCTTCCAACTCAGTTTGGCTTTTTGACTGGTACTTTTGTCTTCATGGCAGAAACATCTCACCATCCATGTTTTAACTTTTGTTTTGTCTTGTATTGTGTGGAATGTCTACAGATTGTGTAGAAAATACACACAACTCAAACTACTTTTTAAATAAACACAGAAGCAATCATTATAGCCAAGTGGACTGCGCTCCGTGACCACAGCAGAGCAGTTCCACCTTAATTCCATGCTGTGTAGCCAAGCCCAAGATTCACCCCGTCATATTGGGAAGAAGCAAATGAAAAGCGCAGACAGTTGTTTTTGTTACTACTTTGCAGGTTTTGAAAACCTGAGTTCATGGTTGTTATACTTTGTAAAATAAAATTCATCAGTATGCATTATAATGCTTTGCATCATTTGAAAAGAATAGAGGAGGCAGCTGTACACCTAGTGGAGAAAGTGCAAACGTTCACTGCAAAGTGAGCCTGATTCACTGCAAAGTATGTATTTTTGTCACATGACAAGATATCATACAAAACATACCATACAAGCACAGTGCACAGCGCAAAGTGTAATAAGGTGCTGCATAAAAACATGATTAATGTGACTGGAATTCATTTTATTATGTTTTCAGGGCATAATGTACTATATATACTCTAGGTTGTTAGTTGTTCAAGAAATTACCTTTTCAAAGTCATATGCATGTTTGGTTACATTTCGTTTTGAAAACTCCAAAAATGTGCTCTGTCTCAGACTGCAGACATAGTTCATAAAAATGCTTTGCAATTGTACATGCAAATTGATAATGCTTTGCTGAATACGTTTTCTGTTGATTGTATAGGTCTCTTATGAGGTTTACGGTTCATTTGCTATGAAATTTGAGATCAAATGATCTGTGTTAATCACATCAGAGGAAAAGAGATATTTGATAATTCACACTGCAGCGATGAAGTTTCTGAGGTTAGTTTTCATTTGGTAGTATAGCCACAACTACAAGCCTTGCAGTTTTGTGTCCATAGCTTTGCCTAATGGGAATGCATTTTACGCGGATTTTCTTCCTGAAATGGATGGGACCTAAGAAATGTGTGAATCCATCCCAGTTTCAATTTACTCTTGGTTACTCAGTATAGCACTGGTCAAAACTCATTCAGCTGCATAATTAGTAATAATCGGGGTATCACTGACAGTGGCTAATGGTCTTCAAGTGTTCCCAGGGCCATGTTTTGTACTTGTAAGGCCATGTACCCTGAGAGATAAATTGGTTTGTAACTAGACCATTTACCTCTTTTTGAAAAAGAAAGGCGTTAAAGGGTGCGACTTGTCTTTTTGCCGGCTGGAATGATGGAATAAAAGGGGAGGGTCGTTTCTCGTCTGCTCTTCGAATCAATGGCTCTGATTCAACGGCTACACAATAAATGTTTTTTTAATAGCCTATTTCTCTCCTGTGACTTTCTTCAGTGACTCCTGGTTCATTATCCACGGGTGGCTACAGAATATTATGATTATGTTGTTTTTAAGGTGGATGCTGTATTGTTTGATTGATTGATAATTTTATTAGACAATAAACATATATATGCAGTACAAAAAAATAGGTACAGCTATACACAAGTATGGTCTAAAAGGAGAATCACCGAAGAAAGACCTTGCGGTCTTGTTTCCATTCGGGTCCCATACTGTAATGCTGTCTTTATTTCTTATGTTCTGTCTGTTCAGCAACAAAGGTCTGGTTTGAGGACTTGTGTGCTTGTGTGGAGAGACGCTAGACGTTCGTACTTTGCGAGTGTCATGCGGTGTCTTTATAGCGTTCTATGCAGATCGCTACTATTACAAAACGTGTTCGTACATAAACATTATGATTTCAAATAAAGCACTGCATGTCATGATAATGACAGTCATGTTTCAAGAAATGTATCATATAGGCTATAGGCCTACTGTGTTAACAGCAAAGAGATTGTATGTAGCCTACATCAATTAAGTTTGTATTTGAATGTCATTTTTTCAATGTCTTGTGAGAGGGCAAATTTGTAGGCATGATATCTTTAGTAGAATCCATGTAGGGCAATTGACAGCATCTTTTGTGATAGCTAGAGTATAATAAGAGTTTCTTAGTCTAGTTTTAATTTTAAATAGCTTGAACAATATTAATTGAACCACCATTTGAGGAATGTTCAAATCTTTAAATCCTTTTTTGAAAACATCTCCAATAACAGGCTTGTGGTATAGTTGAGGCTTTGTAAAATTAATGTAGGTCTATGCCTATATATAAAATGTTGTAATAATTGTATAGTAGTCTGCAATTCTGCCCACATAATTTGTTCATTAAGTTGAGTGCATTCTGCATTCTTGAGTGAACATTAAGTGAACAAAACAGAAGGCAAAGATGTTCTGTTAGATTTATTTCAACATTTTTAAATAAACGAACTGTATAAAAAAGACGCTCCACATTCACGTGAAAAAAAAAAAAAGTTCCACATCCATGTTTCAAAGAAAACAACAACAACTACAACAACAACAAAACACTCAATGATCATCATCCTTATCTTTGTTGGTGGTAGTGGTGTGTGGTGTGGGTGGTGCTGGTGAGGTTGATGGGGTGATGTATAATGTGAAGTTTAATGTGTTGTCATGCTGTATGGTGAAGTGTTCTTGTTGTAATAGCAACTGGGTGACTTTGAATGTATCATTCTCTCTTAATGACTGCATTTCGTCATTCATTGCATCTATCCAGTGCTGTGATTTGGTTGACAGTATGGCATCCTGGTAGTTTTGTGGTATGTCACAAACAGCTCTATAACATGAATCAACACAAGTTACTAGCCTGTCTGCTGTGTCTTCAGTGTCATAATCCTGTAAGTGGACAGGCTTTCTTCTAGCTCTAGGTGGGTTCTTTCTACCCTGACTCTCAGTGCTAGGCTGTTCACCTTCAACCTCAGAAACATCATTTTGAACACTTTGACCAGTTGCATTTCCCAATTTTTCATCATCATTTTCCTCGTTATCAAGGACCGTGGGGTGTACCTCCCTGTCCTGATATTCAATGTGTGGCCCATGTGTCTGTGTTTCTTTTTCATTGACAGTTTTGTTTTTTGTTTTGTGAACTTCACAAGCCTGTGTTTTTGGACCTTTTCTGTGTCTGGATAATACACAAGATAAGCTGGGCTGTTCTTGTCGTACCCAATGAAACGACCCTGCTCACATCTGGAATCTAGCTTCCCTTTTTCTTGTGTGTATGCAAAACACACAGACCCAAATTTCTGAAGTTTGGACATGTCTGGCTTCTTGCCTGTGAGCATCTCGTAAGGTGTTTTTTGTGTGCGTCTACTGTAACACCTGTTTCGCACATAGGCGGCTGTTTGAATGGCATAATTCCACATTTTGTCTGGTAGTTTGCTGTCAAATAGAATACACCTGCCCATCTCATAGAGGGTTCTCCAACCTCTCTCTGCCGTACCGTTTTGGTGAGCTGAATAGGGTGCAGATGTCTCATGCTTAATCCTATTTTTGGTTAACAGTGCTTTGAATTCCTTGCTTGTGAACTCGCAACCGTTATCAGAACGTAGACATTTAATTTCTCCGAAAGGGGCGGAGTCGGCTATGAACCTTTCAGTAGCATGTACTGCATCACTTTTGGATTTGAAGAAATACACAGTAATAGCACCTGAATAGTCGTCTGTAAAAGACTGTGCATATTTGTGACCTTCTATGCTTGGGGTTCTCATTGGACCAGCTATATCAGTGTGGACCAGCTGTAAAGGCTCTGGAGCCTTTTTGTCTGCCTCTCTATTCCTTGTCTGTGTGAATTTTCCCATTGCACATATTTCACACAACTGTGCTGGCCTGGCTACACTGCCTCTGATCTCCATACCCTCTTACCACACCCATTAACTTTTGAACATCCTCATAATTGCAATGACCCAATATTTCATGCCAAGTTTGCATGTCGTGGCACATATTGCATTTATCAACATTTTTCTCAACAGTTGGCAAGTACTAGAACAGATTACCACTCTCATGGAAGTCAAACCTGTCCACCTTCTTGGTGATCATGTGACTGTCTCCCTTCTTGAATGTCACTGTTGCTCCTCCGTTTGTCGCTCTTGCCACTGAGAATATGTCGTGTGGGTAGGTTGGCATATACAGTGCATCCCGGAGCTGTGCTCTCTGTTGTCGTCCCTTGTTGTCTAGCAGGTAGATCAGCACTGTCCCTCTGCGTTGCGCCATCCCGCTGCACTTGGTCCCGTCCGCCAGCTCGATAGATTGGGTGTCGGGCTGGAATGTGTCGTCGAAGCTCTTGAACTTGGCGATGTCGTTGACGATGTGAGACGTCGCTCCAGCGTCGACCATTATTCCTTTCATCTTTACGTTGGCTGATGGCCTCTCCTTGTTCGCATGCTTGGCCATGAAGCAGTGATCCCCGCCGTCGATGTCCTCCTCTTCTTCTGCAACTTTTCTGGCTCCGTCTTTTCCTTTCTTCCTGCATAGAGACTCTGCATGTGTGTTGCTCCTGCAGTGACTGCACCAAACTTTTTGGGTACACCTGGTTCTGATGTGTACTTTTTCTCCACATTTGTAACATACCAGAGTGGCTTCCCCTTCCTTCCTGTGTGTCTTGGTGCCTTGTTTGCTTTGCTTCGTCATGCTGGTCTTCATCACGCTGTCTACAGAACCAGTTGTCCTCATCTTCCCAGATTCTTCATAGACCCTCAGTCTTCTCTTGAAGTCCTGGAATGTCACGTTGTCCTCATTTTGTGTAACGTGGACAGCCAGTGGTTTGAATGAGTCTGGCAGTCCATTCAAAATGGTGGCGACAAGCAGCCCGTCACTCATGTTCTCTCCTGCATCACGAAGAGCTGCAATTATATTCTCAGCCCTAATCGTAGTCAGTAACAGTCTCATTCCCTTCCATTTTTATGGTGGTCCGTGTACAGGTTTAGAATCCTGGGCTTGCTTTTTCCTGAATAATGCTCCCTTAATAATTTCAAGGCTTTTCTTCCATCATCGGTTGCATCATGTCTTATCAATGACAGGCTCTTATCATCAAGTGCATTCACTAACTGAGCGTAACAGTCTGCATTCTTTGCTGGATCTGCAGCTACTGCAGCCTTTTAGGCGGGAGTCTCTCGGCGCCGTCTTAGCTTCCCGTGGCTAATGGTTCTTCTCTTCGCTGTTGCCTTGTAGCTCTAGACTTGCATTCCCTGGGCCCATCACCTGTGAAGCAGAGTTTGCGTCGCGGTGGAGATTTACTTGAACTCGATTGTAGACACTTATATCTTTAGCCTACGCTTGCAGGCATATTTATTTATTAATAAAGTGAACAGGCGGGAAAGATGCGGCTGTGCTGCCGCTCTTCATTCAACATCATTTCAGTCTGTCAGTGACACCGGAACAGGTAGTAGGTGTAGGTGTCACAGAGGTAGAGTCAATACTAGAGGGAACGCTGCCCTCTACAGGACACAATGAGTAAGGGCGCACCTATAATGTCCTTATACCTTAACAATCCCAATCATTTTAATTTAATATATTTGCATTAAAAGCTCATCACATGTCACACGGACACACATTTATTTGTGGTCACAGTTTGTCGTGCAAAACGGGATCACCTCACTTTGCGTTCTCTGTCCTCGCTGTTCCGCCTGCCAAATGGCCACGGCGATGATACACGCGCTACTACGGTCACCTACGACTTATTTCTACTACCACTGAAATCTACACGTCTGGATATTCATAACGCGCGGCGGCCACGGCATCCACTTCTCTCCAAACTTTTACACGGAAAAGTTAGGGGACCACAGTACAGTGCCGTTAGCCATAGCCTAGCTTCCTAACTCAAATCAGTTGTATTGCTTTTCATTGAACGGGAGCGCTCGAGACACAGCTGTGCGCAAGCATACCTTCCACACCGGACAACCCCGTATCCAGCGCACACCAAACATTATACCAATCATTATACTTTTATAGATTTTCATTAAAAGCTCATCACCGCACAGATCACGTGACACGCACACACATTTATTTGTGGTCAGAGTTTGTCGTATAACACGGCTGCCAGACAGCTGATCACACACGGCCACGCCACGATGGTACACGCTACTACTACGGTCACCTACGACCAGCTTGAGAGTTGTGCCTATTTCTATTTTCAGTCTTATTGTTCTTTTTTTTTTTTTTTTTTTTTGGACTGAACGCACCAATGCACTGGATTTATGCTGTGTAGAGCAGTGGTTGTCAATGTGTAGTCCAGGGACCACCCTACGGTCACTAAGCGGTTTCCAAGACAGTCCACAGGGGAAAAAAAAAAAAAAAAAAAAAACATAAGGAACCAAACCAAATAGACCTCACGGGCCTGTAAGTCAGTGTAGAAACGAAAACAAAGGTACCCTTACTGGTCCGTGTGGTTATGTTAGTACACTCTTGTGGGTACAATGTGCATGTAAAACTGGGGTGGTGGTCTTTGAATTAAATTAAATTTATAATCACTTGTATAGTTCTTACTAGGACAAAAAGACCATCAACAGGAAAGAAATATTATTTAAAAGGTGTCATTTCGCTTCATGTTAAAATGTCCACGTTTTTTCGCGTATGTGGGGATGACAATAAGAGCGCTTAAAATGTGCATTACTGAACACCGGAGTGACATTAGAAATCAAAATATGCGAAGCCCAGTGGCAGCGCATTTTGTACAGGCGGGCCATAATGTCTCCGCCTTAAAATATATTGGAATGGAAAAAGTGGAAAAATCGCGTAGGGAAGGAGACTGGGAGTCTCTCCTACTAAAAAATGAGAAGCATATTGGATTTACAAATTAAGCACTCTTAAGCCTTTTGGTATGAACTTGGATATAAGACCATTCCTGTAACTATGTCTTGGTTTTCCTTGGTGTACTCTCTGATATATCATTAATTGAATTAATGTTGATATTTCTGTCTGTATTAAGTGTGTATATTGTGATTTTTTTTTAAACCTATGTATTAATGAAGGTATGGCTCCTTATTTGACTATCTATTGTGGGTGGTCACATACAGCCTCTTGGCTAATGAACTGATTGAATGACAACACCAATAGGTATTGGACCCGATGAGATTTCCCAAGAGTTTCTCCGCGAAGTCCCCACTCCAAGCAAATGCGATAGGACGCCAGTCTGCATTGGCTGTGGAGAAAAAAAAAAAATGTTTTCGAACATTCGACTTCATGCGTGTCATAGCCTTCCAGTACATTTGCACTATAGGGGGTCAAAAAGTGCCTGGTCACGTGATTCATATACACGTGCAAAGCCATAGCCTACAAAGCATTTCGTAGCTTCCTGTTGTCCCCATGTTTTGGGACAGTGTCAATAGAAGTCTGTGTAAAAGAGCAGCCATTGCACTGACCCCATGAAGTGAATGGAGTTTGCATCATTTTATACTCACTGCTATCCTACTATGCCAATCTCAACTCCGGTACAATAATGTCTGCATACATATTTTTTCTATACTGACAATAAGAATATAAGTAAATACAGCTGTTATAAAAACTGCATTTTTAGCATGTTTACATGAAATTCCAATACAATGACTACATGTTGAAAATAGAACGCAGTAGGAAAGTAGTTGAAGCAATGTTATTACGTACTCTGTAGAAAGATGACCATTCTCTCCTTCTGGCGTCGGACGCTTCTCCCAGTTGACCCTTTTAGCGAGGAAAAAAGTTTCCAGGACTGCTCGGTGGAGTAGATGAACTAAATCCTCCAATTCAGTTATACATCCATGTCCAGAGGCGAGATCATCGCTGCTGTTTTCATCTCCTGGAATCTCCTCACCATCCAACTCGTCTGGCCTCCATTTCCATTCGGGCCAGTCTTTGCAGCACAGACATTCTACAGAAAGTGGCTTACATTTTCCACATTTACACCAAAACAAACTTTCAGTTCTCTGTGGATTTTCATCTTGTTGACTTGCAGAAGCCGCTGCAGCAGCGTCTAGACAGCTACATTAAGCATCAATGGATTGGATCCCGTATAGCACTGTATATCCTCGAATTATCTGCAAGCAAGCCCCGAAGGGCCGCCCACACCCGCTCCCTCCGTTACCCAATTTCAGGAAAGGCACAATCAGCGTAGGAAAAGCCATAATAGATCCTCAACAATGGTTCATCGCCAAGAGCAGATTTAATAGTCAGATTACGCCTCAAATGGGCTCTATGGCAGCCAAACTTCTAGGATTGCTGTTCTTGAAAAGCTTAGCTGATCTTGGAAAAGCACAGCTCAAAATATCAATAGGAAAGATCCATATTGTTCACCCACCAGTAGGGACAAGCGCTTTTAGCTTGTGCAACTCAAGCCAATATATCCGCCCCTCACGGAGCACCGTCAATTCAAAACTCGTTTCACCCGCCCCACCCACAGGGCCCTATCAACACAACTCCAGACGACTACCCACCGACGGCCGTCCCCCGGAGGGGCCCCAGACTCGTCGTTGAGCTCATCAACTCCACCGCCTGTCGACGGCCGTCCCCCGGAGAGGCGCAAGGCACGTCGAAGGAGGTCCAAGTACTTGCAGAGGCCGGGCCTCAGCGGGGTCCCTTGTGACACAGCGCGCACTGGCCACCCATCGTTCGACAGCAGCTCCAGCACCCAATGACGGCCGTCCCCCGGAGGGGGCACCAGGCTCATCAGTAGGACCCGGGAGACTCCAGTGCCCGTTGACGGCCGTCCCCCTAAGGGGGGCAAGGCACGTCGAGGGAGTGTCAGTACATGCTGAGGCCGGGCCCCGGCGGGGCCCTTTATGACACAGCACGCGTTGGTCGCTCACGTCCTTTTGAACGTTCACCAACAGAGTTTTGTTACGACTTGATAGGAGGGGGCTCACGCCGCCCAAACCGGCCGTCCTGTCACAGTACTAATATTAACAATATAAATTTACCATCCTAGGTCGACCGGTTATTTCTTGTACAGCGTAGCCGATCCAGTGGTTTATGAAGAGGCGAGCCCTGAGAGGATACATGAACACGACAGGGATTTAGTACCTCAACTGGATAAGATTTGGTAGTGAAGGTGAATCCAGACTAACCAACCTCACTGTTCTCCATAGGAACTTTTCCTTGCTTTTAACGCCTTTTACGCCCATCTCTTTGAGCGTCTCCGAGTTTCTGGGGAACCATAGGCCCCTGGCTCCAATCGGGAACCCGTGTACATCCACTACTTTGAACTTCGGGAATTTTCTCAGCAGCACCTCCTTTAGGGGCGAATATTTGTCTACTTTTTCTTGGTAAGCGACCTCTAGGGTACCAGGACCTCTCTCAAATTTGATGGTTACATCTAACACTATTATTCGTTCTTGCTTGAATAGTACGAGGTCGGGTTTCAGTCTGCTTCCGTCGGGTAGCTCGATGTGGCGCTCCGCCTCTACCCTCCAGCCCACTTTCTTTGCAAAATATTCTAAGTGTTTGCAAATTTTATTGAGACGTGCGCACCTGCTCCTAGACACTGCCTTACAAGCCCCAACTACGTGATTGAGCGACGCGGATACGAAGCCGCATCTCCGGCAGTGTTTCCTCCGCTGTTGTTGACCCCTAGCCAGTGCCTCCCTTACCGGCACCACTGACCGGCTCCTGAGCCTAAGCGCAAAGTCAGAATTATCTATGGAGAATCCTTTCTGTAGTGGGTCCCTGACCCAGTGGTTTGACACCTTATCGTCTTTAAACTCCCTGATCCCAAGTCCTTGCGTCGGTTTGGACGCCCATATGTCAAACTCAAGACCAGGACAGTCGGACGGTTTCGGCGTCTGTTTCCATTTGGGTCCCTCACCTTCACCCACTTCTTCTTCTCCCCATACTGGCAGGTTCTTGTCCGTGCCCCCTGCCAGCAGCCACAGCTTTTTGAATTTTGCTGGGCCGCACATCTTGTCTGCCATAAGTCTTGTCACAGCGTCGTCCGATGCGCTAAGCCGATGTGATCTACGTACTTGCATTGCCGGGATTACTCTACTGAGTTTCATTATGCCCAGCCCGCCGCTCTTGTTTTTAGCATATAGCAGCCCGTCGGCCGTGCACAACGGCAATGAGAGCCAATTCTTGACAGCATCCCTGATTCGGGAGTCGATCACTAGCAGGTCGTTGGCCGACCTGACTGTCAGGTCGGCTTGGTAAAGTATTCTTGGTAGGGCATACTGGTTGAGTATTTGAACCTTGGTGAGGGGCGGGAGAGCTTTCACATTGATCGCTTTATACCATTTGTTGAATACGTCTTTGAAGTCAGGTGCTATTGCTCCTTCAACAGTGTCTATTCTAAGGCCTAAGTAGGGCCTAGCATCACCTCCCTCTATCAAAGTGAGTGGCGCTCCTCCCAACTCCCAACCAACATCTTCATTTAAAGCAAACGTGCCCCGAAAGTGTTCGACGAAAAACCCAAAGCATTTCTTTGCTTGTACTCTAAGCCCTGTGGCGTCGCTGAATTGTTGCAGAATTTTCAAGTTGAGTTTCATACCCTCAACTGAGCTGCTAAGTAAGACTAACTCATCCGCAAACGCCAGCGCAGCTATCGATTCGTCTCCCACTTGTACTCCCACTCCTTTGTCTTGTAAGGTCAGCAGGAGTGGGTCCATGGCAAGGTTGAATAGCAGGGGGGAGAGTGGGCATCCCTGCTTAACTCCTACCAAAAGATCAATGGGTTTAGACAGACCTTGGCCGGTTTTGACCCTCGTGAACCCTCCCCGGTATAGAGACTTTAAAAGCTTTAAAATATGTGTATCTAATCCCCTGGCTTCCAGGGTCGACCAAATGTGATTATGTGACACTGAATCAAATGCTTTTGCTAAGTCTATGAATACTACTCCTAGAGGGAGATTTTCCTCTTTCCTTGTCTTGATCAGTCCGTTTAGGATTAGCATTAGATTTTGACCACCTTCTTTCAACTTTGGGAACTTACACAAAATGATACAATTGGTTGCAATATCTTTCTCTGTAAACAACTGTACCAAAAGTCTGTCCCTGTCATTTTTGGAGTTTGGAGAGTTCCTTCCTCAACAGGGTGTTGACTCTCCGCAGGGTCTTATTCTCCTGCTGGAGGAGCATGCAGGGCCGCAGGCGGCATTTTGTTGGGGCAGGGACTGTCGGGACCAGTGCACGTTCTTCAAATAAGACATCCAGGTCGGTCACCATTTGCTCCTTGTTTGATGATCGAAGGGCTTTAAGTTGCCTCGTGGCCAATTTATAATGAATTGGCCGAAGCACCTTGATCATCTTGGCATTAGTAATGCCCTTGTGTTTGCTTCGGAGATGGTGCCTAGGATTCATAATTTCGACCATGCTCTCTGTCTCCTTGAAAAGGGGACACCTGACAAGTTCCCCCTCCACGGGAGTCCTGTCGGTACCCAATGAGCATAGGATGCGCTGCTCCTCCGATCCTCCTTTAAGGTGGTGCACCTGCTTAAGATGTTTGTCCACATTTAGGACACTTAAGTGGCACACCGGGCACCAATTGTCACTGCCCTCTGGGTAGTACTCCGCCATTTAACCCGTTTAGTTTAGGGTTACCTTAGTTTGTTATGCCCAGAGGACTGTCCATTGAGCATCTGTGCTCAGAGGACTGTCCTTTGGGGCACACTTGGGAGTAAGTATAGCAGGTGAGTATGGTCTAAAGAACCTAAATAGTTACTTACTTGAATAATGTAGCCCTTCTCCCTCGAGCCGATTCGGTGCGCTGTGAGGACCTCCTCGTCTGTCATGTTGGCGTGTGGGCCGTTTCGGTGTCCGAACATGCAGGCCCACAGGAGATTCCACGCCCCGTACAGTTTTGTCCGCAGAGCAAAACTGAATTCCCCCCTGAGACGGACGCCTCGATCTCAGCTGTAAACAGAAGCACAGAATGCCACACGGGTTATTGTTGAATGCTTCAGACACGCAAGATGCACAGGCAAAAGGACAGTCCATTCACCATAGCCGTGTGACGATAACAACTGCCAAATTGGAGATGGGCTTACCCAGGAGCTTTGGGAGCTCCTCGGAGGCCAACCTGAGGCAGGTTCGCATCTCCTCGGTGCTGTGGAGTTTCTCCGCCTTGTCTATTTTCACCTTGTGCTGGTGGCGGGTGCGGTTGCTTTTGTTTGACGAAATGATCCCATCCAGCACCCGCACTACTGTGGTAGATGCCTTCGTGGAGAGGCGGCAGCCGCTGGGGGGGCAGTCTCTGAGGTACTTAATAAATGAACGGACATTTAGCAAGTAGTGCTGCAGCGTTGTGCACTCAAATTGCCGTTTGACGTCAGCCACCCACCTGTTGAGAGTGAAAACGTGTTTAGCATTTTTTTTTTAAACAAACACTCCAACGCGCACGTACACAGAGAGATCAATCGACTTTACTCACGCAGTAATCCTGGCCCGGTTATTGAGAAACACCCACTCATGGAGGCGGGCCTGGCCGTGCCCCATGTACAGAATCCACGCCTTAACCCGGCTGATCTGGCTCGTGACGTTCGTCTTCCTCGAACTGGATTCATCCAGTCCGAGGAGGTGTTGCGAGTATTCGTGGATGTACTCTTCTGTGAAAGACAACATGTCAAAAGTTATCTCAGCGATTCAGTTGTTGCAGAATTTGTCAAAGCGCAGTGCGTTTGGCATAGGTCAATTTCTTACCGACTTTCGGAGGGAGGTTGATGTCCCGCATGATGTTGCCGCGTCCCCTCCCCACCTTCCACGAAAGCACCCTGGTGGGCGTGGCCCGTTTAGTGGGGGACGGGCGTTTTTCAACCTCCTGGGCTTCTTTGGTGGGCGTCAGCCTGCACCGTTTCAGATGCAGGCTGAGCCTCTTTGCGTTCATAAACTTTTCCTCGCGAGCTTGTGCCTGTGAAAGTGATACACAAAAAGGGCTGTGTAAGTATAGCAGGTATGATCGGGGGAGGGGAAGGACTTTTATAGCACAATACCAAATGTACAGTCCAATTGGGTATGTGTAATTGAAGTGGACTCCCATCCCCCACCCCTGTAATTTGGCTGCCTCCAAAGCACTTTCTCTTCACTTTCCCTTCTCTCAACGATCGGGGGAGGGCAGGACTTATAGCACGATATCAAATGGACAGTCCATTGGGTATGCTGGAAGGACTGTGTCCATTTGGCACCTGATTTGGCACCCAACATACTGTCCATTTGGGTATGTGTAGGGGAGGACTTATAGCACGATGGATACCAAATGGACAGTCCATTGGTATGCTAGAAGGACTGTGTCCATTTGGCACCTGATTTGGGCCATGCAGCACCCAACAGACTCCCATCCCCCACCCCTGTAATTGAATTGCAATTTTGGTGACTCGAAAAGACTTTCTCTTCTCTCAAGGATCGGGGGAGGGAAGCACTTGTATTGCAGAATACCGAATGGACAGTCCTTTCGCCATTGTACTACTGCTGTGCTATGCTCCGAGGACAGTCCATTGGGCTACTGCTTTGACAAATGCTATGCCCAAAGGACTGTGACCATTGGGCTACTGCTTTGACAAATGCTATGCTCAGAGGACTGTTCGTTGAGCATCTGGTTTTGTAAATGCTATTCCCAGAGGACTGTTTGTTGAGCATCTTGTTTTGTAAATACTTTGCTCAGAGGACTGTCATTTGGGGCCCACTTACATACCCACTTACGTACATCCTAATAGAGTGCTGACAATGACCCGTGTGACCTCAGACTGATTAGGTCAGGTAGGTTAGCTTAGGTCTACCTGTACTTGATTTCTTAACAACTTACAAAGTCATGTAAGACAACCATAAAGAAATACAAATAAGAGTGAAATTCAATTAGTTTATTATAGGGCTCAGGAGGTAGAGCAGGTCGTGAAATGGTGGACCATTGTAAAGCTGTATAAAAAATAAAATGTATTGAAATAAGGTGTCGTCCATCCATAAAATACATAAAGTGCCCATTTTTTTTTTTTTTTTAATTCCATTAATTAAAACAAATATATGAATATAAGACTATGTTTTTTTCCTAATGGAAACATCCCAAAAAATGAAGTCGTCTTATATTCAGGGGCTATACTATTTGACATTCAATGTTCTTTTTTCTGTAAATGGGTCTTGAGAAATGAGGGTCGTCTTATAAACGAGTCGTCTTATATTCGGGACAATACGGTAATGTCCCCAGTAGGTCACAGGCTTCTTAAGATGGTCTGGGATCACACTGGGAATACAGAGAAACGATTGGCATTCTAAAAAATCCACTACATTCCTTCCACAGGTTCAAGTCAGTTTTTAAGAGTGATTGAGGCGCTCACCTCGGCCGGGTCCTCCTCCTCCTCCTGGGAGGTTGACAATCCCTCCCCACATGCCCCCGCCGCTGAGGTGGTGGTGGGGTCTCCCGGAGGGATGCGGTCCTCCTCCTCCGACGATGGGGTGTTCTCCACCTACAAGATAGACACAGATATGTTGTTATCCCAAGGACAGTTGGTGCTACATGCATGTCTAAATGAAATGTTATGCCAAACACAATGTAAAAGACTTGAAATACCTCTGGGTCGGAGTCTCCCCCCCCCATCACATTTACTTTACCAAAAAGGACCGTTGGCGTGTGCTCCTGGCAGAATTAAACAAAGACATTTAGTCAGATGATCAGCGGTCTAGACAGACAGACAGACAGACAGACAGGTTAATACATACCTCTGTGCGGCCGCCTTTTGGGCCCGGGCCCTTGCCCGAGGCGGGCGTTTTGCCCCTGCTCGCCCTTTTTGAGGTGGCCTCACTATGGCCTGGCTCCTGTACAATGACCACAAACAGGCATAGGCATAAACAATAGGGCTAACAGTCAGTTGGACAGTCAGACAGAAAGAAGGACATACAAACCTCCTCCTCCGGTGCCATCCTTTTCTCTCTTAGTAGCCGCTTGTAGTGGGTTTTTTTTGCCACACAGGCCTCAAGCTCCCTTTTTAGTTTAACGTTTTCGAGCCTCAGCTCATAGCAGAGCCTGCATATACGCAGTCCCGCAGGGGGGGTTGTGCTGCTGCTGCTGCTTGAGGCCTGTGTTCCTGCAGAAGGGGTGGGCTGCACCCCTGGGGCTGGTGGAGAAGGGGGGGGCTGCACCCCTGGGGCTGGTGGAGAAGGGGGGGCTGCGCCCCTGGGGCTGGTGGAGAGGGGGGCTGCTCCACGTCAGAGTCTTCCACCTCACTGTCGACAAAGTCCGGGATAACATAGTCCAAGTCAAACCGGCCAACCAGGGGCACGGTCGGATTCGTGGCCCGTATCTTGGCCAGTTCGGCTTGAACCTTCATCCACCTTGCCTTGTGCCGCAATTCTTTTAGGTAGCGGTGGGGGTTTTCAGCCTCAGCTGCATGTTTAAGTTGCAGGTGCCTTTTGAGCCTTTGCCCAACAACGTAATTGCAGCCGTCCACAGGGCACGGCATCTGCTGGATATTAATCCTGAAGCGGGGAAGGGCGAGCATTAAAGCCATTTCTTTGTCGTTGTTGATGCCATGAATACGCGTGAAGTGCTCCCTTATATGTAGGCGCCACTTGCCACAGCCAGGCCAGGCGCACCTGGCTTCTCCGGGCTGCTTTCTGACCTGAAACAAGATACAGACATTATTCAACTCAGAGGCCCCTCTCAGTCGTATAGCCAATGTACTGTCCTCAGGGCAAATCATTTGCTAAATCACATCCCCAAAGGACAATGTCTATTGGGCACTGAATGAACAGATTCAGTGCTCGGTGGACAGTAGATTGGGGATTTGATTTGGCAAACAATAACACTATGACACTGTTTAAAACACCAAAACTCCTTCAAACTAGCAACAACAGTTTAGTTTTAGCTTACATTCTAACTTCCACAGGTAAGTATTTCAGGTAGGTATGGTTTGGGGTTAGCTTAGGCTTTCTTAATTCCACAGGTAAGTATTTCAGGTAAGTAGGGTTTAGCGTTAGCTTAGGCTTTCTTTCTTCCACAGGTAAGTATTTCAGGTAAGTATGGTTTGGGGTTAGCTTAGGCTTTCTTAATTCCACAGGTAAGTATTTCAGGTAAGTAGGGTTTAGCGTTAGCTTAGGCTTTCTTTCTTCCACAGGTAAGTATGGTTTGGGGTTAGCTTAGGCTTTCTTAATTCCACAGGTAAGTATTTCAGGTAAGTAGGGTTTAGCGTTAGCTTAGGCTTTCTTAATTCCACAGGTAAGTATGTCAGGTAGGTTTAGATTAGTTAGTAGTTCAATTAAACTCAAAATTACACCAAATTGTCAAGTATGTAAAAGTCAATGCAAACAAGTATGGCAGGTAAGAACAGTTCATTTGCAAAAAAACAGGTAAATCCGTTTTTATAAATGTTCACAAATCCTGCTTTTTATTGTGCACTGCCAGTAATATCAAACTGAAATTTGAGGTTGTTTAGAATGGAATATATTGGATTTTGCAACAAAATGGGTTTCATATTCTAATGTAATGCTAACTTAACCATGATTTTCAAAGGTCAGCTTATTTTTCCCCAAAATGGCATTTAGCTGTGTTTGCAAATGAACTCTTCAGTATGCTATTCTATATGTCTTCAATTTATAATACTTTTTTAAAATATCAAACCTCCTTTAAACAACTAAAAAATAAAGTTGACTTACCCTAGGAGCCATGGTCAATCAATCAAAAGGTTCAATAAAAAAGGAGAAAAGTTGCTGGTTGAGCTGGAGGTCTTCTTGTCTGGAGAGGTTCCTCTCAGTAAGAAAGGCAGGAGAAGAATGAGTCCACAAGCCTGTGCTTTTATACTCTGCTGGCTTGTTGCCAGCTGATTGGGTGCTGGCTTGTTGCCAGCTGATTGGATCACCTGATTTCAACCCAACCCACAGAGGTTTGGTAAATGCAATGCCCAGAGGACTGTCCATTGAGCATCTGATTTTGGCATTGAGGATTGAGCATGAGGATTTGACAGCACATATTTTCATTTATTTTTTAAATTCTGTAGGTGCTATGGGAACCAAACAGGGGTCTGTTTAATCGCCTTTCAATGCTGTTTCATAATATGTCACGTTTTAGCTCCTGGGGGCTTTCTTTAGGTGAAATATTGGTTTAAGAGTTGAATTGAGCCACCAAATGTCCACCTTGCATACTGTATTATAGCATTTTGAAACTTTAAAGAGCTCCTGCTCCAAAACCATGATAGATGACGACTCCACATTCCTACTGTGTATTATGTTATATCTCTTGATAACACAGCTGCATTATGGTAGTGTGTAGTGCACCAGAAGAGAAATAGGAGACGAAAAAATACCAACCATGTCCAAGGCTGTGCTACAGGTTTGGAAAATACAATGCCCAAAGGACTGTCCTTTGGGGCACACTTGTACATCCTAATAGAGTGCTGACACTGACCTTTGTGACCTCAGACTAATTAAGGCCACAGTTTGGTTCTCACAGGCACCAGTGACCCCGAACTCACACCGAGCGATGTCTGTGACCTCCCAAGTCTGGTGTCGCTCTGCACTCGTCATTACGTGGCCCCTGAATCCATGGGTAGTTTAAAACGTGCTAAAGTACCCCTTCGAAGGGCGCTACTAGCCCGATTCCGACATATGTCGATCTGCGCTGCTCGTAGAGCATCCCTGCGGTGGTCCCGTGTCTCTACGTGGCTCGGTCGGCCTGCAAACAAGGTGTCCAGATACCAAATGGACACCTTGTTTGCAGGCCGACCGAGCCACGTAGAGACACGGGACCACCGCAGGGACGCTCAGAGCGCCGTGGCGATCAACATATGTCGGACTTGAGGCGTCAGAAGCTGTAGAAAAAAAGTTGGTCTCAAATGATCAACTCTTCGAAAGGGTGTTAGAAGCTATGCCCCTGACACCCTTCTGAGCAAAGTTGACCCGAATCGAGGGGCTTTTTTTCTAGAGCACGTGCGGGGTCCATCTCCTAGATTCTGAATGTTGGGCACAAGGGGTGTCGTCACTAAAATTTTGGGGTCCCCCGGTGGTACCACGGCCGATCCGTGGCCAAAAAAGGGTTCGAGACCCTAACAGTTGGTCCTGTACCAAGTGGACATCGTCCTTGCTCTTTCGCTCCCATTTCGCTCCTGGGCCACCGCTCGACGCCATTTTCGGCGTGCGCTATCTGCACCCATCCGAGAATAACATACTGTGGGCGTTTGCCGTTATCTAATGCGGTTTCGGCGCAGGAGCCGTTTGAAGGTTTCAAAGTGTCAAAGCAGGCCATATACCCAAGTGACATTTGGGCCTTTTGCCCCCCTTGAGACCAGTTTTTCATCAAAATAGGGGTCTCTGGAGGTAAAACTACACATATTCTGATTCAGCATCGAAAGGTGATTCTACTGACATTGGTTTGGTGTTTGTAGCACCTATAGAACTCCAAATATAACCAAAGGGTGATTTTTCCCGTAATTCTTTGAGGTTACGTAACTTGTATTGGGTCCATGCCCCAGTGGACACCATGTGCTAATCAAGTGCAGGTGTGTGCGTCCTTTGGGCCATGCATATTTGAAAAGCCAATGCCCAAAGGACACTTCACTTTCCAGGCCTTTTTGGGTTGTATTTTAAGTTCTGCAAGTGCTACAAACACCAAACCAACGTCTGCAGAATCGCCTTTCGACGCTGAATCGGAAAACGTCGAGTTTTTACCACCAGAGACCAGTATTGTGGTCAAAATTGGCTTCAGTGTGACTGAAAAAGCCAAGTGTCCTTTGGGCACCCTGCCCGTGCAGGGACTTTTTGAAACTTCAAGCGGCTCCCGCTCGAAAACCGTTGTAGATAACGACTAACCCTCGATACACGTGATTATACGATAGCTGTAGATAACGCACGCAAAGTGTGGCCGCGTGCGATGGTCCAGAAGAGAAATGACAGCAAAAGAGCAACAGCTGTGTCCACTTGGCCTTTTTCGTGCATTTTCGACATTTGACAGGCTCCTGCTCGAAAACCGTGATAGATAACGACAAACCCTCGACACATTTTGTTATTTGACGTGTCCAGATAATGCACGTGAAATGGGGTAGCGTGTGGTGGTACACAAACGAAATGGGAGCCCAAAAGCAACGGTGACCACCTCAAATGTCCTTTGGGCTAATTAGCTCTTCGCTAAATCCCGCCCCAGCCCGTTCTTGGCCAATAACACGTTCGCGAAGGTTACTAAGCAATGGACAATGGACAAGCTCTCAATGCTGGTCAAGATGGTTAAGCGGTGTGCGTATGTAACTTGCAACTCAGACACAAGGTATCCAGAGCGTTTACAGGGTGGCGTTGAATTTTTCCCGTTTCTGAAACCGAAAACACAACTCGAGAAATGCCGGACATGGATTAAACAGTGTGGAAGATCTCACTCACTGAATCCATCGAAAATAACGGGAGACTACTATGTTTGTTCAAAGGTAAGAGCCTAAGTTGTTAGACACGACAACACACTCTCACATTCATGCTACATTATATTGCTGGTGGACGTGGTGCTACATTAATTCAACAATGGTACCGAGGGCGAGGGGGTACAGTAGGTTGCTGAAGCCACATTCTAAACACTAAATGGCGCGTCTCCCTTTTAGCATTTTGTGCATGGACGGCCAACGGATGAGTATCCGAATCCAGTAGCTGCTACTGCTGTCCCCGGTGCTGACCAGAGACGGGAACATTTGGGAGGCTGCAGAAAAACCCCGTCCAAAAGAAAAAGGTTGCGCATAGTAGTTGATAAACAAAGTTGTGCACTTGGAGTGGACGTCGATATTGTGTAGCTTATCATTAGTCAAGCTGATCACACCCGACAGTAACAGAGCCATCTAGTCGGAAGAGTTGCTCATTTCCAACGAGGGCGTAAAATGAAACCAAATGGACCCGCAAGGGTCCATTTGGTTTCATTTTACACTCTTAGGAGTTAGAACATTCTAATAGTCACCATATAAAGTCATATGCATGTTTGCCTGTTTTGTTTCGCAAATCCATATTGTGGACAAAAGCAAAATAAATCTTTAGTTTGGGGGTCTGTGGGGCTAAAATGTCCTCAAATGGTGGTCCGTGGCTCAAATGCTGAATAAATAGTTGGCTCTGGTTGAAAACCCCTGATCTAAGGCTTTCTAACATTACTGTGATGAATAAGACAACATGTCAACGTCCACACAAAGCAAAGCTCTCATTCAGGTTTACATCGGTTTAAAACTGTGATTTGGTGGCATCCATCAGTTAGAATAATAAAACAATAGCTCGTTTTGGTATTGCACTCTTTTAATGTATTTGACTGAATGTCTAACTCAATAAAGCAGGAAACTTGTAACAGAAAATACCTGACAAATATAGTATATCCTGTTTATCATTCATATCCTTATCGCACAGTTTTAATGTACTTGGCTGGAAATCTAAGTCAAAAAGCTAATACTAAAAAGCTAATACTAATATGTTGAACTTAAATATTGTCGGAATGTTAACTCAAATATTGTCACACTGACAGAAAGAGCAGTGGAGAGAGGCCTGCAAGTGCCCCTGCCTCAGACCTCACTGAAGCAGCATCACACTCCAGCACGCAGTCACAGGATGATGTACCACCACCACCACCACCACCACCACCACCACTAGCCTGTACTTCAAACCTAAGTCAAGGTATTCAAAAAATAATCAAAGAAAAACAAATCTATCTTTTTTTTCATATCACCCCACTTAACTGGATCGAAATGTATGCGTTGTAAGTGATGGTCATCCTTACACATGACGTAAAAGTCACACCATGGCATTCCAGTGAGTCCCACCTGCCCCATTATCTGATAAAAATAAGAGTGACTCTCCTTTAGCTTGTAGTTACCATCTGGCTGCCTCTTTAGATAGGCACAGGCATGGATGGTGTCTTTTGTTGGGCACTTAATCTCGATCAGCCCATACACTGTGTTTTCACCATCATGCTCTATGACCTTCCCGTCCGGTGAAGTGCCAAGGTGTGGAGCATGAGGGTTAACCACAAAGCCACATGGCAAAACTGCATTCCCTGTGAGCTCCGAATACTGTGTTACTGCAGTGGACTCCAGGGCTATCCCCCTTTTCATTGCCTGGGTCTGTCTTTGGAGTGGGGTCTTGAGGGTAGCAGCTAGGCTCTCATGGTTCCCTCTCCTTGAGCAGATTCTGTAGAAGTAGCTTGATGTTAGCCGGGGAGATCGTGCAAGGTGCCAAAGATCTGAAGTGTTTTGTTGTCTTGTTTCACGTTCAAGAGCTATTGACTGTGACAGTGTGATGGTCATTTTACTGTAGCAGTTCATATTGCTCTCATTGAGAACTGTAGATACATCTGTTGGTTGTGGTGTCAAAGGGAAATCCGGGAAATCATCAGGCTGGTTTGCAGAATGTAGTGGTCCAGATGTGCAGACGAGAGGAAGCTGTGATAAGGAAGACAAATGAAACATTCATTTTTCTTTTCTTTTTTGCCATTTGTACCATTTACAGGGGCACAACCTACATGCAACCACGAAGAGGAGCTGAGAAGATTAAAGCACACACTAGGACAACAACAACACGAGATTGTGATGCTGAAACTGGAAGTGAAATCAAAGGATAGCCAACTCCAGCAACTTAAACAACAACTTGTAGATCCCAAATATTCCTTCAACCCAGAGGCTCTACACAAAAGTACAGTTCCAGATTACTTCCAATACAACACAGGCTTCACATACCATCAGTTCAATGACTTGTGTACATTTTTCAAAATACCCAATAATCCACTTGCTCCACAAACATCCATTCCTCTTCCATACACA
This sequence comes from Benthosema pterotum, assembly GCA_039105355.1. NCBI lineage: Eukaryota > Metazoa > Chordata > Actinopteri > Myctophiformes > Myctophidae > Benthosema > Benthosema pterotum. The sequence continues at coordinate 34,909,549 of CM076965.1, read as the reverse complement.
AGAACAGACCATAACATCTTATCAATGCCATTGCGCAGTCAGTTTCTACTTATATTAATGAAGTTGAGACATAACTTCAATCACAAAGATTTGGCCCATAAATTTCACATTCCTCTACAGAGTGTCAGCACACTATTCAACAGCTGGATGGACTACACATATGACATACTTGGACAACTGGCCATTTGGCCCCACAGAGAAGTACTTTCACAGAACATGCCCGCAAACTATAAACAGGACTTTCCAAACACATTTGCAATACTGGACTGCACAGAACTACAGATTGAGAAGCCAACATCATTGGTCTTACAGAGTATGACCTATTCAACATATAAACCTGCAAATACACTCAAATCTCTTGTTGCCTGTGACCCACGAGGTGCTGTACTCTATGTGTCTGCCCTTTTCACTGGATCGATCTCAGACAAGGAAATATTCAATCAGTGTGGTATTATAGAGCAACTGCTGGGTTTGATCAAATGTGGCTACCTCAATGTAGGAGATGGAATCATGGCAGACAAGGGTTTTTTGATAGGGAAAGAAGTGGAAGACATTGGGCTGAAACTTAACATTCCCCCATTTTCCAAATCAAACCGGCAGATGCCACACGCAGATGTTGAGATGACCAAAAAAATAGCGAAGCACAGAGTACACATAGAAAGGGCCATCGGCAAAATAAAAAAGTTTAAGATTGTTTCTGATAAGATACGAAACACCCGTCTCAGTAACATAAATCAAATCTGGTATACAGTCAGTATGCTGTCAAACTTCCAACCACACCTCATTAAAGATGAGTGAACCAGTTCCTATTTGTGTTTGTTATGGATTTGTGTTTCTGATATTATTATTATTATTATTATTTTGTTCATTTCGTAAGTCTGTGACAAATGTCCAACACAGGACAACATTGCCATGACCCCTGGCCTTGAATAAAGGATGATTATTACAATCTTGTGTTTATGTTGTGATGTAGAATGATTAAGACATACTCTGATCAGCCAAGTGCTTTACATTTACCCCACTTCCAAGGGGGTAGCTGCTTCCTCCTACAACCACATCGACAGGGGGTCTGTTGACCAGGTAACTGATGGGAGCTCCTGTCTGCTGCTGCAGTAACACCAAGTCTTCATCTGTCACAGAGTTGCTGCCCATACTAGCAAAACATGTACAATATGCATCATTGGTATAAGTATTTGCTGTAGCTGTGTGACCTCAGAAAGATGAACTGATGTAAACTCTGATCCATAGCCTACATCTGTATGTAGAACTATTCAGAGCCTAGTATACACAGCGTTATGCAAACTCTGTTCACTTCATGGGGTCAGTCCAATGGAGGCTCTTCTACATAGACTTCTATTAGGAAAGGGGACAACAAATGGGGACAAGACTTGGACTGTAAGTAGCCTAGGCAGAAATGCATTGGACCCAGGCAACAGCCCAGTTTTAATGATCTTAAATCGCTTTATTTTAGATTTTTAGAGAGAGTAAGACATAAACATTAAGGATACAATACTTGAAAACCATAGATATATTAATATCTATGTTGAAAACAACCTCAGTTTGTCCCTATTCAAGCTGTATGAACGGCGCTCGAGCGCTCAGTTTCTGACCCCTCAATGTCGTAATTATGACATTGGAGGGCACTAACGCTATAGCGTTTATGAACATGAACCATGCCGTATCTGACTGCGCAAACGGCGACACTGTACATTATCTACATACCCTGGTAAGACTCGTGTGGATAATGTATGCCTGCCCCATTTAAATCACTTCACTCCTAAGGTGCATAAAAAATACACAGAGACCCCCCCAGGCAGACCTATTATTTCAGCTATTGGCTCTCTGACGGAAACAATGTCAGCCTTTATCGATTATTCGCTACAACCACTTGTGACCTCTCTAGCATCATTCACTAGAGACTCAATGCAATTTATTAATATTATTAAATCCATTGGACACGTTGAGGAGTCACAGTTGTTGGTGACCATGGACATTGAGTCACTTTACACAAATGTTCCCTTTGAAGGGGGCACGCAGGCGGTAAAATCTTTTTTAGAAAAAAGAACGGAATGCTATCCAAGCACAGAATGCTTGCTGGACCTCATGAAGGAAGTGCTACAATCTAATTACTTTCTTTTTGGAAATACCTTTTACCTACAGACCTCTGGAGTGGCCATGGGGTCCAGGATGTCCCCCAGCTTCGCATCACTGTATGTGGGATTCTTTGAACAAGAAAGGATGTTTAATAAGGAGGTAAATCCATTTCTACAATACATCTCGAATTGGAAGAGATATCTGGATGATATTTATTTTATATGGTCTGGTTCAAAAGACCTGCTGAATGAATTTCATCAATTTATGAACTCCCAAAACGAACATCTCAAATTCACCATGGAGGCAAGCCCTAAGGATTTTTTTTTTGGACATTTTAATAGTCAAGGAAGAAAATAAATTAAAAACAACCCTGTATAGGAAACCGACTGATAGAAACTCTTTACTTCACGGCGACTCATACCATCCTCTCTCTCTCAAAAGGAACCTCCCTATCTCACAATTTAATCGGATCAGACGGATCTGCAGCGCTGACGAGGACTACAAGGCTCAAGCCAGGGACCTCGAGGACCGCTTCAGGCGGAGAGGCTACAAGCAAACGTGGATCCATGAAGCATCATTAAGATTTGCCGGTCCTCACCTGTCACCTCTGACATTGAAAAGTCCATTAAAAAACATTGGCACATCATTAACACTGACCCTGTCCTTAAACAATGTTTACCTCATCCCCCGCGGGTGGTACATAGAGACCCGCTAACATACGAAATATGCTGGTTAGGGCTGATTTGCCCCCCCAGACACCTACACATTTTTTGAGCAACATACCTTCTGGGAATTATCCTTGTGGCAGATGCCAACAATGCAACTTCACACGCAAATCAAACATTTTCAACCATCCACACACAGGTAAAAAGATGGACATTAAAGGGGTCATCACTTGCTCTACAGCCAATGTGATTTATATGCTCAAGTGCCCATGTGGGCTTGCCTATATTGGTAAAACCTCCAGACCACTGAAAACACGCATCTCAGAACACCGTAGCACTATCCGCAACAACTCCATCACAAGTCCTGTAGCTATCCACTTCTGTAACGCTGGTCACAATGTCTCTACACTCAGATATACAGGTATTGAGGTGATTGAACCCCCACGGAGAGGGGGGGACATCAACAAAATTCTGTTACAACGGGAATTATTTTGGATACACACATTACAGACTCTAGCCCCTAGAGGCTTAAATGAAGAATATGACATCAGACCATATTTATGATTAGCATCTGTGGGTTACCTGTACGGGACACCTATTGTACCTTCTATGTATGTGTCCATGGATGCAAAGAGGCCTATGTAACATGTGCCAGGTACATCCAAGCTCATATGTATAGGACTCTCCTTCGGTTTGTTGATCTTTTCGCTTCTATAGTATTGCATATTTCCATGGACTCTCCTTTTTAATATTTTATTTTGGGGTATTGTGGTCATTGTCCCTGCTATATTCACTTAGATATTTTCTAGACAGAGATTTAGAGTAGACAGAGGCGCCTCTCAGGTAGCTAGATGATGGTTTTCTAACTGGAATGTTCTGTGTACCTTTGTGCTTTGTACGAAATTCTGTGCTTTGTAAATATAACTGTTAAATTGTCAATGTAATTGTATGTACTGGCACCCATCCTGATCACCTGACAGGTGACAAATGGTCAATGGACCACAGGTGTGTTGGACCATTGGGGGGGTGTGTATATATATATATATATATATATATATGCCTGTCTATCTAGTCAGTCTGTATAGGTCTGAGGAAGGGCTGCGGCCCGAAACGTCACCTCATTTATAAATAAATCCACATTCGGGAGCATCAAACGGTGTGCAGATTTTCTTTTGTTTGTTTAGTCTTATGATATCTTTAATCTAGCACCCTACCCAATTTGTTTTTTTTGGATGTGCGTGTTCCTTATTACCTTTCTTGCCTGCCCCATTTAGCCTACCTTTTCCGACTGTAGTGACAATCAACAGGTTTTCTTTTTCTGCTCTTTTTTGCTTTGGCCACCACCACAGAGGACACAGGAACCGCTTTTATTTTCGCCCCCCTTGGTTTATGCCATTGTTGTGGTAAACTTGTACATGATGCTCTTATTGGGCTTTCCACTTGAGCGATCATAACATCCAGGGTGTTTATTAACCCCACGATGTGGGAACAATATCCCGGCGCGCTACAAACAAAGGGAAACATGATGATTCTTCAAGGGGCTAAAACATATTATATAGCGAAAAATAAAGGATGTCATGAATGAACCATACCTTAAAATATGACCAGGGCAGTGTATTGACTTACCCTGCAATGCAAGAGCACGGTTGTTCCGTTATATGGTTATCTTTATTCACATGAATGGACAAGACATGAGGAGGCTGCGTTTTGCATTGGGAGCGGTAGCATTTCGCTTCTATTTGGATTTCATTGTCTTTGCTGAGGCGACATGCGATTTGGTGGATGTATTTTTCGAAACCATATTGTAAACCCTTTTGACGTGTTCTGTCTGATATTGATGAACTGTTAGTACTCCAGAAGTTGGAGATTATTTCTTTTGGTACCTCTTCCACGGACATGGAAGTGTATTCCTCCATTGAATAGGTGAAATGAGCGGTGCGCTGGTCATAGACAAGCGCATAGCAAGTTCATTCAGGAAACCTCAGTGCAGTTGCTGCCGGCCCTTTAAAGGGCCGCCTCAGCATCACATTCACATGATTGACTTCATCCAATCACAGGCTCTCACAGGCTATTTAAACTGTAAGTTTGTATTGCTCTTCCTGCTTGCTTGCTGCTGCTGCTGCTCACTCTGATACTGCTGTTCTGCTTATGCTTAATCATTTTGCTGCTAACCCTCCTCCACCCCAGCTACCACCTGTAGATTTGGATCTGCCCTTTGGGTACGGGGGATTCGGAGTCCTTGAGGTCAGGACTGTTGCGCTTGATCTGAGTACCCAAAAAGCAGATCCAATTCATCCGCCAAACCATGATAAATATATTGCTTATTTTATATTCAATAAATGAATATTAAACCCTTCTTGAGTTGTCCTGACTGAACGGCAGGTTCAAGGCAAGCTTGTCCATTGTCCGTTGCTTAGTAACCGTCGCGAACGTGCTATTGGCCAAGAACGGGCTGGGGTGGGATTTAGCGAAGAGCTAATTGTGGTCCTTTGTCGTCCTTTGGGCCATGTATATTTAAAAAGCCAATGCCCAAAGGACAGTTCACTTTCCAGGCCTTTTTGGGTTGTATTTTAAGTTCTCCAGGTGCTACAAACACCAAACCAACGTCAGCAGAATCGCCTTTCGACGCTGAATCGGAAAACGTCGAGTTTTTACCACCAGAGACCAGTATTGTGGTCAAAATTGGCTTTAGTGTGACTGAAAAAGCCAAGTGTCCTTTGGGCACCCTGCCCGTGCAGGGACTTTTTGAAACTTCAAACGGCTCCCGCTCGAAAACCGTTGTAGATAACGACTAACCCTCGATACACGTGATTATACGATAGCTGTAGATAACGCACGCAAAGTGTGGCCGTGTGCGATGGTCCAGAAGAGAAATGACAGCAAAAGAGCAACAGCTGTGTCCACTTGGCCTTTTTCGTGCATTTTCGACATTTGACAGGCTCCTGCTTGAAAACCGTGATAGATAACGACAAACCCTCGACACATTTTGTTATTTGGCGTGTCCAGATAATGCACGTGAAATGGGGTAGCGTGTGGTGGTACACAAACGAAATGGGAGCCAAAAAGCAACGGTGACCACCTCAAATGTCCTTTGGGCTAATTGTGGTCCTTTGGTGTCCTTTGGGCCATGCATATTTAAAAAGCCAATGCCCAAGGGACAGTTCACTTTCCAGGCCTTTTTGGGTTGTATTTTAAGTTCTGCAGGTGCTACAAACACCAAACCAACGTCAGCAGAATCGCCTTTCGACGCTGAATCGGAAAACGTCGAGTTTTTACCACCAGAGACCAGTATTGTGGTCAAAATTGGCTTTAGTGTGACTGAAAAAGCCAAGTGTCCTTTGGGCACCCTGCCCGTGCAGGGACTTTTTGAAACTTCAAACGGCTCCCGCTCGAAAACCGCTGTAGATAACGACTAACCCTCGATACACGTGATTATACGATAGCTGTAGATAACGCACGCAAAGTGTGGCCACGTGCGATGGTCCAGAAGAGAAATGACAGCAAAAGAGCAACAGCTGTGTCCACTTGGCCTTTTTCGTTCATTTTTGACATTTGACAGGCTCCTGCTCGAAAACCATGATAGATAACGACAAACCCTCGACACATTTTGTTATTTGACGTGTCCAGATAACGCACGTGAAATGGGGTAGCGTGTGGTGGTCCACAAACGAAATGGGAGCCAAAAAGCAACGCTGACCCCCTCAAATGTCCTTTGGGCTAATTGTGGTGTCCACTGGGGTATGGCTCCCATACAAGTTACATAACCTCAGGGAATTACTCACACAAGCACCTTTTTGGCTCTCATTTAAATTCTACAAGTGATGAGGCAACAGCGCTGGGCTCATTTTGTTCAGCTTTCAGTGCTGTATCAGAATATGTCGAGCTTTTACCACCAAAGTCCTTTATTGTGATGAAATATGGGGTTGAATGTGAGCAGATGAGTCAAATGTCCACTGGGCATTTGGCCTGCTTTGGCCTTTTGAACCTTCAAACGGCTCCTGCGCAAAAACCGCATTAGATAACGGCAAACGCCCACAGTATGTTATTCTCGGATGGGTGCAGATAGCGCACGCCGAAAATGGCGTCGAGCGGTGGCCCAGGAGCGAAATGGCAGCCAAAGAGCAACGACGATGTCCACTTGGTATAGGACCAATTGTGAGGGTCTCAAACCCTTTTTTGGCCGCGGATCGGCCAGGGTACCAGCGGGGGACCCCAAAATTTTAGGGCAAGCGCTCCTCGTGCCCAACCTAAAGAATCTAGAAGATGGCCCCCCCATGTGCCCTAGAAAAAAAGCACCTCACTTTGGTCAACTTCTGTTCAACAGGGTGTTGGAGGCGTAGCCCCTGACACCCTGTTGAAGAGTTGATCCTTGTAGACAAACTTTTTTTCTACACTTTCTGACGCCACGATTCTGACATATGTCGGTCTGCACTGCGCGTGGAGCGTCCCTGCGTTGGTCCCGTGTCTCTACGTGGCTCGGTCGGCCCGCAAACGAGGTGTCCATTTGGCATCTGATTCAAAATCCCATTGGCGTCAGATGCCAAGTGGACACGGCGTTTGCGGGCCTTCTGAGCCAGTTAGAGAGGTATAACCACCGCAGGAACGGTCTACGAGCAGCTCTGATCGACGCGCTGGGTAGATCGGTCCCGCTGCGCCTTCCCACGGTGCCCTTTGGCACGTTTGAAGGTCCACGCGGTGCCAGGGGGCACGGCTAGCGGCAGGTGGCAGCGGACAGGGCGCACCGCAGGCATCACCTGGTGCGAGTTTTGGGCCGGTGGCTTTAAAGGGGGCCGAGATATACCCTTAATTGGGTCTTAATTGGCGACTCGTGTCCGCTCGCAATTGGACCCTTTAAGGGCGATGTCCTTTGGGCATTGCATCTGGTTTTAGCTTCGGTGTCCCACGGGCACTGGTCGAGTCCCACCCAATACCAGGTGGACAGGGTTTAGCTCCTGACTCACCCTGGTGTCGGTCGGGGGTACTACCGATTTTGGCAGATTTTTTTAATTCACCTAGCGGGGCCCCCGGTGGCCCCAGGCCCCTGGGACCGGGTGCGTTTTGTAGGGAGAAAAATCTAGTTTTTTTTTACCCGCCAAGCACCTATTTTTAGCGGCCCCAGAAAGGGGAGGTGCTGTTGGCTGGCCCGGCGCGACCGGCGAGCAAGGTGCCGAAAACGGCTGGGAGGGCATACCCGGTGGACAATCCTCTGCCCCGTGGACGCAGTATACCCCGCCGTTATCCCCACGAGAGGTCAAAGCAGAGGGGTGCCCGAATGGACCCGGTCCAATCGGACTTGGCCCGTTCTGTGCCGACCCGGCAAACAGAATCTCCCCTTTCCAGGGCCGCTAAAAATAGGTGCGGGGGCGGTAAAAAAAACTAGATTTTTCTTCCTGCAAAACGCACCCGGTCCCGGGTCACGGGGGCCATCGGGGCCCGAGCTGTGATTTTTTGAAAAACCCAAAAAAACCACCGTACCGCCGTCCAACACCAGGGGGAGGTCTTGGGCTAAACCGCTCGGACCCCTGCCGAATTGGACCGTCCAATTCGACAGGTTCTGAAACTTGAACCTTGAACCTTGAAATGGACACGAATTGGACCAGTGCGAATTGGACTCCACACCTGAATTAAAGTGTCTTTATGGATCATTATTTTAGTTCTGAAGGTTTTAGGGACCCCACAATCACGTCACGTAATCAACGACAGGCCTAGTTATCGCACGTGGAATATGGTAGCTCTCGGTGTCACAGGAGAGAAATGGGAGCAAAAAAGATAGTCGACCACGTGATGTCCAAAAGCAACTAGCAGGGCGACACTCTGGTGTCTTTATGGAATATTTTTCAAGTTCTGCAGGTTTTAGGGACCCCACAATCATGTCACATGATCGTCTTTCATTGCTCTATCTTAATACTTCGAGCTTTAGCCGAATGAACCATTGATTGGGTGAAAAATACACGTTGGAGTGAGCCGAAAAGGCCCGACGTCCAATCGGCACTATGTGCGTCGGTGCATTTTTCAACTTCAAACGGCTTCCTCTCCAAAACCGTAATAGATAACGATTCGAGGAAGATATATGTGGTTATTTGGTAGGCCTAGTTAACGCATGTGAAGTATGGTTGCTCTCGGTGTTACAGGAGAGAAATGGGAGCAAAAGAGACTCGAACCTGGTGTCCAAACGCCACTAATGGAAATGGACTGTCCTTTTCGGATGCCCATGTGGCTCCCCTATTGGGCTAGGTTACATATGTAACCACCGTACTATGTGTGCAGGTTACAAGTGTAACCATGGCACTATGCCGCCAGGTTGCATAATATGTAACCACAGTGCACTGGGCATTGGCCCTTCTGTTAGGCCATGACAAAAACAACATGGTACCAAGCATGCAGGTTACATATGTAACCACGGTACTATATGTGAAGGTTACATATGTAACCACAGTGCACTGGGCATTGGCCCTTCTGTTAGGCCATGGCAAACAGAAGATGGTACTAAGTGGGCAGGTTACACATGTAACCACAGTTCTATGTGTGAAGGTTACATATGTAACCATGGCACTCTGTCCGTTTCGCTTTGGACCCACTGATGTAATGGCAAATGGACTGTCCTTTTCGGATAACCCATGTGGCTCCCCTAATGGGGTAGGTTACATATGTAACCACCGTACTATGTGTGCAGGTTACAAATGTAACCATGGCACTATGCCGCCAGGTTACATATGTAACCACAGTGCACTGGGCATTGGCCCTTCTGTCAGGCCATGGCAAAAACAACATGGTACCAAGCATGCAGGTTACATATGTAACCACGGTACTATATGTGAAGGTTACATATGTAACCACAGTGCACTGGGCATTGGCCCTTCTGTTAGGCCATGGCAAACAGAAGATGGTACTAAGTGGGCAGGTTACACATGTAACCACAGTACTATGTGTGAAGGTTACATATGTAACCATGGCACTCTGTCCGTTTCGCTTTGGACCCACTGATGTGACGGCAAATGGACTGTCCTTTTCGGATAACCCATGTGGCTCCCCTATTGGGGTAGGTTACATATGTAAGCACCGTACTATGTGTGCAGGTTATAAATGTAACCATGGCACTATGCCGCCAGGTTACATATGTAACCACAGTGCACTGGGCATTGGCCCTTCTGTTAGGCCATGGCAAAAACAACATGGTACTAAGCATGCAGGTTACATATGTAACCACGGTACTATATGTGAAGGTTACATATGTAACCACAGTGCACTGGGCATTTCTGTTAGGCCATGGCAAACAGAAGATGGTACTAAGTGGGCAGGTTACACATGTAACCACAGTACTATGTGTGAAGGTTACATATGTAACCATGGCACTCTGTCCGTTTCGCTTTGGACCCACTGATGTGACGGCAAATGGACTGTCCTTTTCGGATAACCCATGTGGCTCCCCTATTGGGGTAGGTTACATATGTAACCACCGTACTATGTGTGCAGGTTACAAATGTAACCATGGCACTATGCCGCCAGGTTACATATGTAACCACAGTGCACTGGGCATTGGCCCTTCTGTTAGGCCATGGCAAAAACAACATGGTACTAAGCATGCAGGTTACATATGTAACCACGGTACTATATGTGAAGGTTACATATGTAACCACAGTGCACTGGGCATTTCTGTTAGGCCATGGCAAACAGAAGATGGTACTAAGTGGGCAGGTTACACATGTAACCACAGTACTATGTGTGAAGGTTACATATGTAACCATGGACTGTCCTTTTCGGATAACCCATGTGGCTCCCCTATTGGGGTAGGTTACATATGTAACCACCGTACTATGTGTGCAGGTTACAAATGTAACCATGGCACTATGCCGCCAGGTTACATATGTAACCACAGTGCACTGGGCATTGGCCCTTCTGTTAGGCCATGGCAAAAACAACATGGTACTAAGCATGCAGGTTACATATGTAACCACGGTACTATATGTGAAGGTTACATATGTAACCACAGTGCACTGGGCGTAGTTTGAAAATCGCCCCTTTTCCGCCAATTAGGGTGCCAATTAAGCGTTTCCCGACGTCAGAGAGCCATGGGAGTGGCACCGTTGGATTCAGCGTCAAAAGATAAGTCAAGAACAGTCCTATACGTTTTAGGAAAGGGTAAAGTTGTTTGGGCGCATGTTTAAACGTGCGTGGCCCCTCCCACAAGCGTCGGAGGGGGGAGTAATGCACGTGCACGCGTTCAGCTTGCTTAGACGCACGCGCTGATATGTGTTTCCCCGCACACGGTCGCACGGTTCAAAAGTTAGGTTTTTGACTTTGACGGGCTCTAGCTCCGTTCCAAAACGTCGAAACGGGGAGCTTTTGGGCTCTCCGTGTCTGTCTCGACGAGACGAACAGTTTGGTGTATGGCACTTGTCTGTGCGACACTTTCCATATATGGATTTCCACTTCGGGGGAGCTATTGGACTTGGGTACCCCTAGACCATATTGAACCCTAACTTTGATTTTGAAAAAATTAAGATTAAATTATAGCCTCGTCGGCCTCTTCGAGAGATGCACTATGATGCTGACCACACGTGTCTGTGACCTTCCGTTGCCGAGTTATAACGCAAAACGTGGAAAAAAACGGGATTTTTTGCTGCCCTGGCCGTGTAACGCGGACTCTCGCGGACAACGGATCCTGACTCAGTTTTTCAAGGCCTTTCAGGGAAAAAATAGAAAAAAAATCCTTCGGACCCAGAACGTCAATAAACGAGACTTCCGGTGCAAACAAACGGCGATTAAAAATACTTCCCGTGCTCCGATTTTGAAACGGACAACGGATTCTGAATCAGCGGAAAAAATCGAGTTAGAAATCATTGATTAGAATTTGAAAAACATCAAAACCCCCTGCTGCTGATAGGCCAAACTCTATGCTCTGTAGTTCCGCCCAGGAAGGTCGCACCGCGGGGAAACACATATGGGCGTGTTCAGCTCCTCGATGTGCGCCTCGGGGTCTTAATCTCTTCTCTCTACGACGTCGCTAGCCGCTCCGGAACGCCGGCAAACGCAGCGTCCAGTTGGGCATACACAGAATTGGAGCGGTGTGAATTGGACCCCACACATCTTTATGGAACATTTCTCAAGTTCTGAAGGTTTTAGGGACCCCACAATCATGTCACATAATCATCTTTCATTGCTCTATCATAATATGTCGAGCTTTAGCTCCAGAAACCATTGTATGGGTGAAAAATACATGCTAGAGTTAGGTAAAAAGGCCCAACGTCCAATTGGCACTATGTGTGTCGGTGCATTTTTCAACTTCAAATGGCTTCCGCTCCAAAACCATAATTGATAATAACACGAGGAAGATATATGTGGTTATTTGATAGGCCTAGTTAACGCATGTGGAATATGGTAGCTCTCGGTGTTACAGGAGAGAAATGGGAGCAAAAAAGATAGTCGACCATGTGCTGTCCAAAAGCCACTAGCAGATCTTCAAGCTCGTGGCACGACACTCTAGTATCTTTATGGAATATTTTTCAAGTTCTGAAGGGTTTAGGGACCCCACAATCATGTCAAATAATCATCTTTCATTGCTCTATCATAATATGTCCAGCTTTAGCCCCAGGAACCAATGATTGGGTGAAAAATACATGTTAGACTGAGCTGAACAGGCCTAAAGTCCAATCGGCACTATGTGCATCGGTGCATTTTTCAACTTCAAAGGGCTTCCTCTCCAAAACCGTAATAGATAACGATTCGAGGAAGATATATGTGGTTATTTGATAGGCCTAGTTAACGCATGTGGAATATGGTAGCTCTCGGTGTTACAAGAGAGAAATGGGAGCAAAAAAGATAGTCGACCATGTGATGTCCAAAAGCCACTAGCAGGGCGACACCCTGGTATCTTTATGGATTATTTTTCAAGTTCTGAAGGTTTTAGGGACCCCACAATCATGTCACATAATCATCTTTCATCGCTCTATCATAATATGTCCAGCTTTAGCCCCAGGAACCATTGTATGGGTGAAAAATACATGTTAGACTGAGCTGAACATTTGGACTATAAGGTCCAATCACCTAAATTCCATAGATTTTAGGACAAATAACACAATGCAAGTTCATTTCTGTGAAACAATAAACACATTTTATTTGTGTTGCCTTCTCATTTTTTGTTTAAGGTCAGAGGCCAACCCTCCCCTGGGTTTGGTTTCTTCTGTAAAAAAAAAAAAAAACAATGCAACAATAAAAGAATATTTTCATTTTTCAACAAACATTTTTTCTTTGATAACAAAAAAATAAAATATATAATTATTTAAATGATACAAAAAAACACCACAACAATAAAACAATATTTTCTTTTTTTCTGTCGTCATGTTTGTAATGTTACTTCCTAGAACTTGAACTTTAACTTAATCATTTTCTTCTTTGATGACAAACAAAAATTATTTAAGTGAGCGCAGCTCTTTGAAGACCTTCCTGGCCCTCAGGATATGAGCGTAGTTTTTAAAAGGGCTGGATTTCACCTTTTTTTTTTTTTTTTCCTTTTTCCGGTGAAGTATAAGCGTGATCTTTGAATGATTCGGAATCATCGGAATCATCTTCCGAATCATCTTCCTCTTCACTCGGCCCCACTTGCTCAACCTCACCTTCCCCCACCCCCCTGTCTCCTCCTTCCTCCTCAAGTCCTGAGGAATGTCCCACCTCATCTGGGTTGATGCCCTCCTCTTCACTCGGCCCCACTTGCTCAACCTCACCTTCCTCCACCCCCCTGCCTTCTCCTCCTTCCTGTCCCTCCCCCTCAGCTATCCAGAGGCCCTCCAGGGCCAGGGCAGCGGCTGTCGGAGGGTGCATGATGGATTCCAGGAACACCTTCCTTATTTCCGCACTTTCAAAATGGTTTGGCTGATAAGTATAAAACTCATCAGCCGTTCTCATTGTGTGCTTCATATAGCTGCCTTTCCTTTCCTTTCCTGTACTTGGCTCGAGCCTGGAAAAGCAAAAGAAAAGAGAATAAAGGGGCAAATTAAAGCACTGAATGAAACTCACAGCGAAACGAAAAATTTATAATATTGGCAATTGGACTTTAAGGTCCAATCGCCAATTAGACCGGTGTGAATTGGACCCCACACCTGAATTAAAGTATCTTTATGGAATATTTTTCAAGTTCTGAAGGTTTTAGGGACCCCACAATCATGTCACATAATCATCTTTCATCGCTCTATCATAATATGTCCAGCTTTAGCCCCAGGAACCATTGTATGGGTGAAAAATACATGTTAGAGTTAGCTAAAAAGGCCCAACGTCCAATAGACACTATGTGTGTCGGTGCAGTTGTGAGCCGTATTTGTTTGTCTGGTGTGTCTGCGTGTGTGCGCGTCTGCGCGTGAGCGTGTGTGCGCGCGTGTGTGCGTGAATGCGTTTACTTACTATGTCAGCCACAGAGGAGCGGAGGGTGGTGAACGTTTGCTCCCCTGGAAGCCGCATCTTCTTCCAGGTCCGCTGCATGTCGTCATTAAGGTTATGGTTTGGTTTTGGTCCCCTCGTACAAAAGAAATAGTGGCTTTTGGCTTCTGTTGGCAGACTGGCCTTTATGGCCAGCCACCTTTTGGCCCAACTGTACTCCTCTGCGGTCAGGTAGATGTTTCCACTGCCGTATTTCAGTAGTTCATTAGGGACACTTTGACCTTTTTGACCTTTGGGGGGGTGCTGGGGGTCATATCGGGTCATGACAGGGTCACGGGGGTTAGGGTGAAGAGGTCACCTGTGCACACGTGCTATCAGAACATATGTTTAACTAGATAACAGTATGAGGTAAACAAAAACATTAGACAAAAACAGCGGAAATGGTTTGGGTCAAGAAGTCATCAAGAGTGTCTGCGCATAGCAAACCATCCCCTGCAGGGTGGTGTATATAAGCCAGAGTCTGTTCAGTAGTTGTACACTCCTGCTACATCTGAATGTCCTCATTGCTGCTGTGTATATCTACACTGTGTCATGGCGTCTACTACTACTACTACTACTACTACTACTACTAATGCTGCAGGTACGTCAGATTGCGGGGACATGCCTAGGACGGATTTTTTGACCGGTAATGACATCTGTCCAAGGGCGTAGCTTTATGTTGACAATTGGGGGGGTCAAGATTTCTATCTAAATTAATTAAATGGCTAAACGTCTGCAGACCACCAAATCAGTTTTTCGGTGCCGTTTCGCCTACATTTTTCCCAAATAGCAAAAACCTATGGGGACATCGTTAAACTATCTATTTCTTTATTGAATCATTCGCTTTTGTAAAAACATGGAGTTTTGAATTTAAAGTATATTTCACACTTTTGCTGTGATTTTGTCAGCAAAATCAGCTGGGAAAAACAGGCCTATCTGTACAGTGTATCACGTATTAGGACATGTTATCAAAGTAGACATGTCATATTAGGCTGCACTTAATATGTACCATACTATGCTAAATGTTTGACACACACACACACACACACACACACACACACACACACACACACACACACACACACACACACACACACACACACACACACACACACACACACACACACACTAGAGATATTGTGACGTATTCCTCACATAGAATCACATAGAATCACTATTTTTGCCTAAACGGTAGGCCTAGTCATAATGTCCAGCTAGAACAGGAGAACAACACATTAAATGCTTGTTTTGTCGTGAAATGTACTGAAATAAAGCATCATTTTTAATCAAGCCTTATTATTATTACAGTACTAATGAAGCAGCGTGCAGCGACATCCTGCACAAAGCCTTGGAGTATATGCAAACTCCGTTCACTTAATGGGGCCAGTCCAGTGGCGGCTCTTTTACATAAAAATGCATTGGCAACAACCTGTTTTGAATGATCTTAAACCCCTTCATTTTAGATCGTTTATATTTACTGTACAATACTTTTAAGATGTTGCATGCCTAAAATATCTCTTATTTGCGTCTCCCTAGTTGAAAGTGATGCATTTTCAACTCCAGCGTGTCTCTATTAAGGCTGCATGAACATCAGCTCGAGCGCTCTGCCTCAGCTTGTGACACCCACAATGTCGCAACTCTGACACTAAAGAGAGAGAGACGTGCGCGCGCACACACACAGATAAAGGAGTCTTCAGTCCCTGCCCAGTGCCCATTTACTCAGTTTATAAGACTGGGTATGGCCATGGTCACCCACCCCCCGCCCCTCAAAAAACTTTGCTCGTCTATGGAAATAGTTCGCCTGTTTTTTTCTCTTTCCAAGCAGAGCTGACAACACGCTGGAATATGCTACTCACTCACGTTGTTGTTGTTGTGTCTGTTGTCCGTACAGCTTCCAGATTTGGGAAGGTTGATTACGTGGTCCTTGTATTTGTGTGTAGTAGGCATGTGGGATTATTCCTTGACATGAAAAAGTTCAGGAGCAAGAACTGGACCACCACCACCGCGTTTAGTGTTCGTCAATGTGGGGGTCCCTTGGCATGAAAACGTTTGGGACGACTGGAATATAAAGTCTTGTTCCCGTCGTAATCGTGTCATTTCTGTTACAGAGCTGGTCAGGCTGATCAGTGCTGTGTTGCCTCTTTGCGTTCCCTAGTCTCATCTTTGCTGATAATACTGAATACAGCTACTGTTCAACAACATTTAATCGAACGCAACGGGGCTGTGTTTTGTAGAGGACCGTGGCGTGTGGTCGACTTTACGTTTAATAAATCAACACTTAAAAGTTTGTCCCTGAAAGGCTAATGAAAGGCTCTATCTAGCCTATCAACTCTCTGGCTACTGTTATCCACGCGCCTCGTTCCTTCTACTGCACAGTAGGCCTGCTCGTTGAAGCAGCCGCATGACGGTCGGTAGCTCAATATCAGTGAGTCGTATGGCTCCAATGCGCGGTGCGCAACCTATGGGCCAGCGCGCATTTTGGGGGGATCTAGATCCGGCAATTTGGCAACACTGCACAACACTGCATGAGGTGGATTGGGACATACCAAGTGTGTTGGGAGGGGAGGGGGGGTTACATTGCAACATGATTAAACATAACTGAACAAAACTATTTTTCGCTATTTTACATAAAATGGATAGCCTGAAGTTGTTCATGCAACATATTTACCGAAATCGTATGTTTATATGAGGGGGGTTATAATGTCAGGGTTTGAAGTTTGGGGGGGTTGTTACCCCAGGGTTCGATTTTTGGGGGGGTTGTAACCCCCGTAACCCCCGTGTATTCTACGCCTATGCATCTGTCATGCACCAAAAAAGAAGCGGGCTGTGCTTCGGAGTTCTATGCGTGATGGTGGTACAACACTGCACGAGACCTACGATGGCATGGATGGGTGTGTGTATGATTTTAAATATAAGAAGGGGTATGTTACCCTGAGTAATGGCTCTTTGGATTGTATAGGGATCGACCTAACCACAGAGCTCGTAATGCCCATTAGAGATTGGGCTATTTTCCGTAACTGGGTCTGTGTAGAGCTGAATAAAAAGAGAAGTACGATTTATCGGGGGAAGGATGATCTAGTATGGAATAACCCATTTGCATGTAGGCAATATATGATTGAAGGGGACAGAATAAATAAACCTCAAAATGGTTTCATTTATTTTCACCACCGTTTTTCGCCAGAGGTGGGGATTCTAAAAACCCGCAAGCCTGACGGTACCATAGAAATCTCTTTAGAGCATACAGACCCTGACATGTATGAAAATAGAATTCATTTTGTTATACAGTGGTGTGACTGGGACGCTGTGCAGGGAGTGTTTGCGTCAATTGATGGAATTATCAGTGGATGCAGATTCGGTACAGAGTACGATATCATCAAAAGAGAAGTTCTTTATGGTGATAGCACGCATAGCAGCCTTGATTTTATGTGTGCCAGCATGCCTGAACCAGAGATCCAGAGACGCATCAAATTCTGATTGTCAATGATGGTAAATAATTTAAGATTATTTCATTTACATCAATGTGTGTAACGTGTTGTGTGTGTATATAATGTGTAATAATCATTGTTTTTTCTTTATACTCACCATCAAGGCAACCCTCCTGATATCTCGGTGGCCTCTACAGACAATGCAGTGGATTATACAGAGCATCACGATGAGTCACTTACCCACTGGGTGCATTCATTCGGCAAGGATTTAGGCAAACAAAATCTGACATTCCTGGATGCCACTGTGGACGTCACTGGGGAGGACGTTACAACACCATTATTCCATCAGGATATTAGAGACACTGAGAAGAAGAAGGAGGAGGGGGATCAAGTTTTCCTTCTACAAAACGATACCCGCCTGTTGCCTGCCGACATAGCCGTGCTGAAAGGAACACTATGTATATTTCTTCAGACAGTAATTGCAAAGGCCCAGGAGGAGGACTGTCATGGATGCCTAGTTGATCATCCAAGTCAATTAAGACATAGCTGTTTGTTTGAACCTTGTCTGTATTATTTTGAGATGCGATTTGATGTTCTTAGCGATAACCTGTTTAAACCCACACTGGCTACAGCATTATCCTATGCATTGAAGAATATCTGTCACAAACACGTATCAACGTCTAGAATTCTAGGTGCCGTTGATGCTATTTTGTATGAGTTGAAATCTGAACCATACATTCGTGAAAAACTAAAAGAAATAATAGAACTCCTTGTGTCCGATACTGTTGAGCCTGTTGTTGCACACAGCGTAAAGGTGTGGTTAGGAGATTGTTCTAATCCTGCTGTCTGACATACATCATAATGGAAGTTTTGCAGCCAGATACTAAGGAGGATATATATATACGGCTTACAGCCCTCATGAATGCTGTAATTACTAATGAGACATCACACGGAGTCGTAGAGGATCGTCCTAAAGGTTATGATATGTTTATAAAACATCTACAATCTGTAAAAAACAAGAATGTGTTATATAAAAAATTGTTATCCAAGTATGTAGGAGTCGGCGGTTATACTGTTAATGAGAGAAACTTAATGGAGGTAGTGACTGTATTTTTTAATTATCAAAAAGAATGTTCAAAAGGGGTGGGGTGTGTTCTATGCATATGCTCGTATATTGTTGATATGTGTATATTCAGTCTTCAACATTGTTTACATGACTGGTCTAAGAGAGTTGTGAGATATGCTGTACTGAAATTACTTGATTTTGATCTGCCATCATGCATAAAATATATTACTATGCTAGATGATTGTGTATGCTTCTAATAATCAACTGATAATAAACTGTAAACATGTAACACTATTCACTTGCGTATGTGTGTGTGCATGATGGAGGACGTATTACAGAAGGTGTATTACGACGCGGCTAATCCTGGAGGTCTAGGGGGAGTAGACCGATTGATCAGGGCCGCTAAAACAGAAAAAGAAAAGGCATCTCCTAAATTGTCTGATGTTAAAACATGGCTAGAAAAACAGGATGTGTATACACTACATGCGCCTGCAGCAAAAAACTTTCAGAGAAATAGGGTTTTTGTAAAAGGTATAGATATTCAGTTCCAGGCAGATCTTGTAGATTTGGGGGAATATTCTAAGGACAATGACGGTAATAGATATATCTTAACTTGCATCGATGTGTTCTCCAAATATGCATGGGTTAGAGCGATTCCGAACAAGACGGGCGCATGTGTCACAAAGGCCTTTAACGATATACTAAGCGAAGGACGCATTCCGCAAAAGTTGCAGACTGATGCAGGGGGTGAGTTCCACAATCATGCTTTCAGACGACTGATGGATGAATATGGCATTAAACACTTCTCGACAGGCAATGAGACGAAAGCTAATTATATCGAGAGATTCCATCGCAGTTATAAAGCCCATATGTGGAGGTATTTAACATCTGCCAATTCAAGACGATATATAGATGTTCTTCAAGATCTAACTGAAGCATACAATCACTCATACCATAGGTCTATTAAGATGGCTCCAGCTGATGTGTCTAAGGATAACGAGAAAGTCGTTTTCAGTTACATGTATAAACAGAAACAGATACCCACTTCCATAATGAAATACAGAGTAGGAGACACAGTACGTATTTCCAAATATAGAGGAGTCTTTCGTAAAGGGTACGAGCAAACATACACGGACGAATTCTTTAAAATAACAGAATGCATACCCAGGACCCCTCCGGTATACAGACTACAGGATATGGCCGGTGACGATATACAGGGTACATTTTATGATAAGGAATTACAGAAAGTTATAATAGATAAAAATAAAGTGTTTAAGGTAGAAACGATTTTAAAAAGGAAAAAAAGCAAGCGCGGTAACATGGTTCTAGTAAAATGGTTAAACTGGCCAGAAAAGTATAACTCATGGTTATTGGAAAGCGAGGTTATAGATACATCTTAATGTATGATGAGCCATATTCAAAATACTCATAATTACCGTAGACGTCTATGCGGTCACATCGGCAGACATATTCGTAATGGACGGTCAGGGTTTTTATATCACATTGCCTAGTAATTCATCAATAGACGTATATCCTTCCAACAAAATATGGAATTATAAAACAAAACTGGCTAAGCCTTTAATCCTGAATGAGCCCTATGAAGTTGGATTAATAGAATTGCAATATCCACGAAACTGGAACAGTTTTTCCAAGGAGGATGGATGGGTGTCGTTTACAGATCATAAAGATGGTCGGTCTGTCAACTATAATCTACCCGCAGGCCATTATGACAGCATAACGAGAATTATTAAAGAATTAAATATTATTATAGCTGGAGAACCCATTACAAAGAGAATCACTATGATGTATAACGCTATAAAAAATAGGATATTTTTTATGGGGGCTGAAGGGATGACAATCATATTTAGAGGTCGGCTAGCACATATTCTAGGATTCGATCCTGATGAATCGTTTGATATTCTTCAAAACCATGGCCAGCAGTATGCCCCTCACCCTGCAGATATCTATGGGGGTTGTTATAACATATATGTATATACTGACATTGTGGATTACCAGCTTGTGTGGGATAGCTATGTCCCACTGCTCAGAAGTATAAATATCGCGGACGACACCAGAAGAATCCCAAACGTGTGCTACGATAAACCACACTACACACCCCTAGCTAAGACTGTTATAGACGACATAGAAATTTCGCTAAAAACGGATCAAGACCTGCACGTGCCATTTACATACGGGAAGGTGAACGTTAAACTACACTTTAGACCTGTAAGACATAACTTGAGGATATAACGGCATTATGAGACGACATCCATACATCAGCGATCCTGATCGCTATACTAAATATTATCTTAATCAGGCCGGCACAGGATTACCAGGATTCTCAGGGAGTGCAACGCAGTACGGATCAGGGATTGGGGGTATTTTTCGGTCACTTTTCAGATATGCATTACCGCTTTTAAAGAGTGGGTTCAACATAGCAAAACCGCATATCAAGAATGCAGCAAAAAGTATCGCGGGGGATGTTGTTACACGCATGGTGGCACGAGCAACAGAGCCTAAGCAGGAGGGGTCTGGATTGGCTGTGTATAGCAGGCGGGGCTTAAAAAGGCCTCCACAAACACGTCTCCATGGGAGGCCCCATAAACGTCAAAAGACAGTTAAAAGCCCACACGGAGGAGGTAAAAAACCAAAAGCTAAACGGAAGACGCCCGTCAGACATATAAGAAAGCAGCATAACGACATTTTTTAGCATAACCCATAACATGGCTCTGCTTCACGATAAGTCTGACATATGCACTCTGTCAGAATTAGACCTATTTTCTGTAAAATTAACACAGACACAAATCGAGAGATCAACATACCATGAAGTATCAACGCTAAACTCCATCACAGATACCGGACCCTTAGAATTCTTTATAGCCGCCAGCAGCGATGAATACGTGGACCTGAATAATACATATATTCATATACAAGCCAAAATCACTAAGGCTGATGGCGCAAATCTCGACGCTGACACCCAAGTTGGTTTTTCAAATTACCCAGGCGCTACACTTTTTTCCCAGCTTGATATAACACTTTCGGACACCCTGGTCACGCATTCATCAAGCACTTATCCGTACAGGGCAATGCTGGAATGTTTGCTGAATTATGGGGAGGATGCATTGAAAACGCAATTTGCCTGCGGCCTTTTTTGTAAAGACACTGCAGGCCATATGGACTCGACGAATCCAGCGGATAATGACAATTCAGGATACAGCGAGAGGGCATCATACACCCGAGAAAGCAGAATTGTTGACATAATAGCACCCATACATGCTGATATGTTTTTTCAAGAGAAAATGCTTATCAACGGTGTGGACATTAAGATGAAGTTTATTCGTGCAAAAGATGAATTTTGCTTAATGGCCTCCGAAGCAGCCGCGGCCCACAAGGTTAAAATCATGGCTGCCAGTATATATGTAAAAAAAGTCGCAGTGGACCCCAGCGTACGGTTGGCGCACGCGAAAGCATTAGCACACAGCACGCTGAAATATCCTATCGATAGGACGTGTCTTAAGACTGTCTCTATACCTGGTGGAACCCGCGTGTGTACGCAGGAGAATTTATACCTGGGGCAAATACCTAAATTTGTAGCTATAGGTTTTGTTGACAACGAAGCGTTCTCCGGTAGCTACTACCGTAATCCGTTCAGATTTCAACATTATAATCTAGAATACATCGCCCTGCACGCAGATGGACACACATACCCCGGAAAACCATTGCAACCAGCCTATAACGGTGGTCAGTATGGCCGTGCTTATCACCAAATGCTCCTAGCCACAGGCAGGCATCTAAAGGACAGAGGGTTAGCTATCACAAGAAAGGATTTCGGGAGAGGATACACACTTTACTGCTTTAATCTGGATGCTGACGAAAACTGTGGTGGACATGTTTCACTAATCCGCTCAGGCAATGTACGATTGGAATCGAGATTTCGTGTACCCCTGGCGAGGACAGTTACAATGATATGTTACGCTGTATTTGATTCAGTTATCGAGATATCTAGTCGTAGACAGGTGCTATTAGACTATCACTGATAGTAATGCAATGAATACTGTGGAGTTAACAAGTATTCTTAATAAGAAGGTTGACAGATATACACATTTTTTAGGGGTTTTAGCATGTGATCAGTTACCCCGCAAATATGTATCCAGAATACCTGCAGTGACAGTTGTTAATACACACGAGTCATCAATGCCTGGGGATCACTGGTTGGCTATTTATATATCCGACGACAGACACGGATATTTTTTTGATTCGTTTGGAAACCCACCTAGCATATTTCCTGATTACATAAATTACTTTCTTAAGCAAAATTGTACTAGTTTATCCTATTCTACGAAGCAGGTCCAGGCAGATAATGCTACTACATGTGGCCAGCATTGTGTGTTTTTTCTATGTAACATTCTGAAACATCGCTCATATCAGAGAGTAATTAACATGTATAAGTCTAACATGCAATGTAATGACCTCATGGTATGTAAGTTTGTTAGTAGAATTCACCCCAGCCTGTGTAAAGATCATGATTTCACATGTATTCAGAGTGTATGTAGTGCTAAAGATTGTATGTGATAGGCTTTTAGTTTTATTTTATCGCTTGTATGGATAATAGCATGTATGTTATATGTTTGAGAAATACCTTGAATAAAGACAATAATGAGTAACTGATACCATCATAGTATGCTTTTTATTAAGAAAAAGTATAGTAAGAATAACATGTTTATAGAATGTAGGCATAATACAATCAAATTAGCTACATCATCATCAACATCATTATCATAGTAGCATATAGACATATACAGACCTAGTACAGAAATAAGATGATTAACAATGCAGAAAAGGAATAAAACATATAATAATAATAACACTCATATTGTATACACGCGTTTCATCGGTCACATATTACACAGAGTGTCTAGCAAACAGAAAAACAATACAGAAAGGAATAAAATTACAAACATATAATAACAGTCTTACATTGTATACGTAACATGTCTAGCAAGACAGAAAGAAAGAAAAAACAAAACAATAGAAAAAAAAAAATATAGAAAAACATATATATACATCAGTACTCAACCCATGAATCGTACATATTTTGCCTTTTTCTCTTCCGTTTACCAGACGAAAGTCTAACAGGTGTTGTGTATTCAACATCATCTTTACCGCGCCTAGGAGTGAATATCCCTGTTTTAAAATTTGTAATAACCTGCTTGACATGATTGTTAGGCACACATGATAAAGGCATATTCAAATCAGCCATAACTCTTAGAAAATCAGACCATCCCACAGGTCTTTTATCATCACTCACTCCTTGAGGCGATGTAACATTTTTAATCAAATCAAAAATATGCGATCCTCGAACAATATTTCCATTAACAACAAGCTCGCCATGAGGCGACAATGACACGCTGTCCTTTGATTTACTCAACAGATCCAAAATGTGCTGAGCGTTTCTCCTATTTCTTTGAGGCATGTGACTAGAAATATCCGCAAACTGAAATTTCTCTACTGCTGCGTCGCTAACAGCGGGACTGTCACGGGGGTCAGCGCCGTTTTCAGAAGAAGGCAGTGTTAATGTTAGAAGTCCTTGCTCGGCCCCTTTCTGTCTAACCATAGTCAGATATCTATGCAGTACAGCCGTATATTTTTTTGCTTTTTGACGTAAATCTACCTCATTAGTGTTTAGTATAGTGACTATCTGCTTATCTAATTCATTTTCAGCAACCTGTCTAATGGAGTCTTGCGATGATGACTGTTGCTTCAAATTATCCAGCTGTTGTTGCGGTACAAGGTACATTTTCTGTACTTGATCCATAGTAAATTATCTCCTTGAAAACAGGCTTGTTAAAAAAGGCACAGCTGCAGCGAGTAAGGGTATCAGAAATCCATTACCTTTCTGATTAATAAGTTTTTTTTTCTTACTAATGTTAATACGTTTATCAGCTATTAGACGTACATTAGCTTTTTTCTTCCGCAGCTGTGTGTACTGTTTAGCTGATAAAGGAATTGTTCCTTTCAATACATTTAATGCTATTTCACACAAGGCATTTGTTAAGTCTGTACTAGCGTTCTTTAGAATAAGTCTGCGAGCTGCAGGCGATGCTCTATATAGTCTAGCAATGAGAGCCACATTCCTGCGCATACGCTCTGTCATGACTACTATTCCTATTATACAAAGGGTTTTGTAGGAACATACACTGTTGGGGTGTCAGACAACAGATCCGATCTGAGGCGCAAGCAGTCGGGAGTACGAGTTTTAAAGTCAATCAGTAAATATCCATATGGTACACTTGTAGCATCAATGAAAGACTGTAGAAAATATTTAGTATTCCCTGGAAACATTTGTCGGGCAAGCACCATAATCTGACCCTTATCCCGAACATTCTTAAAAATTACAATGTATGATGAGTTTAGACTTATTGTTCTGCTAGACTTCCCCTGCATAAATAAATTCTGTACTAAGTAAATACAGCTAAGGTTTCTGTGATGTACATATTTGGTGAATGCTTTCTGCACCTCAATATTATGGCTAGCACTTTCCATCATGTCATCTATAATTAATAGATTATGTAAATTGGGTGGTAGTAATGTGTCATCACAGAGTGATTCAGGAATTCCTTGAACAAAGTTTATAGGTCTTATCTTCAATAAATGGTCATACAGAGGCTGCCAGCATGAATATACATATACAATGTTGTCCAATTTCACTGATATTATTTTTTCCGCATTTGCGATAATATCCTTTACAAAAAAAGATTTACCACTATTTGATGGTCCTGAAACAACCATGCTGAATGGATGCTCTAGCATGCCTCTGAAATCTCCAACATCTTTACATGCCATACTAGAAGACATCTTCACAGTATAGTACAATTACAGATACGTTTCAACAAATAATCTAATAATAATAGACTAAGGGACTGTAGCTAAATTTACACTGAGAATATCAGTATCCGTATGGGAGTGTACTATAGTCAGGAAAAACACGTCTCTTATTGTAAACCACGCGTGCTTTTTTTACAACTGTTGCATTACTAAGCTGCAGAGTCCTTTTGTTCCTGCGAATGGTATGATTGTGTACGTAAACCTGCTGACTATCTTCATCGTCCTGATTGGCTGCAAAGGCCTTTACAAGGCGCACCAGTGTATCGGCTGTTACACATTTGGCATTCTTAGGAGTTAATGTAAAGCCTTTCCATTTAACTACTGTCTTGTTGAAATGAGTCCTGTAAGCGTATGTCTTAGGACCCCCAGAAGCGAACATTGTAATGAAATCGTCGTCGTCAAGTTCATTGGTTAGATCGCCCAAATATGGACCCGTAGGTGGGTCATACCCTCCCTCATCAACCGTGTATATGACAGAGTCTGTGTCCATATACAAAACAGAGTCACCTAACTGGTCTATGAGATCATACAGCATTAAACGTGCATGAGATGTTGTCATAGCTCCTATGAAAACATTTACATCACGCATTCTATGCATCTCTGATTTAACATACCTATACTGCACCATTGCTACAGTAGGAGACACAAAATGGAAAAGTTTCACTACATAGTCTGGCAAAAAAAGTAGCTGTGAAAATCGTTTTGGCGAAGAGACCAATTCTGTGATTGGCTTGTTGTTGTTCATGCAAAATTTTCCCCATAGAGAATTCAATAACAACTTGGCACAAAATCTAATACCTGTGTTAACAGCTATTTTGTCACGGTCTAACAAAATTCCTTCTTTTTTAAAATAATCAGATATGTACTTGTCCTGCTGTTCACGAGTTACAACGCCACTGGGCCAGCCGGAAGCCTGCTGTTTTGTTGCTAAAAATGTTCGGACATATTCTTTAAATAGATCAGTGGATGTCTCATTGAAATGCCATATTTCATCAATTTTTACAATAGCATATTTTTTCTCAATAGCTTTTTCAAGCTCCATTGTAGTCCATACACCTGTTAAACACCTCTCTTCATCATTATGCGTGCAGCTACTGTCCTGATTCAAACCTTCAGCACAAGTCTTACATAAAGGAAACATAAGCTTGCCGTTACATCTGTAAGGCAATACAGGGTGATAGAGTTTTCTAGGTGGCGCTACCGTGCACCTCACAAAACCAAAGTACTGACTTATAGGTTTAAAGGGAGGGTTTAAAATGATTTCAGGGTGCCCAACAGGGTATTTTTTAGTCGCCTGCACAGTGGGATATAGTGATGTAAAGTCAAGATATTTAATTTTCTGCGTCCCCTTGACTTCATGCAAAAGTTTAATAGCGCTCGTACGACCGCCATATAATGCATCTCTAGGGTTTAATCTAATAGGTGCCCTGTATGTACTCATAAAGTCCATGACACCAGCATGGGTACGTTTCATACGCTCCCAATCACATTCCCAAATACTGACAACCCTGAGGTTATGATCTCTCATTAGAGCCTTGTCTCTCTCTATGGTCTGATAATGTAATTTTTCATACGTGGTTTTAGCAAGTGGACTATATCCTGTATACCCACATTTGACACACCCATGCCACATGCAACCATTAAAATTATAAATTGTCCGATTAGCTGCACAGTGCCCGTCAGCATGATAAATTCCAAACTGTCTCTCACCCCCGTTAAGAGCATGCTGTATGTGTATGCCTTTTGAGCTTTGAATCCATTCCAGCCATTCAATGGAAACATTCGAATAAGCCTTATTCTGCCGCAGATATGCCCCTTCATAAGTTAGTGCTACAGTGTTCTCTGGCAAAAATAATGTTTTAAAAACACCCATGCAGCTTGCCGCTAAAGTTGAAAATGTGAATGGATCAATGTTGGTTGTTTTCATGAAGGCATCACGGTACAGAGTGCATGCTTTTTGTAGCACAATCACATCGTTACGGCAGTAATAAGCTAATTCCTTTTGTAAATCAAATACACCGTCTTTAACTGTGTTGTACCATTCGTTAAAATGGTATTGGTCACTCTCTGACATGTCAGCAAAACCATAAAAGTCTGGGGTAGGGTATGGGCCTATGTAATTTGCATTGGGTCGTGTATTGAACTTGTGAGGGAAAAATCCCTTTGTAGCGTCGGTGAAGCCAAGAGCTGCTGGGGTACTGGCTAGACGAATTGGTAGAAAACTGTATGAATCCAACCACCTCTGCTTGTAATGCTTATCGTTCATGATAACTATACGGAGATCTTTCATGACTACAGACGGAGTCTGCTTTTGCCTAGTTAACTCTTTCAAGATTATATAGTTATCAAAGCCCGCTGCGTTGTGTGCGATAAAAGTACAATTTAAAAATCGGTCCTGCCTGAAATATTTAATGAATCGTTCAACACAATCCATGCCAGAAAACTCTACAATTTCACCTGTATAGCTGATACTGGCAACTACATAATTCGCCTCGTGAATGTCCTCGTGATATCTTGTTTCAAAGTCGTAATAAATATACCTATTAGGGGAATCAACTGCTTTAATAGGTTGAATATAACATGCATGCGTAGAACCGATAGGGACAGGTTCATTACAATGAGCGCACACAGTCTCTGCACAGACATGTACAGTTGGTAACAGATTGCCATCTTTGTCTCTTTTTGTGCTCATAAACCTATAAACCAAACCACATTGTGTACAGCGCCGGATTTTATCGCAAGGACTCTTTCCAAATATTTGTGCCACCTCTTTATGTCTGTCATAACATAGATCAGATTTGCACGTACGACTGCAAATCTCGCAATTTTTTGCAGTGACATTGGCCTGTCCGGACGCATGTATAGGCCTACTGCTGGTACAGTCTGTATAACAAATTCCGCAGACATATTTACATTGATGGTAGATGTTGTCATTATACCTAGCATAGCAGAAGGAACACACATAAGATGATCCAAAAAATGCTGCCCGGTTTTTAATTAGGCAATAGTGCCCGTCATGCAGATACAACCAAACTGCATCCTCTGTAGGTGCTTTGTTAGTTTCAAAATGGGACACACTAGCACTCCCTTGGGGGTGAAAGAATACTACTATTTTAACACGGAGAGCGTGTTCAAAAGCAGCCAGATCACCTTCCCCTATAGGTCTGTTTTCACAGAAACCCAGACTTGTGTGTAGCTGCAGTGCCCATGCATTTAATTCAGTCATATTCATTCTAGGGTGCCGCGCCCGGAGCATACAAAGAGAAAAGCATATACTGTTCTTATTTTCCGGGATATACAAGTTTTTGGCCTGCTGGGTCAATATTTCACTGTAAAGAGTACGGCCTAACCTCTTACGACGTTTAACACCCCCACCCCCAACACCTGCTGCTGCTGCCCCTGTACGTTTTCCTCTGCTCCCACCCATCCGCTGATGTGCTATAGTGACAGTTAAATATAGGTTATCATCAGTTGTGATTGAATTATTACTCTGTACAATCTTAGACACTTCGTTCATGAAGCTTGCTGCATCATAAACTTCATTTGGTCCTAGCATTACTGAAACATCGCCTGCTAATGACGGTGCTGACAATACGACACTAGCGATGCTGCCGTCCTTGGCGTAAACCATGGCTTTTGTCATAGCATTAGAAAAAATGTCATTAACTGCCTGTGGGATTTTTTCAATATCATCTACAGGTACATCTCTTAGATTAATATGCTGTTTAACTTCCACACTATTAAAATACG
>CM076965.1:34865255-34877755 GCA_039105355.1 Benthosema pterotum | reverse complement strand
TTACAATAGTACTTACAGCTGGATGTGTCCATAATAAAGCTGTTGTGGTTTCTGTGTCGAGTCCTCGTAGCTTCTGGCCTTACAAAGATGGTGACAGCCAGCCCTAGCAGTGTCATATATATAGGTGGGTCCTTCAGGGGTGTAACCACCCCCATGATTGCCCCTGTCAGCTGGTTTACAGATTTATCACAGCTGAGTTTATTTAAACCAAATAGACTGATTCATGTGAAGTTGTTGCGTATACTTCCAGATTTTACAACCCCACTGTCCCTCCGTGGGGGTAGTGGATTTAGATAACAGCGCAAAAAACAGATCCACCAACAAAAACACAATGCCAGGATGATGTTTACGTACACAGTAGGGAACATAGTGGGCATCCTGATTCCAGGAAGCAAGGCATGGCAAACACACACACACACACACACACACACACACACACACACACACACACACACACACACACACACACACACACACACACACACACACACACACACACACACACACACACACACACACACACACACACACACACACACACACACACACACAGTTGGTGAGATGCATGGAACCCTGCTGTGTGGTGCACTCTCGACTTCTTGACCCAAACCAATCCGCTGATTTGTAGCTCCATTGCTAACCAATACTTGCAACTTAAATGACATAGATTCCCTAATGCATTGTAGTGTGCCTGCATTTAGGCATTATAATATTCTACATTCTACATTACTGTATTAGTTTCAATATTACTTTCTGTCAATCTGTCAATTGGGTTATATTTTCAAAGAACACTGTCAATAGCATATGTATGTCACAACAAATGCATTGTTACAGTTTCCCCTGCTGACAGCCCACAAGTGCACGCACACACACATACACACACACACCACACACACACCACACGCACACCACACGCACACCCACCACACACACACACCCACACCCACACACACACACACACACACACACACACACACACACACACACACACACACACACACACACACACACACACACACACACACACACACACACACACACACACACACACACACACACACACACACACACACACACAGCTGGTGAGATGCATGGAACCCTGCTGTGTGGCGCACTCTCGACTTCTTGACCCAAACCAATCCGCTGTTTTTGTCTAATGTTTTTGTTTACCTCATACTGCTTATCTAGTTAAACATATGTTCTGATAGCACGTGTGCACAGGTGACCTCTTCACCCTAACCCCCGTGACCCTGTCATGACCCGATATGACCCCCAGCACCCCCCCAAAGGTCAAAAAGGTCAAAGTGTCCCTAATGAACTACTTATTTCTTCACAGTTTTGTTGACGATTATCTGTTATGACAGAGACAGGTGGAGAGAGGAGGAAACGTGTGCATAGTTAAGTTAGGGACTCAGCGAGGTAAGTACTAGCTTTGAACTTAGCATAGGACTTCAACTACTTTCCACAGGTTAACTCCACTGAAATGTCCCCTTTCTAGTGCTAATTGGATGGTCAAATGGCTTTGAAATTTAAGCATAAACTTACTTCAATTATATAGCCATTGGCATCGCTGCCCCTGCTGGCCGCCTCCCTGACCATCTCGTCCGTCATTTCAGAATGTATCTGGTTTCTGTGCCCATAGAGGCACGCCCAAAACAGGCAAAAATACCCATAGAGGGCGCAGCGGCGGCGGAAATTTAACCCATGCTCCTCAATGGTTGCTGTAAATAGAAGCACAGATCACCACACGGGTCATTATTGAATTTGTTCCCTGTGATGTTGAGAATAGCTCAACAGAGTAGTCAAATTTGAAATCTACTTACACAGCACTTTCGGGATTTCCCGCCTGCAGGCCTGGAGGCAGGTCTTCAAGCTTGCTGGGCTGTGCAGGAGATTCCTCTTTTGCTGTTTCACTGTGAACTGCCTCACCGCCACGTTCTTTTTGTTGGACCTCACCAGTCGGTCGAAGTAAGCCATGAGCCCTTTCATCCTCTTCTCTGTCAGTCTGGACCCTGGTGGAGGGTTCTCGCACATGGCCTTGAGGAACGACCTCACATTGAAGAGGTAGTGCTGCAGTGTGTTGGGCGTGTTCTTGAATTTCACCCTCAGGTGCTTGAATATCCAGCTGTTGAGGAGAGTTAAATGTGTTAATGCACGTCTTCATCAAACTCACTGTCTTTCTCTCTCTTTCTCTGATTTTACATTATTACTCACGTTCTGATCCTGTCCTTGTTGTCCAAGAACTGCCAGTCATGGAGGGATTTGCAGTCATGGCCCATGAAGTACAAGAAGGCCTTCACGCGGCTCAGCTTGGACAGATTATTCTTGGCTGCGACTGCGGTGTCGTCCAGGCCCTGACACGCAGCACTGAATTCATCCAGGTATTTTTCTGTAAAAATCAAATCACATGTTAATAGTGTTGTCTGGAGCAGCAAGTTCAAACAGTATTTGATGTACATTGCATATAGTAGTCCTTTTTGCATACTTATGCTGGGAGGAAACCTCAGAAACCGCATTTGGTTCCCTCGTCCCTGCCCCATGGCGATGGCATCATACTTGGGAACCTTGCGGGGTCGCTGAACGTGGTCCTGTGGCACCTGTTAAATACATATTAAGAATAAACGTTTGTGTCATTTATGAATGGGACAACACGTTGTCTGCACTGTTCATTTATTTAATCACCTGTTCTTCAGAGACGTCCTCCAGCTCCTCTGGATACACCACCTCCACCTGATCCAACCCCTCCTCCGGGATGTGGAGCAGCGTGGGTTGAACTTGGGGTGAGGCATGGGCAGACAAGGCAGGGGCAACGAGGGGTGAGACGCCTGGAGAATCAGGGCTCAGCTGTAGAGAGAGATTAGCCTGTGTCAAACAAAGTACTCTTTTCTCTTTTTATTCTAGGTGGCGGTGGCGTACCGGCAGGTAGGTTCTAGTTAGGGACTCGGTAAGTATTAGCATAGGACTTCAGCTTTGGCCTTTTTTTCCCACAGGTTTCCTTCACAGGTGAGTATAACAGGTAGCCTTTGTGGCAATCAAACAGTCACAGAACATAGTTTTAAAGTTGAAATACCTCAGCGTCATCTCCAAAGCACATGTCAGGAGACAGGGCCAGTCTGGCGGTGCCTGTCGGGGCAGGTGAGGCATGGGCAGACAAGGCAGGGGCAGCGGCAGACAAGGCAGGGGCAACGAGGGGTGAGACGCCTGGAGAATCAGGGCTCAGCTGTAGAGAGAGATTAGCCTGTGTCAAACAAAGTACTCTTTTCTCTTTTTATTCTAGGTGGCGGTGGCGTACCGGCAGGTAGGTTCTAGTTAGGGACTCGGTAAGTATTAGCATAGGACTTCAGCTTTGGCCTTTTTTTCCCACAGGTTTCCTTCACAGGTGAGTATAACAGGTAGCCCTTGTGGCAATCAAACAATCACAGAACATAGTTTTAAAGTTGAAATACCTCAGCGTCATCTTCAAAGCGCATGTCAGGAGCAGCGGCAGGTGAGGCGACGGCAGACAAGGCAGGGGCAGCGGCAGCTGAGGCGACGGCAGACCTCTTCGCAGGCCTTGCGTCAGCAACCTGCCAAGATTAAACAAAATCAGTGAGACATCCACACAATTGGATAGACAGACACACACACACAGACAGATGAATACAGACCTCTCGTGTGGACCTCTTCCTGCCTCTCTTCCCTGCAGAGGCTGCGGGGCTGCGGGAGGTCATGGTGGGCTTCTGGACCCTCTCCTCCTGTAGGAATAACAGTCGTTGGTAAACAAAATACGAAATTGGACAGACAGACAGACAGACAGACAGACAGACAGACAGACAGACAGACAGACCTGTCTTGCTCGAAGAAGAGCCTTATATTTGTTCTTCTTGGCCAACACCGCATTGAGCTGCTTGTAGACCCCCTTCAACTGTTTCCTTGTCCCCCACAGCGCCTCTGTCAGCCTGTCATTTTGCTTCTCCAGGAAGGAACACTTTCCACACCGCCTGGGGGACGGGGAAATGGTGAGCGAGGGTTCCTGCGAGGGTTCCTCCTCGGAGGAGGATGGGGAGTAATGGGAAGGCAATCCCCTAGAGGTGGATGGCCGCTCCCTGGAGGAGGAGGACTGTTGCGGCCTTTGTGTCGAAGGCCCGGCTTCATCGTTGTCAGGCCTTGGAGGGTGGGGAGGTCATCAATGTCGGGTGTGGTGATAATTTGGGGCGAAGGGACTTCGCCAGGCCCTGGCCGCTCCGCGGCCAGCCTGGCCCGCTCCGCTGCCAGCCTCACTTTAACTTCTGCCCAGCAAGCCTCCCAAATTAAGTGTTTGGCATGCTGGCTGCCAGTCCCAGGGTCCTTCCCGTGCACTTGCCGAATGTGGCGGGGAAGTTTGCTACCCTGGAACTGGCAGCCAGCAGCCGGGCAAGGGCACCTGTCGATGTGCAGCGTGCCACGCGAGAAATCTAGGTAAACCTTTCTTTCCACTGGGTTTTTAATTTCCAGGCTCTCTCAGCCTGGAAATCTCTCTCCCACAAGCGGGCACCTGGCACATAACCGGTGCGTCGCTGTCCTTCTTAGCTCGAGGCTGAAACAACAGAAGAAAGTACATGAGAACCTGCAATGATCTTAAACATGTGTCAAATAACAGTAGATCTACTGTGAGTTGGACGGTTCAAATGCCATTGCAATAGTGTGAAATGGATGTGGTCCAATTTGGTCTAGTGTCAAATGGACTGCCGGTCCAATTGACAGTACTATGTTTTGTGACACCAAATGATTGAAAACCCAACTTGTACTCCTTCTCAGGTGATGCTTTGGTGGGGGAGGGGAGGCTAGTGAAATGGTGGCAAAATTAACCCCAAAAAACCCCAAAAGTGATGAATAAACACTTTATCCGGCAAGGATGTGGTGTTGTTATTGTGACTAATACACAGTCCAAAATACATAGCCAAAATCACCAAACATTCATTTGTTTCACCAAAATCACAATACATTCATAAAAAACTGCCATTTTAACTGAAACGTGCAATGAGCTTAAACAAGTGTCAAATAACAGTAGATCTACTGTGAGTTGGATGGTTCAAATGCCCCAAACCGCCATTTTAACTGAAGCGGTTCAAGGTTCAAGGTTCAAGGTCTTTATTAGTGTCCCCGTGGGGCAATTTGTTTTACAGCCCAAGCAGTATTGGCCAATAAGCACAGAGTACAAACAAACAATGCATACAAACAGGCCTATAAGGACAATACGTACAAGACAAACATAAAACAACAAACAGTAGCACCAGACCTGGACATAAGTGCAAAGTACAACAACATATGAAACATGTTCATAACAAGACAGGACAAAGAAAGAGGTAGTGGTGAATTAAAGTGCCACAGTGAGAAAGTGCTAGCGAAATAAAGTGCTAGGTTCCGTAACAGTATCACCATCATCTTACAGGTTACAGTAAGGTTAAGATTACCTTCCACCAGCCGCATTGGCCGCACGAATGGAGGCAGGAACGAAAGAAAACTTGTACCGGTTCTTTGTGGCCCTGGGGATAACAAAACGAAGCCCAGATGGCAACAACACATAGTCTGGATACAGTGGATGGGCATTATCCAATCTAATCGCCCTGGCTCTCAGCAGCAGCTGTCTATTATAAAAAAGATCCAGACTCTCCAGCTGAATGCCACTTATTTTTGAGGCCATTTTTACGATTCTCCCTAGGGAGTTCCTATCTTTAATGGACAGGTTGCCATACCAACATATGATACAGTAAGATATCACAGAGTGTATGTAGGCACTATAGAACAGTTTCATCAGGCTTTTGTCTACATTAAAGCTGGCTAGTTTCCGTAGACAGAACAAGCGTTGCTGACCTTTCTTGCACAGCATTTCTGTGTTCATGTCAAAGCGTGCAATGATCTTAAACATGTGGCAAATAACAGTAGTTTTACTGTGAGTTGGACGGTCCAAAAGCTATTTTAACTGAATAACTTACAATTAGATTATAATGGATTAGAAATCACTTCAACATAATGATTACATACCATGCTGTCGATGAAAATGCCAGAAGTAGAGTGAAATGAATTAGCCAGATCCTGTAGCTCCTCTCTCATTCACAGCTTAGGTGATACTGACTGCCCTACTCTTGGACGCACACCTGAAACAATCAAGGGACTGATTGCCATGTGGCTTGGGGACTATCTAGTTTGATTTGGACCGGTCCAATTCACACTAGTTCGAATTGGACCAGTGTGATGGGGGAGGGGAGGCTGGTGACTGACTAGTGTGAAATGGACCGTGGTCCAATTGACACTACTCCTTGTCAGGGGATGCTTTGGGTGGGGGAGGGGAGGCTGGCGCCAAAATCCTACAAAATTGATTATTATTCTTTTATTTCTGAACGTGCTAAGGTCCAATCGCCAAAAGAATTGAATTCTAGTGGCGATTGGACCGTCCAATCACCACTAGATCGCCAATTAGACCGGTGTGAATTGGACCCCACACCTGAATTAAAATATCTTTATGGAATATTTTTCAAGTTCTGCAGGTTTTAGGGACCCCACAATCATGTCACATAATCATCTTTCATCGCTCTATCATAATATGTCGAGCTTTAGCCCCAGGAACTCATGTTTGGGTGAAAAATACACGTGAGAGTTAGCTGAAAATGCCCAACGTCCAATTGGCACTATGTGTGTCGGTGCATTTTTCAACTTCAAACGGCTTCCTCTCCAAAACCGTAATAGATGTTATTCAAGGAAGATATATGTGGTTATTTGAAAAGGCCTAGTTAACGCATGTGAATTATGGTAGCTCTCGGTGTTACAGGAGAGAAATGGGAGCAAAAAAGATAGTCGACCATGTGATGTCCAAAAGCAACTAGCAGGCGACACTCTGGTATCTTTATGGTTTATTTTTCAAGTTCTGAAGGTTTTAGGGTCCCCACAATCATGTCACATAATCATCTTTCATCGCTCTATCATAATATGTCCAGCTTTAGCCCCAGGAACCAATGTTTGTGTGAAAATTACACGTTAGAGTTAGATAAAAAGGCCCAAAGTCCAATTGGCACTATGTGTGACGGTGCATTTTTCAACTTCAAATGGCTTCCTCTCCAAAACCGTAATAGATAACGATTCAAGGAAGATATATGTGATTATTTGATAGGCCTAGTTAACGCATGTGAAGTATGGTAGCTCTCGGTGTTACAGGAGAGAAATGGGAGGAAAAGAGACTCGAACCTGATGTCCAAACGCCACTACATGCATTACTGACCGAGTTTAATCAAACTCTTTTCGGCCGCAGCTCGGCCGTACGACCACCCCAAGCCACCAAAATTTGTCCAGCGATAGTCCTCATACCCAACAATCATAATCTAGAAGCTGGCATTTGTACATATTGTGGAAAAAAAGTGGTTCACTTCGGGGCCTCCG
Organism: Benthosema pterotum; assembly: GCA_039105355.1. NCBI lineage: Eukaryota > Metazoa > Chordata > Actinopteri > Myctophiformes > Myctophidae > Benthosema > Benthosema pterotum. The sequence goes on along the minus strand of CM076965.1, from coordinate 34,870,363 downwards.
AAAGGTCTTAGAGGCTACGCAGCCTAGACCATTTGCAGCTGAAGTTGATCATTTGAGGCAAACTTTTTTTCTACAGTTTCGGAGGTTATGATTCTGACATATGTCGATCGGCTTTCGATGTAGAGTATCCCTGTGGTGGTTTCGTGACTCTAGCTGCTCCAGAACGCCGGCAAACGCAGCGTCCAGTTGGGCATACACAGAATTGGACCGGTGTGAATTGGACCCCACACCTGAATTAAAGTATCTTTAGGGAATATTTTTCAAGTTCTGAAGGCTTTAGGGACCCCACAATCATGTCACATAATCATCTTTCATTGCTCTATCATAATACGTCGAGCTTTAGCCGAAGGAACCATTGATTGGGTGAAGAAGACACGTTAGAGTGAGCTAAAAAGGCCCAATGTCCAATTGGCACTATGTGTGTCGGTGCATTTTTCAACTTCAAACGGCTTCCTCTCCAAAACCGTAATAGATGTTATTCGAGGAAGATATATGTGGTTATTTGAAAAGGCCTAGTTAACGCATGTGAAATATGGTAGCTCTCGGTGTTACAGGAGAGAAATGGGAGCAAAAAAGATAGTCGACCATGTGATGTCCAAAAGCAACTAGCAGGGCGACACTCTGGTATCTTTATGGATTATTTTTCAAGTTCTGAAGGTTTTAGGGTCCCCACAATCATGTCACATAATCATCTTTCATCGCTCTATCATAATATGTCGAGCTTTAGCAGCAGAAACCATTGATTGGGTGAAGAATACACGTCAGAGTGAGCTAAAAAGGCCCAACGTCCAATCGGCACTAGATCCAGTGGCAATTGGACTATAAGGTCCACACCTGAAAACAATCAAGGGACTGATTGCCATGTGCTTCTCAATCTGATTTGATTTGGACCTAAATTGGACCAATGTGAATTGGACTCCACACCTGAATTAAAGTATCTTTATGGATTATTATTTTAGTTCTGAAGGGTTTAGGGACCCCACAATCATATCACATAATCATCTTTCATTGCTCTATCATAATATGTCGAGCTTTAGCCCCAGGAACCAATGTTTGTGTGAAAAATACACGTTAGAGTTAGCTGAAAAGGCACAAGGTCCAATCGCCACTATGTGTGTCGGTGCATTTTGAACATCAAACGGCTTCCTCTCCATAACCATGATAGATAACGATTCGAGGAAGATATAATTTGTTATTTGATAGGCCTAGTTCACGCATGTCAAATATGGTAGTTCTTGGTGTTACAGGACGGAAATGGGAGCAAAAAAGATAGTCGACCATGTGATGTCCAAAAGCAACTAGCAGGGCGACACTCTGGTATCTTTATGGATTATTATTTTAGTTCTGAAGGTTTTAGGGTCCCCACAATCATGTCACATAATCATCTTTCATCACTCCATCATAATATGTCAAGCTTTAGCCCCAGGAACCAATTATTGGGTGAAAAATACATGTTAGACTGAGCTGAACAGGCCTAAAGTCCAATCGGCACTATGTGCATTGGTGCATTTTTCAACTTCAAACGGCTTCCTCTCCCAAACCCTAATAGATAATGATTCAAGGAAGATATATTTTGTTATTTGATAGGCCTAGTTAACGCATGTGATGTATGGTAGCTCTCGGTGTTACAGGAGAGAAATGGGAGCAAAAGAGACTCGAACCTGTTGTCCAAACGCCACTACATGCATTACTGACCGAGTTTAATCAAACTCTTATCGGCCGCAGCTCGGCCGTACGACCACCCCAGGCCACCAAAATTTGTCCAGCGATAGTCCTCATACCCAACAATCATAATCTAGAAGCTGGCATTTGTACATATTGTGGAAAAAAAGTGGTTGACTTTGGGGCCTCCGAAAGGTCTTAGAGGCTACGCAGCCTAGACCCTTTGCAGCAGAAGTTGATCATTTGAGGCAAACTTTTTTTGTACAGTTTCGGAGGTTATAATTCTGATATATGTCAATCGGCTTTCGATGTAGAGCATCCCTGTGGTGGTTTCGTGACTCTAGCTGCTCCAGAACGCCGGCAAACGCGGCGTCCAGTTGGGCATACACAGAATTGGACCGGTGTGAATTGGACCCCACACCTGAATTAAAGTATCTTTAGGGAATATTTTTCAAGTTCTGAAGGCTTTAGGAACCCCACAATCATGTCACATAATCATCTTTCATTGCTCTATCATAATACGTCGAGCTTTAGCCAAAGGAACCATTGATTGGGTGAAGAAGACACGTTAGAGTGAGCTAAAAAGGCCCAACGTCCAATTGGCACTATGTGTGTCGGTGCATTTTTCAACTTCAAACGGCTTCCTCTCCAAAACCGTAATAGATAATGATTCAAGGAAGATATATGTGGTTATTTGATAGGCCTAGTTAACGCATGTGAAATATGGTAGCTCTCGGTGTTACAGGAGAGAAATGGGAGCAAAAAAGATAGTCGACCATGTGATGTCCAAAAGCAACTAGCAGGGCGACACTCTGGTATCTTTATGGTTTATTTTTCAAGTTCTGAAGGTTTTAGGGTCCCCACAATCATGTCACATAATCATCTTTCATCGCTCTGTCATAATATGTCGAGTGTTAGCTCCAGGAACCATTGTATGGGTGAAAAATACATGTTAGAGTTAGCTGAAAAGGCCCAACGTCCAATTGGCACTATGTGTGTCGGTGCATTTTTCAACTTCAAACGGCTTCCTCTCCAAAACCGTAAAAGATAACGATTTGAGGAAGATATATTTTGTTATTTGATTGGCCTAGTTAACGCACGTGGAGTATGGTCGCTCTCGGTGTTACAGGAGAGAAATAGGAGCAAAAGAGACTCCACCTAGACTCGATCTGATCCAAACACCACTATATTCCTGAAATGGACCGTCCAAATGCCATTGCAAATTGCAAGTTTAGTTTGAAATGGACCGGTCCATTTCACACTAGATTGTATTACGTTTGACTTTTGGACCTAGACTCAAGGGTAGTTTGAAATGGACGGGTTCATTTCACACTAGATTGTATTACGTTTGACTTTTGGACGAGTTCACCCCCTGGTGGTGGACCCCTTCTAGTGGCGATTGGACCCAATCTATGCTGGAATGGACTGTCCAATTTGGAGCGTGCAATTGCCACTAGGCTACTGCTGTTTGTACCACGTCGCTAGATTGGACCGTCCAATCGGCAAATTGGCCCATTCAATCGGCAATAGACCTTTTGGCATTTGGACCAAAAAGTCAGAGCTGACCTAGTTCGCAAGTCCAATGAGGTCGCGCAAGTCCAGACCCACATAGATTTCTTCTGAATTGGACAATTTTCTCTTTTGAATTGGACTCAATTCGATTACCCGAATCGAGGTGCTTTTTTTCTAGAGCATGTGCGGGGGCCACTCCTAGATTCTGAATGTTGGGCACAAGGGGTGTCGCCACTAAAATTTCAGGGTGCCCCGGTGGTACCACGGCCGATCCGTGGCCAAAAAAGGGTTCGAGACCCTAGCAATGGGTCCTATACCAAGTGGACGTCGTCGTTGCTCTTTCGCTGCCATTTCGCTCCTGGGCCACCGTTCGATGCCATTTTTGGCGTGCGCTATCTGCACCCTTCAGAGAATAACATACTGTGGGCGTTTGCCGTTATCTAATGCGGTTTCGGCGCAGGAGCCGTTTGAAGGTTTCAAAGTGTCAAAGCAGGCCATATACCCAAGTGACATTTGGGCCTTTTGCCCCCCTTGAGACCAGTTTTTCATCAAAATAGGGGTCTCTGGAGGTAAAACTACACATATTCTGATTCAGCATCGAAAGGTGATTCTACTGACATTGGTTTGGTGTTCGTAGCACCTACAGAACTCCAAATATAACCAAAAGGAGTTTTTTCCTGCAATTCTTTGAGGTTACGTAACTTGTATGCCCCAGTGGACACCATGTGCTAATCAAGAGCAGGTGTGCCGTCCTTTGGGCCATGTATATTTGAAAAGCCAATGCCCAAAGGACAGTTCACTTTCCAGGCCTTTTTGCGTTATATTTTAAGTTCTGCAGGTGCTACAAACACCAAACCAACGTCAGCAGAATCGCCTTTCGACGCTGAATCGGAAAACGTCGAGTTTTTACCACCAGAGACCAGTATTGTGGTCAAAATTGGCTTCAGTGTGACTGAAAAAGCCAAGTGTCCTTTGGGCAGCATGCTCATGCAGGGACTTTTTGAAACTTCAAACGGCTCCCGCTCGAAAACCGTTGTAGATAACGACTAACCCTCGATACACGTGATTATACGATAGCTGTAGATAACGCACGCAAAGTGTGGCCGCGTGCGATGGCCCAGAAGAGAAATGACAGCAAAAGAGCAACAGCTGTGTCCACTTGGCCTTTTTCGTGCATTTTCGACATTTGACAGGCTCCTGCTCGAAAACCGTGATAGATAACGACAAACCCTCGACACATGTTGTTATTGGACGTGTCCAGATAACGCACGTGAAATGGGGTAGCGTGTGGTGGTCCACAAACGAAATGGGAGCCAAAAAGCAACGCTGACCCCCTCAAATGTCCTTTGGGCTAATTGTGGTCCTTTGGTGTCCTTTGGGCCATGTATATTTAAAAAGCCAATGCCCAAAGGACAGTTGTGGTGTCCACTGGGGTATGGCTCCCATACAAGTTACATAACCTCAGGGAATTACTCACACAAGCACCTTTTTGGCTCTCATTTGAATTCTACAAGTGATGAGGCAACAACGCTGGGCTCATTTTGTTCAGCTTTCAGTGCTGTATCAGAATATGTCGAGCTTTTACCACCAAAGTCCTTTATTGTGACGAAATATGGGGTTGAATGTGAGCAGATGAGTCAAATGTCCACCGGGCATTTGGCCTGCTTTGGCCTTTTGAACCTTCAAACGGCTCCTGCGCAAAAACCGCATAAGATAACGGCAAACGCCCACAGTATGTTATTCTCGGATGGGTGCAGATAGCGCACGCCGAAAATGGCGTCGAACGGTGGCCCGGGAGCGAAATGGCAGCCAAAGAGCAACGACGATGTCCACTTGGTATAGGACCAATTGTTAGGGTCTCGAACCCTTTTTTGGCCGCGGATCGGCCAGGGTACCAGCGGGGGACCCCAAAATTTTAGAGCAAGCGCTCCTCG
>CM076965.1:34845255-34860255 GCA_039105355.1 Benthosema pterotum | reverse complement strand
AGTCCTGGGTGGCCAGGGGCTTGCCCTGGCTCCCTGAATACTTAGAAAAAAATTTGGCCTTTTTTTGAAAAATATTCCCCGCGGGCACCGCTGGTATAGGCTATAGCCTTACGGTCCTGCACAGCATGCCGTTTTTCATCATTTTGAGCATTTTTGAGCATTTTCGAAAGATGTCAAAATTTTGAAAAAAACGCAAAGGCTATAGCCTTACGGTTTTTCATCGTTTTGAGGTTTTTCGAAAAATGACAAAAAATGACAAAATCTGGCAAAAGCGCAAGGCTACAGCCTTACGGTCTTGCACAGCATGCCGTTTTTCATCATTTTGAGCATTTTCGAAAAATGTCGAAATTTTGAAAAAAACGCAAAGGCTATAGCCTTACGGTTTTTCATCGTTTTGAGGTTTTTCGAAAAATGACAAAATCTGGCAAAAACGCAAGGCTATAGTGTTACGGTCTTGCACAGCATGCCGTTTTTCATCATTTTGAGCATTTTTTGGCATTTTCGAAAAATGTCGAAATTTTGAAAAAATGCAAAGGCTATAGCCTTACGGTTTTTTATTGTTTTGAGGTTTTTCGAAAAATGACAAAAAATGAAAATCTGGCAAAAACACAAGGCTATAGCTTTACGGTCATGCAGAGCATGCCGTTTTTCATCATTTTGAGCATTTTTGAGCATTTTCGAAAAATGTCGAAATTTTGAAAAAACGCAAAGGCTATAGCCTTACGGTTTTTCATCGTTTTGAGGTTTTTCGAAAAATGACAAAAAATGACAAAATCTGGCAAAAGCGCAAGGCTATAGCCTTTCGGTCTTGCACAGCATGCCGTTTTTCATCATTTTGAGCATTTTTGAGCATTTTCGAAAAATGTCGAAATTTTGAAAAAACGCAAAGGCTATAGCCTTACGGTTTTTCATCGTTTTGAGGTTTTTCGAAAAATGACAAAATCTGGCAAAAACGCAAGGCTATAGCCTTACCGTCTTGCACAGCATGCCGTTTTTCATCATTTTGAGCATTTTTGAGCATTTTCGAAAAATGTCGAAATTTTGAAAAAACGCAAAGGCTATAGCCTTACGGTTTTTCATCGTTTTGAGGTTTTTCGAAAAATGACAAAAAATGACAAAATCTGGCAAAAATGCAAGGCTATAGCCTTACGGTCTTGCACAGCATGCTGTTTTTCATCATTTTGAGCATTTTTGAGCATTTTCGAAAAATGTCGAAATTTTGAAAAAACGCAAAGGCTATAGCCTTACGGTTTTTCATCGTTTTGAGGTTTTTAGAAAAATGACAAAAAATGAAAATCTGGCAAAAACACAAGGCTATAGCTTTACGGTCATGCACAGCATGCCGTTTTTCATCATTTTGAGCATTTTTGAGCATTTTCGAAAAATGTCAAAATTTTGAAAAAACGCAAAGGCTATAGCCTTACGGTTTTTCATCGTTTTGAGGTTTTTCGAAAAATGACAAAAAATGACAAAATCTGGCAAAAACGCAAGGCTATAGCCTTACGGTCTTGCACAGCATGCCGTTTTTCATCATTTTGAGCATTTTTGAGCATTTTCGAAAAATGTCGAAATTTTGAAAAAACGCAAAGGCTATAGCCTTACGGTTTTTCATCGTTTTGAGGTTTTTCGAAAAATGACAAAAAATGACAAAATCTGGCAAAAACGCAAGGCTATAGCCTTACGGTCTTGCACAGCATGCCGTTTTTCATCATTTTGAGCATTTTTTGAGCATTTTCGAAAAATGTCGAAATTTTGAAAAAACGCAAAGGCTATAGCCTTACGGTTTTTCATCGTTTTGAGGTTTTTCGAAAAATGACAAAAAATGACAAAATCTGGCAAAAACGCAAGGCTATAGCCTTACGGTCTTGCACAGCATGCCGTTTTTTTATCATTTTGAGCATTTTTGAGCATTTTCAAAAAATGTCAAAATTTTGAAAAAACGCAAAGGCTATAGCCTTACGGTTTTTCATCGTTTTGAGGTTTTTCGAAAAATGACAAACAATGACAAAATCTGGCAAAAGCGCAAGGCTATAGCCTTACGGTCTTGCACAGCATGCCGTTTTTCATCATTTTGAGCATTTTTGAGCATTTTCGAAAAATGTCGAAATTTTGAAAAAACGCAAAGGCTATAGCCTTACGGTTTTTCATCGTTTTGAGGTTTTTCGAAAAATGACAAAATCTGGCAAAAGCGCAAGGCTATAGCCTTACGGTCTTGCACAGCATGCCGTTTTTCATCATTTTGAGCATTTTTGAGCATTTTCGAAAAATGTCGAAATTTTGAAAAAAACGCAAAGGCTATAGCCTTACGGTTTTTCATCGTTTTGAGGTTTTTCGAAAAATGACAAAAAATGACAAAATCTGGCAAAAGCGCAAGGCTATAGCCTTACGGTCTTGCACAGCATGCCGTTTTTTATCATTTTGAGCATTTTTGAGCATTTTCGAAAAATGTCGAAATTTTGAAAAAAACGCAAAGGCTATAGCCTTACGGTTTTTCATCGTTTTGAGGTTTTTCGAAAAATGACAAAATCTGGCAAAAACGCAAGGCTATAGTCTTACGGTCTTGCACAGCATGCCGTTTTTCATCATTTTGAGCATTTTTGAGCATTTTCGAAAAATGTCGAAATTTTGAAAAAACGCAAAGGCTATAGCCTTACGGTTTTTCATCGTTTTGAGGTTTTTCGAAAAATGACAAAAAATGAAAATCTGGCAAAAACACAAGGCTATAGCTTTACGGTCTTGCAGAGCATGCCGTTTTTCATCATTTTGAGCATTTTTGAGCATTTTCGAAAAATGTCGAAATTTTGAAAAAACGCAAAGGCTATAGCCTTACGGTTTTTCATCGTTTTGAGGTTTTTCGAAAAATGACAAAAAATGACAAAATCTGGCAAAAGCGCAAGGCTATAGCCTTACGGTCTTGCACAGCATGCCGTTTTTCATCATTTTGAGCATTTTTGAGCATTTTCGAAAAATGTCGAAATTTTGAAAAAACGCAAAGGCTATAGCCTTACGGTTTTTCATCGTTTTGAGGTTTTTCGAAAAATGACAAAATCTGGCAAAAACGCAAGGCTATAGCCTTACGGTCTTGCACAGCATGCCGTTTTTCATCATTTTGAGCATTTTTGAGCATTTTCGAAAAATGTCGAAATTTTGAAAAAACGCAAAGGCTATAGCCTTACGGTTTTTCATCGTTTTGAGGTTTTTCGAAAAATGACAAAAAATGACAAAATCTGGCAAAAACGCAAGGCTATAGCCTTACGGTCTTGCACAGCATGCCGTTTTTCATCATTTTGAGCATTTTTGAGCATTTTCGAAAAATGTCGAAATTTTGAAAAAACGCAAAGGCTATAGCCTTACGGTTTTTCATCGTTTTGAGGTTTTTCGAAAAATGACAAAAAATGAAAATCTGGCAAAACGCAAGGCTATAGCCTTACGGTCTTGCACAGCATGCCGTTTTTCATCATTTTGAGCATTTTTGAGCATTTTCGAAAAATGTCGAAATTTTGAAAAAACGCAAAGGCTATAGCCTTACGGTTTTTCATCGTTTTGAGGTTTTTCGAAAAATGACAAAATCTGGCAAAAACGCAAGGCTATAGCCTTACGGTCTTGCACAGCATGCCGTTTTTCATCATTTTGAGCATTTTTGAGCATTTTCGAAAAATGTCGAAATTTTGAAAAAACGCAAAGGCTATAGCCTTACGGTTTTTCATCGTTTTGAGGTTTTTCGAAAAATGACAAAATCTGGCAAAAACGCAAGGCTATAGCCTTACGGTCTTGCACAGCATGCCGTTTTTCATCATTTTGAGCATTTTTGAGCATTTTCGAAAAATGTCGAAATTTTGAAAAAACGCAAAGGCTATAGCCTTACGGTTTTTCATCGTTTTGAGGTTTTTCGAAAAATGACAAAAAATGACAAAATCTGGCAAAAACGCAAGGCTATAGCCTTACGGTCTTGCACAGCATGCCGTTTTTTATCATTTTGAGCATTTTTGAGCATTTTCGAAAAATGTCGAAATTTTGAAAAAACGCAAAGGCTATAGCCTTACGGTTTTTCATCGTTTTGAGGTTTTTAGAAAAATGACAAAATCTGGCAAAAACGCAAGGCTATAGCCTTACGGTCTTGCACAGCATGCCGTTTTTCATCATTTTGAGCATTTTTGAGCATTTTCGAAAAATGTCGAAATTTTGAAAAAACGCAAAGGCTATAGCCTTACGGTTTTTCATCGTTTTGAGGTTTTTCGAAAAATGACAAAAAATGACAAAATCTGGCAAAAACGCAAGGCTATAGCCTTACGGTCTTGCACAGCATGCCGTTTTTTATCATTTTGAGCATTTTTGAGCATTTTCGAAAAATGTCGAAATTTTGAAAAAACGCAAAGGCTATAGCCTTACGGTTTTTCATCGTTTTGAGGTTTTTCGAAAAATGACAAAAAATGAAAATCTGGCAAAAACGCAAGGCTATAGCCTTACGGTCTTGCACAGCATGCCGTTTTTCATCATTTTGAGCATTTTTGAGCATTTTCGAAAAATGTCGAAATTTTGAAAAAACGCAAAGGCTATAGCCTTACGGTTTTTCATCGTTTTGAGGTTTTTCGAAAAATGACAAAATCTGGCAAAAACGCAAGGCTATAGCCTTACGGTCTTGCACAGCATGCCGTTTTTCATCATTTTGAGCATTTTTTGGCATTTTCGAAAAATGTCGAAATTTTGAAAAAAACGCAAAGGCTATAGCCTTACGGTTTTTCATCGTTTTGAGGTTTTTCGAAAAATGACAAAATCTGGCAAAAACGCAAGGCTATAGCCTTACGGTCTTGCACAGCATGCCGTTTTTCATCATTTTGAGCATTTTTGGCATTTTCGAAAAATGTCGAAATTTTGAAAAAACGCAAAGGCTATAGCCTTACGGTTTTTCATCGTTTTGAGGTTTTTCGAAAAATGACAAAAAATGACAAAATCTGGCAAAAGCGCAAGGCTATAGCCTTACGGTCTTGCACAGCATGCCGTTTTTTATCATTTTGAGCATTTTTGAGCATTTTCGAAAAATGTCGAAATTTTGAAAAAACGCAAAGGCTATAGCCTTACGGTTTTTCATCGTTTTGAGGTTTTTCGAAAAATGACAAAATCTGGCAAAAACGCAAGGCTATAGTCTTACGGTCTTGCACAGCATGCCGTTTTTCATCATTTTGAGCATTTTTTGGCATTTTCGAAAAATGTCGAAATTTTGAAAAAACGCAAAGGCTATAGCCTTACGGTTTTTCATCGTTTTGAGGTTTTTCGAAAAATGACAAAAAATGAAAATCTGGCAAAAACACAAGGCTATAGCTTTACGGTCATGCACAGCATGCCGTTTTTCATCATTTTGAGCATTTTTGAGCATTTTCGAAAAATGTCGAAATTTTGAAAAAACGCAAAGGCTATAGCCTTACGGTTTTTCATCGTTTTGAGGTTTTTCGAAAAATGACAAAAAATGACAAAATCTGGCAAAAGCGCAAGGCTATAGCCTTACGGTCTTGCACAGCATGCCGTTTTTCATCATTTTGAGCATTTTTGAGCATTTTCGAAAAATGTCGAAATTTTGAAAAAAACGCAAAGGCTATAGCCTTACGGTTTTTCATCGTTTTGAGGTTTTTCGAAAAAATGACAAAATCTGGCAAAAACGCAAGGCTATAGCCTTACGGTCTTGCACAGCATGCCGTTTTTCATCATTTTGAGCATTTTTGAGCATTTTCGAAAAATGTCGAAATTTTGAAAAAAACGCAAAGGCTATAGCCTTACGGTTTTTCATCGTTTTGAGGTTTTTCGAAAAATGACAAAAAATGACAAAATCTGGCAAAAGCGCAAGGCTATAGCCTTACGGTCTTGCACAGCATGCCGTTTTTCATCATTTTGAGCATTTTTGAGCATTTTCGAAAAATGTCGAAATTTTGAAAAAACGCAAAGGCTATAGCCTTACGGTTTTTCATCGTTTTGAGGTTTTTCGAAAAATGACAAAATCTGGCAAAAGCGCAAGGCTATAGCCTTACGGTCTTGCACAGCATGCCGTTTTTCATCATTTTGAGCATTTTTGAGCATTTTCGAAAGATGTCGAAATTTTGAAAAAACGCAAAGGCTATAGCCTTACGGTTTTTCATCGTTTTGAGGTTTTTCGAAAAATGACAAAAAATGACAAAATCTGGCAAAAGCGCAAGGCTATAGCCTTACGGTCTTGCACAGCATGCCGTTTTTTATCATTTTGAGCATTTTTGAGCATTTTCGAAAAATGTCGAAATTTTGAAAAAACGCAAAGGCTATAGCCTTACGGTTTTTCATCGTTTTGAGGTTTTTCGAAAAATGACAAAATCTGGCAAAAACGCAAGGCTATAGCCTTACGGTCTTGCACAGCATGCCGTTTTTCATCATTTTGAGCATTTTTTGGCATTTTCGAAAAATGTCGAAATTTTGAAAAAACGCAAAGGCTATAGCCTTACGGTTTTTCATCGTTTTGAGGTTTTTCGAAAAATGACAAAAAATGACAAAATCTGGCAAAAGCGCAAGGCTATAGCCTTACGGTCTTGCACAGCATGCCGTTTTTCATCATTTTGAGCATTTTTGAGCATTTTCGAAAAATGTCGAAATTTTGAAAAAACGCAAAGGCTATAGCCTTACGGTTTTTCATCGTTTTGAGGTTTTTCGAAAAATGACAAAATCTGGCAAAAGCGCAAGGCTATAGCCTTACGGTCTTGCACAGCATGCCGTTTTTCATCATTTTGAGCATTTTTGAGCATTTTCGAAAAATGTCGAAATTTTGAAAAAACGCAAAGGCTATAGCCTTACGGTTTTTCATCGTTTTGAGGTTTTTCGAAAAATGACAAAAAATGACAAAATCTGGCAAAAGCGCAAGGCTATAGCCTTACGGTCTTGCACAGCATGCCGTTTTTTATCATTTTGAGCATTTTTGAGCATTTTCGAAAAATGTCGAAATTTTGAAAAAACGCAAAGGCTATAGCCTTACGGTTTTTCATCGTTTTGAGGTTTTTCGAAAAATGACAAAATCTGGCGAAAACGCAAGGCTATAGCTTACGGTCTTGCACAGCATGCCGTTTTTCATCATTTTGAGCATTTTTGAGCATTTTCGAAAAATGTCGAAATTTTGAAAAAACGCAAAGGCTATAGCCTTACGGTTTTTCTTCGTTTTGAGGTTTTTCGAAAAATGACAAAAAATGACAAAATCTGGCAAAAGCGCAAGGCTATAGCCTTACGGTCTTGCACAGCATGCCGTTTTTCATCATTTTGAGCATTTTTGAGCATTTTCGAAAAATGTCGAAATTTTGAAAAAACGCAAAGGCTATAGCCTTACGGTTTTTCATCGTTTTGAGGTTTTTCGAAAAATGACAAAAAATGACAAAATCTGGCAAAAGCGCAAGGCTATAGCCTTACGGTCTTGCACAGCATGCCGTTTTTCATCATTTTGAGCATTTTTGAGCATTTTCGAAAAATGTCGAAATTTTGAAAAAACGCAAAGGCTATAGCCTTACGGTTTTTCATCGTTTTGAGGTTTTTCGAAAAATGACAAATCTGGCAAAAACGCAAGGCTATAGCCTTACGGTCTTGCACAGCATGCCGTTTTTCATCATTTTGAGCATTTTTTGGCATTTTCGAAAAATGTCGAAATTTTGAAAAAACGCAAAGGCTATAGCCTTACGGTTTTTCATCGTTTTGAGGTTTTTCGAAAAATGACAAAAAATGACAAAATCTGGCAAAAACGCAAGGCTATAGCCTTACGGTCATGCAGAGCATGCCGTTTTTCATCATTTTGAGCATTTTTGAGCATTTTCGAAAAATGTCGAAATTTTGAAAAAACGCAAAGGCTATAGCCTTACGGTTTTTCATCGTTTTGAGGTTTTTCGAAAAATGACAAAAAATGACAAAATCTGGCAAAAACGCAAGGCTATAGCCTTACGGTCTTGCACAGCATGCCGTTTTTCAACATTTTGAGCATTTTTGAGCATTTTCGAAAAATGTCGAAATTTTGAAAAAACGCAAAGGCTATAGCCTTACGGTTTTTCATCGTTTTGAGGTTTTTCGAAAAAAAAAATGACAAAAAATGACAAAATATGGCAAAAAATGGCAAAAGCGCAAGGCTATAGCCTTACGGTCTTGCACAGCATGCCGTTTTTCATCATTTTGATCATTTTTGAGCATTTTCGAAAAATGTCGAAATTTTGAAAAAACGCAAAGGCTATAGCCTTACGGTTTTTCATCGTTTTGAGGTTTTTCGAAAAATGACAAAATCTGGCAAAAGCGCAAGGCTATAGCCTTACGGTCTTGCACAGCATGCCGTTTTTCATTTTTTGAGCATTTTCGAAAGATGTCGAAATTTTGAAAAAACGCAAAGGCTATAGCCTTACGGTTTTTCATCGTTTTGAGGTTTTTCGAAAAATGACAAAAAATGACAAAATCTGGCAAAAGCGCAAGGCTATAGCCTTACGGTCTTGCACAGCATGCCGTTTTTTATCATTTGAGCATTTTTGAGCATTTTCGAAAAATGTCGAAATTTTGAAAAAACGCAAAGGCTATAGCCTTACGGTTTTTCATCGTTTTGAGGTTTTTGAAAAAATGACAAAATCTGGCAAAAACGCAAGGCTATAGCCTTACGGTCTTGCACAGCATGCCGTTTTTCATCATTTTGAGCATTTTTTGGCATTTTCGAAAAATGTCGAAATTTTGAAAAAACGCAAAGGCTATAGCCTTACGGTTTTTCATCGTTTTGAGGTTTTTCGAAAAATGACAAAAAATGAAAATCTGGCAAAAACACAAGGCTATAGCTTTACGGTCATGCAGAGCATGCCGTTTTTCATCATTTTGAGCATTTTTGAGCATTTTCGAAAAATGTCGAAATTTTGAAAAAACGCAAAGGCTATAGCCTTACGGTTTTTCATCGTTTTGAGGTTTTTCGAAAAATGACAAAAATGACAAAATCTGGCAAAAGCGCAAGGCTATAGCCTTTCGGTCTTGCACAGCATGCCGTTTTTCATCATTTTGAGCATTTTTGAGCATTTTCGAAAAATGTCGAAATTTGAAAAAAACGCAAAGGCTATAGCCTTACGGTTTTTCATCGTTTTGAGGTTTTTCGAAAAATGACAAAATCTGGCAAAAACGCAAGGCTATAGTGTTACGGTCTTGCACAGCATGCCGTTTTTCATCATTTTGAGCATTTTTGGCATTTTCGAAAAATGTCGAAATTTTGAAAAAACGCAAAGGCTATAGCCTTACGGTTTTTCATCGTTTTGAGGTTTTTCGAAAAATGACAAAAAATGACAAAATCTGGCAAAAGCGCAAGGCTATAGCCTTACGGTCTTGCACAGCATGCCGTTTTTCATCATTTTGAGCATTTTTGAGCATTTTCGAAAAATGTCGAAATTTTTAAAAAAAACGCAAAGGCTATAGCCTTACGGTTTTTCATCGTTTTGAGGTTTTTCGAAAAATGACAAAATCTGGCAAAAACGCAAGGCTATAGTTACGGTCTTGCACAGCATGCCGTTTTTCATCATTTTGAGCATTTTTTGCATTTTCGAAAAATGTCGAAATTTTGAAAAAACGCAAAGGCTATAGCCTTACGGTTTTTCATCGTTTTGAGGTTTTTCGAAAAATGACAAAAAATGACAAAATCTGGCAAAAGCGCAAGGCTATAGCCTTACGGTCTTGCACAGCATGCCGTTTTTCATCATTTTGAGCATTTTTGAGCATTTTCGAAAAATGTCGAAATTTTGAAAAAACGCAAAGGCTAAAGCCTTACGGTTTTTCATCGTTTTGAGGTTTTTCGAAAAAAAATGACAAAATCTGGCAAAAACGCAAGGCTATAGCCTTACGGTCTTGCACAGCATGCCGTTTTTCATCATTTTGAGCATTTTTGAGCATTTTCGAAAAATGTCGAAATTTTGAAAAAACGCAAAGGCTATAGCCTTACGGTTTTTCATCGTTTTGAGGTTTTTCAAAAAATGACAAAAAATGACAAAATCTGGCAAAAACACAAGGCTATAGCCTTTCGGTCTTGCACAGCATGCCGTTTTTCATAATTTTGAGCATTTTTGAGCATTTTCGAAAAATGTCGAAATTTTGAAAAAACGCAAAGGCTATAGCCTTACGGTTTTTCATCGTTTTGAGGTTTTTCGAAAAATGACAAAAAATGACAAAATCTGGCAAAAAGCGCAAGGCTATAGCCTTACGGTCTTGCACAGCATGCCGTTTTTCATCATTTTGAGCATTTTTGAGCATTTTCGAAAAGATGTCGAAATTTTGAAAAAACGCAAAGGCTATAGCCTTACGGTTTTTCATCGTTTTGAGGTTTTTCGAAAAATGACAAAAAATGACAAAATCTGGCAAAAGCGCAAGGCTATAGCCTTACGGTCTTGCACAGCATGCCGTTTTTCATCATTTTGAGCATTTTTGAGCATTTTCGAAAAATGTCGAAATTTTGAAAAAAACGCAAAGGCTATAGCCTTACGGTTTTTCATTGTTTTGAGGTTTTCCGAAAGATCACAAAAAATGACAAAATCTGGCAAAAGCGCAAGGCTACAGCCTTACGGTCTTGCACAGCATGCCGTTTTTCATCATTTTGAGCATTTTTTGGCATTTTCGAAAAATGTCGAAATTTTGAAAAAACGCAAAGGCTATAGCCTTACGGTTTTTCATCGTTTTGAGGTTTTTCGAAAAATGACAAAAAATGAAAATCTGGCAAAAACACAAGGCTATAGCTTACGGTCTTGCACAGCATGCCGTTTTTCATCATTTTGAGCATTTTTGAGCATTTTCGAAAAATGTCGAAATTTTGAAAAAACGCAAAGGCTATAGCCTTACGGTTTTTCATCGTTTTGAGGTTTTTCGAAAAATGACAAAAAATGACAAAATCTGGCAAAAGCGCAAGGCTATAGCCTTACGGTCTTGCACAGCATGCCGTTTTTCATCATTTTGAGCATTTTTGAGCATTTTCGAAAAATGTCGAAATTTTGAAAAAACGCAAAGGCTATAGCCTTACGGTTTTTCATCGTTTTGAGGTTTTTAGAAAAATGACAAAAAATGACAAAATCTGGCAAAAACGCAAGGCTATAGCCTTACGGTCTTGCACAGCATGCCGTTTTTCATCATTTTGAGCATTTTTGAGCATTTTCGAAAAATGTCGAAATTTTGAAAAAACGCAAAGGCTATAGCCTTACGGTTTTTCATCGTTTTGAGGTTTTTCGAAAAATGACAAAAAATGACAAAATCTGGCAAAAGCGCAAGGCTATAGCCTTACGGTCTTGCACAGCATGCCGTTTTTCATCATTTTGAGCATTTTTGAGCATTTTCGAAAAATGTCGAAATTTTGAAAAAAACGCAAAGGCTATAGCCTTACGGTTTTTCATCGTTTTGAGGTTTTTCGAAAAATGACAAAATCTGGCAAAAACGCAAGGCTATAGCCTTACGGTCTTGCACAGCATGCCGTTTTTCATCATTTTGAGCATTTTTGAGCATTTTCGAAAATGTCGAAATTTTGAAAAAACGCAAAGGCTATAGCCTTACGGTTTTCATCGTTTTGAGGTTTTTCGAAAAATGACAAAAAATGACAAAATCTGGCAAAAGCGCAAGGCTATAGCCTTACGGTCTTGCACAGCATGCCGTTTTTCATCATTTTGAGCATTTTTGAGCATTTTCGAAAAATGTCGAAATTTTGAAAAAACGCAAAGGCTATAGCCTTACGGTTTTTCATCGTTTTGAGGTTTCTCAAAAAATGACAAAAAAAATGACAAAATCTGGCAAAAGCGCAAGGCTATAGCCTTACGGTCTTGCACAGCATGCCGTTTTTCATCATTTTGATTATTTTTGAGCATTTTTGAAAAATGTCGAAATTTTGAAAAAACGCAAAGGCTATAGCCTTACGGTTTTTCATCGTTTTGAGGTTTTTTGAAAAATGACAAACAAACAATGACAAAATCTGGCAAAAACGCAAGGCTATAGCCTTACGGTCTTGCACAGCATGCCGTTTTTTATCATTTTGAGCATTTTTGAGCATTTTCGAAAAATGTTGAAATTTTGAAAAAACGCAAAGGCTATAGCCTTACGGTTTTTCATCGTTTTGAGGTTTTTCGAAAAATGACAAAAAATGACAAAATCTGGCAAAAGCGCAAGGCTATAGCCTTACGGTCTTGCACAGCATGCCGTTTTTCATCATTTTGAGCATTTTTTGGCATTTTCGAAAAATGTCGAAATTTTGAAAAAACGCAAAGGCTATAGCCTTACGGTTTTTCATCGTTTTGAGGTTTTTCGAAAAATGACAAAAAATGAAAAACTGGCAAAAACGCAAGGCTATAGCCTTACGGTCATGCAGAGCATGCCGTTTTTCATCATTTTGAGCATTTTTGAGCATTTTCGAAAAATGTCGAAATTTTGAAAAAACGCAAAGGCTATAGCCTTACGGTTTTTCATCGTTTTGAGGTTTTCGAAAAATGACAAAAAATGACAAAATCTGGCAAAAGCGCAAGGCTATAGCCTTACGGTCTTGCACAGCATGCCGTTTTTCATCATTTTGAGCATTTTTGAGCATTTTCGAAAAATGTCGAAATTTTGAAAAAACGCAAAGGCTATAGCCTTACGGTTTTTCATCGTTTTGAGGTTTTTTGAAAAATGACAAACAAACAATGACAAAATCTGGCAAAAACGCAAGGCTATAGCCTTACGGTCTTGCACAGCATGCCGTTTTTTATCATTTTGAGCATTTTTGAGCATTTTCGAAAAATGTCGAAATTTTGAAAAACGCAAAGGCTATAGCCTTACGGTTTTTCATCGTTTTGAGGTTTTTCGAAAAATGACAAAAAATGACAAAATCTGGCAAAAGCGCAAGGCTATAGCCTTACGGTCTTGCACAGCATGCCGTTTTTCATCATTTTGAGCAATTTTTGGCATTTTCGAAAAATGTCGAAATTTTGAAAAAACGCAAAGGCTATAGCCTTACGGTTTTTCATCTTTTTGAGGTTTTTCGAAAAATGACAAAAAATGACAAAATCTGGCAAAAACGCAAGGCTATAGCCTTACGGTCTTGCACAGCATGCCGTTTTTCATCATTTTGAGCATTTTTGAGCATTTTCGAAAAATGTCGAAATTTTGAAAAAACGCAAAGGCTATAGCCTTAGCCTACGGTTTTTCATCGTTTTGAGGTTTTTCGAAAAATGACAAAAAAAATGACAAAATCTGGCAAAAGCGCAAGGCTATAGCCTTACGGTCTTGCACAGCATGCCGTTTTTCATCATTTTGAGCATTTTTGAGCATTTTCGAAAAATGTCGAAATTTTGAAAAAACGCAAAGGCTATAGCCTTACGGTTTTTCATCGTTTTGAGGTTTTTTGAAAAATGACAAAAAAATGACAAAATCTGGCAAAAACGCAAGGCTATAGCCTTACGGTCTTGCACAGCATGCCGTTTTTATCATTTTGAGCATTTTTTGAGCATTTCGAAAAATGTCGAAAAAAGAAGAAATTTTGAAAAAACGCAAAGGCTATAGCCTTACGGTTTTTCATCGTTTTGAGGTTTTTCGAAAAATGACAAAAAATGACAAAATCTGGCAAAAGCGCAAGGCTATAGCCTTACGGTCTTGCACAGCATGCCGTTTTTCATCATTTTGAGCATTTTTTGGCATTTTCGAAAAATGTCGAAATTTTGAAAAAACGCAAAGGCTATAGCCTTACGGTTTTTCATCGTTTTGAGGTTTTTCGAAAAATGACAAAAAATGACAAAATCTGGCAAAACACAAGGCTATAGCTTTACGGTCATGCACAGCATGCCGTTTTTCATCATTTTGAGCATTTTTGAGCATTTTCGAAAAGATGTCGAAATTTTGAAAAAACGCAAAGGCTATAGCCTTACGGTTTTTCATCGTTTTGAGGTTTTTCGAAAAATGACAAAAAATGACAAAATCTGGCAAAAACGCAAGGCTATAGCATTACGGTCTTGCACAGCATGCCGTTTTTCATCATTTTGAGCATTTTTGAGCATTTTTGAAAAATGTCGAATTTTTGAAAAACCACAAGGCTATAGCCTTACGGTTTTTCATCGTTTTGAGGTTTTTCGAAAAATTACAAAAAATGAAAATCTGGCAAAAACACAAGGCTATAGCTTTACGGTCATGCAGAGCATGCCGTTTTTCATCATTTTGAGCATTTTTGAGCATTTTCGAAAAATGTCGAAATTTTGAAAAAACGCAAAGGCTATAGCCTTACGGTTTTTCATCGTTTTGAGGTTTTTCGAAAAATGACAAAAAAATGACAAAATCTGGCAAAAGCGCAAGGCTATAGCCTTACGGTCTTGCACAGCATGCCGTTTTTCATCATTTTGATTATTTTTGAGCATTTTTGAAAGATGTCGAAATTTTGAAAAAACGCAAAGGCTATAGCCTTACGGTTTTTCATCGTTTTGAGGTTTTTTGAAAAATGACAAACAAACAATGACAAAATCTGGCAAAAACGCAAGGCTATAGCCTTACGGTCTTGCACAGCATGCCATTTTTTATCATTTTGAGCATTTTTGAGCATTTTCGAAAAATGTCGAAATTTTGAAAAAACGCAAAGGCTAAGCCTTACGGTTTTTCATCGTTTTGAGGTTTTTCGAAAAATGACAAAAAATGACAAAATCTGGCAAAAGCGCAAGGCTATAGCCTTACGGTCTTGCACAGCATGCCGTTTTTCATCATTTTGAGCATTTTTTGGCATTTTCGAAAAATGTCGAAATTTTGAAAAAACGCAAAGGCTATAGCCTTACGGTTTTTCATCGTTTTGAGGTTTTTCGAAAAATGACAAACAAACAATGACAAAATCTGGCAAAAACGCAAGGCTATAGCCTTACGGTCTTGCACAGCATGCCATTTTTTATCATTTTGAGCATTTTTGAGCATTTTCGAAAAATGTCGAAATTTTGAAAAAACGCAAAGGCTATAGCCTTACGGTTTTTCATCGTTTTGAGGTTTTTCGAAAAATGACAAAAAATGACAAAATCTGGC
>CM076965.1:34840718-34844755 GCA_039105355.1 Benthosema pterotum | reverse complement strand
GCACATGCGGGAGGGGACACTCCGCATGTGAGCAGGCACCTTTGCCGGGCATGGGTCGGCCGCACGCCCCCCTGGTGGGGGCTGGAGGTCAGGCGCCGCCTGGTGGCCAAACTGGGAACTGCGCCCCGAACCAACCGCATTCAGTCCAGGGGCTCTACCTCCAACCTTACCCCCAGAGGCCAGCCTCTGGGGCCCCATGCACCACTACCAGACGGCCGCCCACCCGAAGGGCGCCGCCTTGTGGACAAACTGGGAACTGCGCCCCGAACCAACTGCATCAGTCCAGGGCTCTACCTCCAACCTTACCCCCAGAGGCCAGCCTCTGGGGCCCATGCACCACTACCAGACGCGCCCCACCCCGAAGGGCGCCGCCTTGTGGACAAACTGGAAATCTGCGCCCCGAACCAACTGCATCAGTCCAGGGGCTCTACTCCAACCTTACCCCCAGAGGCCAGCCTCTGGGGCCCATGCACCACTACCAGACGCCCCCCCGCCGCCGAAGGGCGCCACCCAGGCAGCCTGGCCAGGGTACTGCCGCCAGTACCCAGTGCACCAGGCACCTCTCCAATCTCTCCCCCAGAGGCACTCCCTCTGGGGGCCATGCACCACCACCATGCCCCGTCCAGGGCTTTTTCTCTCCAATCTCTCCCCCAGAGGCCATGCCTCTGGGGGCCATGCCACCACCACAGGGCCCAGGGCCCACGCCCTGGGCGCGGACCCGCCGGGCGGGGGCCCTGGCCCGGCCCCGAGTCAGGCACCCTCCCGGGGGGGAAGGCCACCACCCGGCGCTCCGTCCGAACATGTGCACCACCCTTAAGCACCCTCTCGGGGGCATAAAGAGTGATGTACCCGCCGCCGCACGGGTTCCGCACACGCCCTGGGCCTACTCTCACACTTAGAAATATTTCTGGCAGGGGCCCGCGCCCCTGGCCATACTCTGACACTTAGAAAATATTTCTGGCAGGGGCCGCGCCCCTGGCCATACTCTGACACTTAGAAATATTTCTGGCAGGGCCCGCGCCCCATGCGTTACCGTTGGGCTCTGGGACACTCCTGGCCGTCTGTCCAGGGGTACTGCGCCCAGTACCAAGTGCACCAGACAGGGGCCTTTCTCTCAACCCACCCTGGGGCCATGCAACCCCCCACCAGGCCCCGTCCAGGGGCATTCACTCAACCCAGCCCCCAGAGCATCCCTCTGGGGCCATGCACCACTCACCAGGCCCCGTCCAGGGGCATTCACTCCAACCAGCCCCCAGAGCATCCCTCTGGGGGCCATGCACCACTCACCAGGCCCGTCCAGGGCATTCACTCCAACCCAGCCCCCAGAGCATCCCTCTGGGCCATGCACCCACCCACCCACCACCCCACCGCCGCCGGCCGAGGGTACTGCCACTATCGATGGATATCGGCCGCGGTGGCCAAGTGTCAACGCGCCGGAACTTTACTAACTTTACTTCTAACTTTATTACTTCTAACTTTACTTAGCAGTGTCCCGCTTAAGGCGGTAAGCTTTGGTATTCACTCGCACACATGTTTACAGAATTTGGCTATGCCCGGCCGGGAGTCGAAACCCGGGGCCGCCGAGTTCAAAGGCAGACACTCTAATCATGGTGCCACTCGGCTGGATACTGTGGAGCTTTCGCCGGGCAACTCTCTCTACTCCAACCCCCCTCAGGGCACCCCCCTCTTGGAGTTGGAGGCATGCACCACCAACAAACGACGTCACCCGCATGCGCCGCGCGTGTATGCGGGTGATCGGCAAGTGTCTAGCCCGCTGCAGCTTGCACTCGGAGCCGCAGCGTGCGTGGCGGCACGCGTTGACCACGTCACCGCCACCACGTAGCACCCACGTCACTGCGCGCCGCGACTTAAAAGCGGAAAAGCGCGCGGGTGTCTCTCCAACTTGTTTACTATGCTACCTAACGATCATGAAGTTAGCACCAGCGAAGCGGCAGGTCAAGCACTGCCGCCCCAGCGACCAACCACACGCAAAGGTGGGTTTGAGTTTGATTTACACTGGCCTAACTTTAACTTATAGTGGAGTTATTCGGTCGCGCTTATATGTTTATGTTTTACGTCCCACAGCAGCACGGAGAGGGGGGACGACTTAGCTCACAACATAGCCTCACTCCTGGAGGATTTTCGGGCAGATCTGCTGCCCTCCAGGCCCACCCAACAGAGAATACGGAACATGTCTCAAAGGGTGACACATGTCCGGGCCTTCCTTGACTTCATGTGCCGTTCCGAACCACCCACGCCGGCCACGGGTATTCAATGCATCACCAACCGCGGCCGGTTCCTCAACTTCTTTAAAGTCATTCATTCGCGCTGGGCTCCGACTACCGTTATCAACTACATCTCCGACTGAGGAGATTCATGAACTATCTAAAGGAGCGGGGGCCGGCAGCCGCCATGCCGATACCCTCCGTGCCGGATCTCGACCGGCTTCTTCGGTGGCTCCGGATGGAGCGTGAGGGGCTCGCAGATGCCGTAGCCCAACACAGGACCGAAACCCTGGACCGAAATCCGAACTTACGATGACCCCGGCAGAGCTGCAACAATTACTCGCCGAGGCCAAACGGCATATCCCAGCCGCACTCGATCGTCTGGAGGAAGACCCTGGCTGCCTGACAACTGTTCACTGTGCCACGGGTCTCCTCGCCCACCTATCTCGCCACGGTGAGTGGCTTGCGGCGCGGGGTGCTTCGTCTACATGCGAGGACACGGATGTGTCCTCGCCGTCCAAGCGAGCCCCGGCCGCTATGTCATTCGCTTAGAGCACCATAAGACCCGCAGAACATACGGAGCCGCGACGCTTGTGCTCACAGAGATTTTGAGTATAAATGGCTACGCCGCTTCATGCAACAGCGCGGTACATGGCCGGCTACGCCCGTCAGGACGGAGCGTTCTTCTTCAACTCAACCGGGCGCACGTTCGAGAAGATGGGGACCCACGTTAAGGCCCAGGTACTCAAGCTTCTGAACCGCCCGGTACTACATTGACCCACATCAGAAGTGCCGTGGCCACAGCCGCCGACCGGACCTTGAGCCAGGAGGAACAGACAGATGTCAGCAAATCAATGGGACATTCACTCGCAACACGGAACCGGTACTATGTCGCCCGAAGGACCAACAAACCTAGAAGCTATCGCACCAGGCACCTGATCGACCAGGCGGTCATGGGAAACAGCCAGCCGGCTTCCGCATCGTCCAGCGCGCCGGTACTAAGAGTATCGCTCCGGCGCCTTGGAGGTGAGCCCCAATTGAGTCACATGTATTCCAATGTGTTCTGTCTACGAGTGCTTGAGTCACTCACGTTCCTTTACTCTTCCCACAGAACCTGAGCTCAGGGCCTGGGCGAGTCCAGAGCCAGCACCGCGGAGCGCTCCGGCTACCAAGAGACCTCGCGGTCGGCCGCGGAAGCAGAAGGGGATAGCTGATAAGAGACCCCGCGGACGGCCGCGGAAGGAAGCACACTTGCCCTCATTCAATCTGATTAATAAAGATTATATGTATATTGAGCGATGTTCTCTCGCAGTTATTTCACATAAATACAGCCGCTATAGGGGGTTTGGGGCGGCTGGAACTACCACCAGCACCGCCAACACTAGGCCCCGTCCAGGGGCACTTTCTCCAACCCACACCCAGAGGTGAACTCTGGGGGCCATGCACCACCACCATGCCCCGTCCAGGGCTTTCTCTCCAAATCTCTCCCCAGTGGCACTCCCTCTGGGGGCCATGCACCACCACCATGCCCCGTCCAGGGGCTTTCTCTCCAATCTCTCCCCAGAGGCACTCCCTCTGGGGGCCAATGCACCACCACCATGCCCCGTCCAGGGGCTTTCTCTCCAATCTCTCCCCCAGAGGCACTCCCTCTGGGGGCCATGCACCACCACCATGCGTCCAGGGGCTTTCTCTCCAATCTCTCCCCCAGAGGCACTCCCTCTGGGGGCCATGCACCACCACCATGCCCCGTCCAGGGGCTTTCTCTCCAATCTCTCCCCAGAGGCACTCCCTCTGGGGGCCATGCACCACCAC
>CM076965.1:34828218-34830718 GCA_039105355.1 Benthosema pterotum | reverse complement strand
GACTCTGAGACACTCCTGGCCTTCTGTCCGGGTACTGCCGCCAGTACCAAGTGCACCAGACAGGGGCCTTCTCTCCAACCCACCCTGGGGCCATGCACCCCCCACCAGGCCCCGTCCAGGGGCATTCACTCAAACCCAGCCCCCAGAGCATCCCTCTGGGGCCATGCACCACTCACCAGGCCCCGTCCAGGGGCATTCACTCCAACCCAGCCCCCAGAGCATCCCTCTGGGGCCATGCACCACTCACCAGGCCCGTCCAGGGGCATTCACTCCACCCAGCCCCCAGAGCATCCCTCTGGGGCCATGCACCACCCACCACCCCCCACCGCGCCGGCCGAGGGTACTGCCACTATCGATGGATATCGGCCGCGGTGGCAAGTGTCAACGCGCCGGAACTTTACTAACTTTACTTCTAACTTTATTACTTCTAACTTTACTTAGCAGTGTCCCGCTTAAGGCGGGTAAGCTTTGGTATTCACTCGCACACATGTTTACAGAATTTGGCTATGCCCGGCCGGGAGTCGAACCCGGGCCGCCGAGTTCAAAGGCTAGACACTCTAATCATGGTGCCACTCGGCTGGATACTGTGGAGCTTTCGCCGGGCAACTCTCTCTACTCCAACCCCCCTCTGGGAGTTGGAGGACATGCACCACCAACAAACGACGTCACCCGCATGCGCCGCGCGTGTATGCGGGTGATCGGCAAGTGTCTAGCCCGCTGCAGCTTGCACTCGGAGCCGCAGCGTGCGTGGCGGCACGCGTTGACCACGTCACCGCCACCACGTAGCACCCACGTCACTGCCGCGCCGCGACTTAAACGCGGAAGCGCCGGGTGTCTCTCCAACTTGTTTACTATGCTACCTAACGATCATGAAGTTAGCACCAGCGAAGCGGCAGGTCAAGCACTGCCGCCCCAGCCGACCAACCACACGCAAAGGTGGGTTTGAGTTTGATTTACACTGGCCTAACTTTAACTTATAGTGGAGTTATTCGGTCGCGCTTATATGTTTATGTTTTACGTCCCACAGCAGCACGGAGAGGGGGGACGACTTAGCTCACAACATAGCCTCACTCCTGGAGGATTTTCGGGCAGATCTGCTGCCTCCAGGCCCACCCAACAGAGAATACGGAACATGTCTCAAAGGGTGACACATGTCCGGGCCTTCCTTGACTTCATGTGCCGTTCCGAACCACCCACGCCGGCCACGGGTATTCAATGCATCACCAACCGCGGCCGGTTCCTCAACTTCTTTAAAGTCATTCATTCGCGCTGGGCTCCGACTACCGTTATCAACTACATCTCCGACCTGAGGAGATTCATGAACTATCTAAAGGAGCGGGGGCCGGCAGCCGCCATGCCGATACCCTCCGTGCCGGATCTCGACCGGCTTCTTCGGTGGCTCCGGATGGAGCGTGAGGGGCTCGCAGATGCCGTAGCCCAACACAGGAACCGAACCCTGGACCGAAAATCCGAACTTACGATGACCCCGGCAGAGCTGCAACAATTACTCGCCGAGGCCAAACGGCATATCCCAGCCGCACTCGATCGTCTGGAGGAAGACCCTGGCTGCCTGACAACTGTTCACTGTGCCACGGGTCTCCTCGCCACCTATCTCGCCACGGTGAGTGGCTTGCGGCGCGGGTGCTTCGTCTACATGCGGGACACGGATGTGTCCTCCGCCGTCCAAGCGAGCCCCGGCCGCTATGTCATTCGCTTAGAGCACCATAAGACCCGCAGAACATACGGAGCCGCGACGCTTGTGCTCACAGATTTTGAGTATAAATGGCTACGCCGCTTCATGCAACAGCGCCGGTACATGGCCGGCTACGCCCGTCAAGACGGAGCGTTCTTCTTCAACTCAACCGGGCGCACGTTCGAGAAGATGGGGACCCACGTTAAGGCCCAGGTACTCAAGCTTCTGAACCGCCCCGGTACTACATTGACCCACATCAGAAGTGCCGTGGCCACAGCCGCCGACCGGACCTTGAGCCAGGAGGAACAGACAGATGTCAGCAAATCAATGGGACATTCACTCGCAACACGGAACCGGTACTATGTCGCCCGAAGGACCAACCTAGAAGCTATCGCCACCAGGCACCTGATCGACCAGGCGGTCATGGGAAACAGCCAGCCGGCTTCCGCATCGTCCAGCGCGCCGGTACTAAGAGTATCGCTCCGGCGCCTTGGAGGTGAGCCCCAATTGAGTCACTGTATTCCAATGTGTTCTGTCTACGAGTGCTTGAGTCACTCACGTTCCTTTACTCTTTCCCACAGAACCTGAGCTCAGGGCCTGGGCGAGTCCAGAGCCAGCACCGCGGAGCGCTCCGGCTACCAAGAGACCTCGCGGTCGGCCGCGGAAGCAGAAGGGGATAGCTGATAAGAGACCCCGCGGACGGCCGCGGAAGCACACTTGCCCTCATTCAATCTGATTAATAAAGATTATATGTATATTGAGCGATGTTCTCTCGCAGTTATTTCACAATAAATACAGCCGCTATAG
>CM076965.1:34815718-34818218 GCA_039105355.1 Benthosema pterotum | reverse complement strand
AGTACCCAGTGCACCAGGCACCTCTCCAATCTCTCCCCCAGAGGCACTCCCTCTGGGGGCCATGCACCACCACCATGCCCCGTCCAGGGGCTTTCTCTCCAATCTCTCCCCCAGAGGCCATGCCTCTGGGGGCCATGCACCACCACCAGGCCCAGGGCCCACGCCCTGGGCGCTGACCCGCCGGGCGGGGGCCCTGGCCCGGGCCCCGAGTCAGGCACCCTCCCGGGGGGGAAGGCCACCACCCGGCGCTCCGTCCGAACATGTGCACCCACCCTTAAGCACCCCTCTCGGGGCATAAAGAGTGATGTACCGCGCCGCACGGACCGCACGCCCCTGGGCGTACTCTAACACTTAGAAATATTTCTGGCCGGGGCCCGCGCCCCTGGCCATACTCTGACACTTAGAAATATTTCTGGCAGGGGCCCGCGCCCCTGGCCATACTCTGACACTTAGAAATATTTCTGGCAGGGGCCCGCGCCCCATGCGCATACCGTGGGACTCTGAGACACTCCTGGCCGTCTGTCCAGGGTACTGCCGCCAGTACCAAGTGCACCAGACAGGGGCCTTCTCTCCAACCCACCCTGGGGGCCATGCACCCCCCACCAGGCCCCGTCCAGGGGCATTCACTCCAACCCAGCCCCCAGAGCATCCCTCTGGGGCCATGCACCACTCACCAGGCCCCGTCCAGGGGCATTCACTCCAACCCAGCCCCCAGAGCATCCCTCTGGGGCCATGCACCACTCACCAGGCCCCGTCCAGGGGCATTCACTCCAACCCAGCCCCCAGAGCATCCCTCTGGGGCCATGCACCACCCACCACCCCCCACCGCCGCCGGCCGAGGGTACTGCCACTATCGATGGATATCGGCCGCGGTGGCCAAGTGTCAACGCGCCGGAACTTTACTAACTTTACTTCTAACTTTATTACTTCTAACTTTACTTAGCAGTGTCCCGCTTAAGGCGGGTAAGCTTTGGTATTCACTCGCACACATGTTTACAGAATTTGGCTATGCCCCGGCCGGGAGTCGAACCCGGGCCGCCGAGTTCAAAGGCAGACACTCTAATCATGGTGCCACTCGGCTGGATACTGTGGAGCTTTCGCCGGGCAACTCTCTCTACTCCAACCCCCCTCTGGGAGTTGGAGGACATGCACCACCAACAAACGACGTCACCCGCATGCGCCGCGCGTGTATGCGGGTGATCGGCAAGTGTCTAGCCCGCTGCAGCTTGCACTCGGAGCCGCAGCGTGCGTGGCGGCACGCGTTGACCACGTCACCGCCACCACGTAGCACCCACGTCACTGCCGCGCCGCGACTTAAACGCGGAAGCGCCGGGTGTCTCTCCAACTTGTTTACTATGCTACCTAACGATCATGAAGTTAGCACCAGCGAAGCGGCAGGTCAAGCACTGCCGCCCCAGCCGACCAACCACACGCAAAGGTGGGTTTGAGTTTGATTTACACTGGCCTAACTTTAACTTATAGTGGAGTTATTCGGTCGCGCTTATATGTTTATGTTTTACGTCCCACAGCAGCACGGAGAGGGGGGACGACTTAGCTCACAACATAGCCTCACTCCTGGAGGATTTTCGGGCAGATCTGCTGCCCTCCAGGCCCACCCAACAGAGAATACGGAACATGTCTCAAAGGGTGACACATGTCCGGGCCTTCCTTGACTTCATGTGCCGTTCCGAACCACCCACGCCGGCCACGGGTATTCAATGCATCACCAACCGCGGCCGGTTCCTCAACTTCTTTAAAGTCATTCATTCGCGCTGGGCTCCGACTACCGTTATCAACTACATCTCCGACCTGAGGAGATTCATGAACTATCTAAAGGAGCGGGGGCCGGCAGCCGCCATGCCGATACCCTCCGTGCCGGATCTCGACCGGCTTCTTCGGTGGCTCCGGATGGAGCGTGAGGGGCTCGCAGATGCCGTAGCCCAACACAGGAACCGAACCCTGGACCGAAAATCCGAACTTACGATGACCCCGGCAGAGCTGCAACAATTACTCGCCGAGGCCAAACGGCATATCCCAGCCGCACTCGATCGTCTGGAGGAAGACCCTGGCTGCCTGACAACTGTTCACTGTGCCACGGGTCTCCTCGCCACCTATCTCGCCACGGTGAGTGGCTTGCGGCGCGGGTGCTTCGTCTACATGCGGGACACGGATGTGTCCTCCGCCGTCCAAGCGAGCCCCGGCCGCTATGTCATTCGCTTAGAGCACCATAAGACCCGCAGAACATACGGAGCCGCGACGCTTGTGCTCACAGATTTTGAGTATAAATGGCTACGCCGCTTCATGCAACAGCGCCGGTACATGGCCGGCTACGCCCGTCAAGACGGAGCGTTCTTCTTCAACTCAACCGGGCGCACGTTCGAGAAGATGGGGACCCACGTTAAGGCCCAGGTACTCAAGCTTCTGAACCGCCCCGGTACTACATTGACCCACATCAGAAGTGCCGTGGCCACAGCCGCCGACCGGACCTTGAGCCAGGAGG
>CM076965.1:34798218-34810718 GCA_039105355.1 Benthosema pterotum | reverse complement strand
ACCCATCCGAGAATAACATACTGTGGGCGTTTGCCGTTATCTAGTGCGGTTTTTGCGCAGGAGCCGTTTGAAGGTTCAAAAGGCCAAAGCAGGCCAAATGCCCGGTGGACATTTGACTCATCTGCTCACATTCAACCCCGTATTTCGTCACAATAAAGGACTTTGGTGGTAAAAGCTCGACATATTCTGATACAGCACTGAAAGCTGAACAAAATGAGCCCAGCGTTGTTGCCTCATGACTTGTAGAATTTAAATGAGAGCCAAAAAGGTGCTTGTGTGAGTAATTCCCTGAGGTTATGTAACTTGTATGGGAGCCATACCCCAGTGGACACCACAATTAGCCCAAAGGACATTTGAGGCCAAGTGGACACAGCTGTTGCTCTTTTGCTGTCATTTCTCTTCTGGACCATCGCACGAGGCCACACTTTGCGTGCGTTATCTACAGCTATCGTATAATCACATGTATCGAGGGTTAGTCGTTATCTACAACGGTTTTCGAGCAGGAGCCGTTTGAAGTTTCAAAAAGTCCCTGCACGGGCAGAGTGCCCAAAGGACACTTGGCTTTTTCAGTCACACTGAAGCAAATTTTGACCACAATACTGGTCTCTGGTGCTAAAAGCTTGACGTTTTCCGATTCAGCGTCGAAAGGCGATTCTGCAGACGTTGGTTTGGTGTTTGTAGCACCTGTAGAACTTAAAATATAACGCAAAAAGGCCTGGAAAGTGAACTGTCCTTTGGGCATTGGCTTTTCAAATATGAATGGCCCAAAGGACAGCACACCTGCTCTTGATTAGCACATGGTGTCCACTGGGGCATGGACGCAATACAAGTTACGTAACCTCAAAGAATTACATGAAAAAACACCTTTTTTGGTATATTAGGAGTTCTGTAGGTGCTACGAACACCAAACCAATGTCAGTAGAATCACCTTTCGATGCTGAACCAGAATACGTGTAGTTTTACCTCCAGAGACCCCTATTTTGATGAAAAACTGGCCTCAAGGGGGGCAAAAGGCCCAAATGTCACTTGGGTATATGGCCTGCTTTGACACTTTGAAACCTTCAAACGGCTCCTGCGCCGAAACCGCATTAGATAACGGCAAACGCCCACAGTATGTTATTCTCGGATGTGGGCAGATAGCGCACGCCGAAAATGGCGTCGAACGGTGGCCCGGGAGCGAAATGGGAGCGAAAGAGCAAGGACGATGTCCACTTGGTATAGGACCAACTGTTAGGGTCTCGAACCCTTTTTTGGCCACGGATCGGCCGTGGTACCACCGGGGGACCCCAAAATTTTAGTGACGACACCCCTTGTGCCCACCATTCAGAATCTAGAAGATGGCCCCCCCACGTGCCCTAGAAAAAAAGCACCTCACTTTTGGTCAACTTCTGTTCAACAGGGTGTTGGAGGCGTAGCCCCTGACACCCTGTTGAAGAGTTGATCCTTGTAGACAAACTTTTTTTCTACAGCTTCTGACGCCTCGAGTCCGACATATGTTGATCGGCGCGGCGCTCTGAGCGTCCCTGCGTTGGTCCCGTGTCTCTACGTGGCTCGGTTGGCCTGCAAACATCGTGTCCACTTGGCATTCTGTTAACACATCACTTGACACATCATCACATTAAATCAGATACCAAATGGACATGATGTGTTCATTTGGACATGATACATGTTTGCAGGCCGACCGAGCCACGTAGAGACGTGGGACCACCGCAGGGATGCTCTACGAGCAGCGCAGATCGACATATGTCGGAATCGGGCTAGTAGCGCCCTTCGAAGGGGTACTTTAGCACGTTTTATACTACCCATGGATTCAGGGGCCACGTAATGACGAGTGCAGAGCGACACCAGACTTGGGAGGTCGCAGACATCGCTCGGTGTGAGTTCGGGGTCACTGGTGCCTGTGAGAACCAAACTGTGGCCTTAATTAGTCTGAGGTCACAAAGGTCAGGGTCAGCACTCTATTAAGTGTCCCCCAAAGGACAGTCCTTTGGGCATACCATTTACCAAATCAGATGCCCAACGGACAGTCCTCTGGGCATTGCAGTTACAAAATCAGATGCTCAATGGACAGTCCTTTGGGCATCTGGTTTTCAGACTTCCAGGGCACCGGCGTGACGCGCCGGCTCTACCCAGCCGAGAAGCACTCTCGAGGGGGTAGGCCGGAGCCTCACCCTGGCGCTCGCCGTAAGCTCTGGAGGTCCTCTAAACACCGGTGTGACGCGCCGGATCTACCCAGCCGAGAAGCACTCTCGTGGGGGTAGGGCCAGAGCCTCGCGCCGGCGCTCGGCGTAAGCTCTGGAGGTCAGCTAAACACCTCCAGGGCTTACGCCCTGGAGGTGCCCAGCCGAGAAGCGCTCTCGTCCGGGCTCGGGGGGGCTCGGGAGGCCGCCCCGGTATGGCATTTGTCAAAGGACACAGGTCACTGTCAGAACTCTATCAGGATGTACAAGTGTGCCCCAAAGGACAGTCCTTTGGGCATTCCATTTACCAAATCAGATGCTCAATGGACAGTCCTTTGGGCATACTATTTAATAAATCAGATGCCCAACGGACAGTCCTTTGGGCATTGTATTTACCAAACCTGTAGCACAGCCTTGGACATGGTTGGTATTTTCTCCTCTCCTATTTCTCTTCTGGTGCACTACACACTACCATAATGCAGCTGTGTTATCAAGAGCTATAACATAATACACAGTAGGAGTGTGGAGTCGTCATCTATCATGGTTTTGGAGCAGGAGCTCTTTGAAGTTTCAAAATGCTATAATACAGTATGCAAGGTGGACATTTGGTGGCTCAATTCAACTCTGAAACCCATATTTCACCTAAAGAAAGCCCCCACGAGCTAAAACGTGACATATTATGAAACAGCATTGAAAGGCAATTAAACAGACCCCTGTTTAGTTCCCATAGCACCTACAGAATTTAAAAAATAAATGAAAATATGTGCTGTCAAATCTTCATGCTCAATCCTCAATGGCAAAATCAGATGCTCAATGGACAGTCCTCTGGGCATTGCATTTACAAAATCAGATGCTCAATGGACAGTCTTCTGGGCATTGCATTTACCAAACCTCTGGGGGTTGGGTTCCAATCAGGTGATCCACTGAGCTGGCAAGAAGCCAGCACCCAATCAGCTGGCAGCAAGCCAGCACCCAATCAGCTGGCAACAGGCCAGCAGAGTATAAAAGCACAGGCTTGTGGACTCATTCTTCTCCTGACTTTCTTACTGAGAGAACCTCTCCAGCCAAGAAGATCTCCAGATCCAGCTCTACCAGCAACGTCAACCATTTACTTGATTGAACATGGCCCCACGAGTAAGTCAACTTTATGTTTTAGTTGTTTAAAGGAGGTTTGATATTTTAAAAAAGTATTATAAATTGAAGACATATGGAATAGCATACTGAAGAGTTCATTTGCAAACACAGCTAAATGCCATTTTGGGGAAAAATAAGCTGACTTTTGAAAATCATGGTTAAGTTAGCATTACATTAGAATATGAAACCCATTTTGTTGCAAAATCCAATATATTCCATTTTAAACGCCCTCAAATTTCAGTTTGATTGATATTACTGGCAGTGCACAATAAAAAGCAGGATTTGTGAACATTTATAAAAACGGATTTACCTGTTTTTGCAAATGAACTGTTCTTACCTGCCATACTTGTTTGCATTGACTTTTACATACTTGACAATTTGGTGTAATTTTGAGTTTAATTGAACTACTAACTAATCTAAACCTACCTGACATACTTACCTGTGGAAGAAAGAAAGCCTAAGCTAACCCTAAACCATACTTACCTGAAATACTTACCTGTGGAAGAAAGAAAGCCTAAGTTAACCTAAACCATACCTACCTGAAATACTTACCTGTGGAAGAAAGAAAGCTTAAGCTAACCTAAACCATACTTACCTGACATACTTACCTGTGGAAGAAAGAAAGCCTACGCTAACCCTAAACCATACTTACCTGAAATACTTACCTGTGGAAGAAAGAAAGCCTAAGTTAACCTAAACCATACCTACCTGAAATACTTACCTGTGGAAGAAAGAAAGCCTAAGTTAACCTAAACCATACCTACCTGAAATACTTACCTGTGGAACTTAGAATGTAAGCTGAAACTAAACTGTTGTTGCTAGTTTGAAGGAGTTTTGGTGTTTTAAACAGTGTCATAGTGTTATTGTTTGCCAAATCAAATCCCCAATGTACTGTCTACCGAGCACTGAATCTGTTCATTCAGATTAGACATTGTCCTTTGGGGATGTGATTTAGCAAACGATTTGCCCTGAGGACAGTACATTGGCTATACAACTGAGAGGGGCCTCTGAGTTGAATAATGTCTGTATCTTGTTTCAGGTCAGAAAACCTCCAGCCGAAGCCAGGTGCGCCTGGCCCGGCTGTGGGAAGTGGCGCCTCAGCATCAAGGAGCACCTCACGAGAATCCATGGAGTGAAAAACGAGAAGGAGATGCTCCTAATGCTCTCACTCTCGCGTTTCAGACTCAATATCCAGAAATGCCCTTGCCCGTGGACGACTGTGACTATGTGATGGGGACAAAGCTCAAGAGGCACCTCGAGCTTAAACATGGGGCAGAGGCCGAGAACAACCACTTGCACCTAAAAATGCTCAGGCATAAGGCAAGGTGGAGGTTGGTGCAGGCCGAGCTGGCCAAGATTCGGGCCACCAATCCGGCCGTGCCCCTGGCTGGCCGGTTCGATCTCGAGGCCATAATTCCTCAGTTTGTTGACAGTGAGGAGGAGATGGACGACGAGATGGAGCAGCCCCCCTCTCCACCAGCCCCAGGGGCGCAGCCCCCCCCTTCTCCACCAGCCCCAGGGGTGCAGCCCCCCCCTTCTCCACCAGCCCCAGGGGTGCAGCCCCCCCCTTCTCCACCAGCCCCAGTGGTGCAGCCCACCCCTTCTGCAGCAACACGGGCCTCAACCAGCAGCAGCAGCACAGCCCCCCCTGCGGGACTGCGCATATGCAGGCTCTGCTATGAGCTGAGGCTCGAAAATGTTAAATTAAAAAGGGAGCTTGAGGCCTGTGTGGCCAAAAAAAACCACTACAAGCGGCTACTGAGAGAGAAGATGATGGCACCGGAGGAGGAGGTTTGTATGTCCTTCTTTCTGTCTGACTGTCCAACTGACTGTTAGCCCTATTGTTTATGCCTATGCCTGTTTGTGCTCATTGTACAGGAGCCAGGCCATAGTGAGGCCACCTCAACCTCAAAAAGGGCGAGCAGGGGCAAAACGCCCGCCTCGGGCAAGGGCCCGGGCCCAAAAGGCGGCCGCACAGAGGTATGTATTAACCTGTCTGTCTGTCTGTCTGTCTGTCTGTCTGTCTAGACCGCTGATCATCTGACTAAATGTCTTTGTTTAATTCTGCCAGGAGCACACGCCACCGCCAGCTGATGGGTCTCAGGTCCTTTTTGGTGAAGTACATGTGATGGGGGGGGAGACTCCAACCCAGAGGTATTTCAAGTCTTTTACATTGTGTTTGGCATAACATTTCATTTAGACATGCATGTAGCACCAACTGTCCTTGGGATAACAACATATCTGTGTCTATCTTGTAGGTGGAGAACACCTCATCATCAGAGGGGGACCTCATCCCTCTGGGAGACCCCACCACCACCTCAGCGGCGGGGCCATTTGGGGAGGGATTGTCAACCTCCCTGGAGGAGGAGGAGGACCCGGCCGAGGTGAGCGCCTCAATCACTCTTAAAAACTGACTTGAACCTGTGGAAGGAATGTAGTGGATTTTTTAGAATGCCAATCGTTTCTCTGTATTCCCAGTGTGATCCAAGACCATCTTAAGAAGCCTGTGACCTACTGGGGACATTACCGTATTGTCCCGAATATAAGACGACTCGTTTATAAGACGACCCTCATTTCTCAAGACCCATTTACAGAAAAAAGAACATTGAATGTCAAATAGTATAGCCCCTGAATACAAGACGACTTCATTTTTTGGGATGTTTCCATTAGGAAAAAAACATAGTCTTATATTCATATATTTGTTTTAATTAATGGAATTAAAAAAAAAAAAAATGGGCACTTTATATATTTTATGATATTTTATGGACGACACCTTATTTCAATACATTTTATTTTTTTTTACAGCTTTACAATGGTCCACCATTTGACGACCTGCTCTACCTCCTGAGCCCTGTAATAAACTGATTGAATTTCACTCTTATGTGTATTTCTTTATGGTTGTCTTACATGACTTTGTAAGTTGTTAAGAAATCAAGTACAGGTAGACCTAAGCTGACCTAATCAGTCTGAGGTCACACGGGTCATTGTCAGCACTCTATTAGGATGTATGTGGGCCCCAAATGACAGTCCTCTGAGCAAAGTATTTACAAAACAAGATGCTCAACAAACAGTCCTCTGGGAATAGCATTTACAAAACAAGATGCTCAACAAACAGTCCTCTGGGAATAGCATTTACAAAACCAGATGCTCAACGAACAGTCCTCTGAGCATAGCATTTGTCAAAGCAGTAGCCCAATGGTCACAGTCCTTTGGGCATAGCATTTGTCAAAGCAGTAGCCCAATGGACTGTCCTCGGAGCATAGCACAGCAGTAGTACAATGGCGAAAGGACTGTCCATTCGGTATTCTGCAATACAAGTGCTTCCCCTCCCCCGATCCTTGAGAGAAGAGAAAGTCTTTTCGAGTCACCAAAATTGCAATTCAATTACAGGGGTGGGGGATGGGAGTCTGTTGGGTGCTGCATGGCCCAAATCAGGTGCCAAATGGACACAGTCCTTCTAGCATACCCAATGGACTGTCCATTTGGTATCCATCGTGCTATAAGTCCTCCCCTACACATACCCAAATGGACAGTATGTTGGGTGCCAAATCAGGTGCCAAATGGACACAGTCCTTCCAGCATACCCAATGGACTGTCCATTTGATATCGTGCTATAAGTCCTCCCCTCCCCCGATCGTTGAGAGAAGGGAAAGTGAAGAGAAAGTGCTTTGGAGGCAGCCAAATTACAGGGGTGGGGGATGGGAGTCCACTTCAATTACACATACCCAATTGGACTGTACATTTGGTATTGTGCTATAAAAGTCCTTCCCCTCCCCCGATCATACCTGCTATACTTACACAGCCCTTTTTGTGTATCACTTTCACAGGCACGAGCTCGCGAGGAAAAGTTCATGAAGGCAAAGAGGCTCAGCCTGCATTTGAAACAGTGCAGGCTGACGCCCACGAAAGAAGCCCAGGAGGTTGAAAAACGCCCGTCCCCCACTAAACGGGCCACGCCCACCAGGGTGCTTTCGTGGAAGGTGGGGAGGGGACGCGGCAACATTATGCGGGACATCATCCTCCCTCCGAAAGTCGGTAAGAAATTGACCTATGCCAAACGCACTGCGCTTTGACAAATTCTGCAACAACTGAAGAGATCGCTGAGATAACTTTTGACATGTTGTCTTTCACAGAAGAGTACATCCACGAATACTCGCAACACCTCCTCGGACTGGATGAATCCAGTTCGAGGAAGACAAACGTTACCAGCCAGATCAGCCGGGTTAAGGCGTGGATAATGTACATGGGGCACGGCCAGCGCCGCCTCCATGAGTGGCTGTTTGTCAATAACCGGGCGAGGATTAATGCGTGAGTAAAGTCGATTGATCTCTCTGTGTACGTGCGCGTTGGAGTGTTTGTTTAAAAAAAAAATGCTAAACACGTTTTCACTCTCAACAGGTGGGTGGCTGACGTCAAGTGTCAATTTGAGTGTACGACACTGCAGCATTACTTGCTGAATGTCCGCTCATTCATTAAGTACGTGAGGGACTGCCCCCCCAGCGGCTGCCGCCTCTCCACAAAGGCATCGACCTCGGTAGTGCGGGTGCTGGATGGGATAATTTCGTCCAACAAAGGCAACCGCACCCGCCACCAGCACCGGGTAAAAATCGACAAGGCAGAGAAGGTCCATAGCACAGAGGATATGCGAACCTGCCTCAGGTTGGCCTCCGAGGAGCTCCCAAAGATCCTGGGTAAGCCCATCTCCAATTTGGCAGTTGTTATCGTCACACGGCTATGGTGAATGGACTGTCCTTTTGCCTGTGCATCTTGCGTGTCTGAAGCATTCAACAATAACCCGTGTGGCATTCTGTGCTTCTGTTTACAGCTGAGATGGAGGCGTCCGTCCTCAGGGGGGAATTCAGCTTTGCACTGCGGACTAAACTGTACGGGGCGTGGAATCTTATGTGGGCATGCATGTATGGACACAGAAACGGCCCCCACGCGAACATGACCGATGACGATGTCCACACAGCACACCGGATGGGCTCAAGGGAGAAGGGCTACATGATTCAAGTAAGTAACTATTTAGGTTCTTTGGACCATACTCACCTGCAATACATACTCTTAAGTGTGCCCCAAAGGACAGTCCTCTGAGCATAGCATTAGAAAACCAGATACTCAATGGACAGTCCTCTGGGCATAACAAACTAAGGTAACCCTCAACTAAACCTCCCGTCTGCTTTCTCTTCCTGCACTCTTGCCCCCTTCCTCCTCCTGTCTCTCTCATAATAGGTCATAGAGCACAAGGGCAAGAACAACTATGGCCCGGCCCAGCTCTACCTCCACCACGAGGAGTTTGAATTGTGTTTGCAATGGCTCAGGATAAAAGGAGAGATGGCACCAGAGCAGCGCAACAAATACTTTTTCACCACCAGCGGCGACCACCCGAGCAAAAACCTCAACGAGGCCATGCAGAAGACATGGAAACGTTATGGCCTGCAAGGGACCCCAACGTTTAATACGTTGAGGTCCACAGTGGTCACCCTGGTATATAAACAATGAAGTCTCCTCACCATCAAAATATGGTTGCAAACTGAAACGTTGGTTTAACTAATTCAGTCTCTAATTTTGTTACTCTCTTGTCTCTGTTCCAGGCCAGGGAGAAATACTCGTCTGGGCCGGAGCGGCAGCTCATTTCTACTTACATGGCACACAACCTGAAAACTGCGGAGAAGTATTATGCCATTCACAGGACATTTGCAGAGTCCAAGAAAATAAGACTGCTTTATGGATCCGCCTTGGCGGAAGCTCCGTCGTCCTCCGGGAGGTGGCCCAGGAGGACCCTGTCCATCCCTCAAACCTCCCTGCCACCTCCCTGGAGGAAGCGACCCACGACCCAGGAGAGGAGGGCAGTGGTGGAGAGGAGGGCAGTGGTGGAGAGGAGGGCAGTGGTGGAGAGGAGGGCAGTGGTGGAGAGGAGGGCAGTGGTGGAGAGGAGGGCAGTGGTGGAGAGGAGGAGAACAGTGACAGCCCCTCTGACCATGAAGACATTGAGTATACGCCTCCCACTAAAAAGGCAAAGAAAAAATTATTCCGATAATCCATATTTGGATTTGGATGTACAGTATTTGGTTTGAAGCATGTATATTTCAAGTTTTTCAGAAACCTTAGGTTAGGCCTAAATGGGTTAATTGTTTTCTTTTTTATTGTTGTTGTTGTTTGTTTTGCTTTTGAAAAAAAAAAAAAAAAACTTTGCATGCATGCATGTTTTGTGTGAAATAACACTATTTTACTAATTAAGTTTGTTTTGAAAAAAAAAGAAGGTTGTTTAAAATTATGTGTGTAAATAAAAAAGCACCTTTTGACCATACCCACCTGCTGTAATTCCTGTGAAAGAAAAGAAACCTAAGCTAACCCTAAACTAAACCATACTTACCTGCTATACTTACACCTGTGGAAGAGAAAAACCTAAGAGATGTGCTGTCTGTACATCAAATCCTCATGCTGCTTAACATTTAAGTACCTTTTACCAAACCAGATGCCCATGGAGAGTCCTTTTGGGCAGAGCATTTGTCAAAGGACAAAGGTCACTGTCAGCACTCTATTAGGATGTGGGCCCCCGAGGACAGTCCTCTGAACATAGCATTTACCAAGACTATAGACAAGACTATAGACTATAGCCCAATGGACTGTCCACTGGGTATGTGCTTTAGCCTTGGTAAGGCACAGACCCAGTGGACAGTCCATTTACCATTGATTGGTATACCATTGATTGGTATGCCATTGAGTGGCTTACCATTGATTTGGTAAATGGTATGCCCAAAGGACTGTCCGTTGGCTATTTGTTTTGGTAAATGGTATGCCCAAAAGACTGTCCGTTGGGCTTTTGACTTGGTAAATGGTATGCCCAAAGGACTGTCCGTTGGGCATTTGCTTTGGTAAATGGTATGCCCAAAGGACTGTCCGTTGGGCATTTGACTTGGTAAATGGTATGCCCAAAGGACTGTCCGTTGGGCACTTGGTTTGGTAAATGCTACGCCAAGAGGACTGTCCATTGAGCATTTGACTTGGTAAATGGTATGCCCAACGGACTGTCCGTTGGGAACTTGGTTTGGTAAATGCTACGCCCAGAAGACTGTCCATTGAGCATTTGATTTGGTAAATGGTATGCCCAAAAGACTGTCCTTTGGGGCACACTTGTACATCCTAATAGAGTTCTGACACAATCAAATGCCCATGGCCCATGGTTGGTATTATTTTGTCTCCCTCTCTTACAGAACAGAGGTTACACTATAACCTCTGGTAGTAGTAGAATCCTCTCTTACAGAACAGAGGTTACACTATAACCTCTGGTAGTAGTAGAACAGAGGTTACACTATAACCTCTGGTAGTAGTAGAATCCTCTCTAACAGAACAGAGGTTACACCATAACCTCTGGTAGTAGTAGAACAGAGGTTACACTATAACCTCTGGTAGTAGTAGAACAGAAGTTACACTATAACCTCTGGTAGTAGAATTCTCTCTTACAGAACAGAGGTTAGACCATAACCTCTGGTAGTAGTAGAATCCTCTCTAACAGAACAGAGGTTACACCTCTGGATGTAGTAGAATCCTCTCTTGCAGAACAGAGGTTACACTATAACCTCTGGTAGTAGAATCCTCTCTTGCAGAACAGAGGTTACACTATAACCTCTGGTAGTAGTAGAATCCTCTCTTACAGAACAGAGGTTACACTATAACCTCTGGTAGTAGTAGAATCCTCTCTTACAGAGCAGAGGTTACACTATAACCTCTGGTAGTAGTAGAATCCTCTCTTACAGAACAGAGGTTACACCATAACCTCTGGTAGTAGTAGAATCCTCTCTAACAGAACAGAGGTTACACTATAACCTCTGGTAGTAGTAAAGCACATACCCAGTGGACTGTCCGTTGGGCATTTGCTTTGGTAAATGGTATGCCCAAAGGACTGTCCATTGGCTATTTGGTTTGGTAAATGGTATGCCCAACGGACTGTCCGTTGGGAACTTGGTTTGGTAAATGCTACGCCCAGAGGACTGTCCATTGAGCATTTGATTTGGTAAATGGTATGCCCAAAGGACTGTCCGTTGGGAATCTGATTTGGTAAATGGTATGCCCAAAGGACTGTCCTTTGGGACACACTTGTACATCCTAATAGAGTTCTGACACAATCAAATGCCCATAGCCCATGGTTGGTATTATTTTGTCTCCCTCTCTTACAGAACAGAGGTTACACTATAACCTCTGGTTGTAGTAGAACAGAGGTTACACTATAACCTCTGGTAGTAGTAGAATCCTCTCTTACAGAACAGAGGTTACATCATAACCTCTGGTAGTAGTAGAACAGAGGTTACACTATAACCTCTGGTAGTAGTAGAACAGAAGTTACACTATAGCCTCTGGTAGTAGTAGAATCCTCTCTTGCAGAACAGAGGTTACACCATAACCTCTGGTAGTAGAATTCTCTCTTGCAGAACAGAGGTTACACTATAACCTCTGTTAGTAGTAGGTTCCTCTCTTACAGAACAGAGGTTACACTATAACCTCTGGTAGTAGTAGAACAGAGGTTACACTATAACCTCTGGTAGTAGAATTCTCTCTTGCAGAACAGAGGTTACATTATAACCTCTGTTAGTAGTAGGTTCCTCTCTTACAGAACAGAGGTTACACTATAACCTCTGGTAGTAGTAGGATCCTCTCTTAAAGAACAGAGGTTACACTATAACCTCTGGTAGTAGTAGAATCCTCTCTTGCAGAACAGAGGTTACACTATAACCTCTGGTAGTAGTAGAATCCTCTCTTACAGAACAGAGGTTACACTATAACCTCTGGTAGTAGTAGAATCCTCTCTTACAGAGCAGAGGTTACAGTATAACCTCTGGTAGTAGTAGAATCCTCTCTTACAGAACAGAGGTTACACCATAACCTCTGGTAGTAGTAGAATCCTCTCTTACAGAACAGAGGTTACACTATAACCTCTGGTAGTAGTAAAGCACATACCCAGTGGACTGTCCGTTGGGCATTTGATGGTATGCCCAAAGGACTGTCCGTTGGGCATTTGATGGTATGCCCAAAGGACTGTCCGTTGGGCATTTGATG
Organism: Benthosema pterotum; assembly: GCA_039105355.1. Classification (NCBI taxonomy): domain Eukaryota; kingdom Metazoa; phylum Chordata; class Actinopteri; order Myctophiformes; family Myctophidae; genus Benthosema; species Benthosema pterotum. The sequence goes on along the minus strand of CM076965.1, from coordinate 34,798,347 downwards.
GTATGCCCAAATGACTGTCCATTGGGCATTTGATTTGGTAACTGGTCCCAAAGGACATGTCATGCCCAGTGGACAGTCCTTTGATGGTTGGTATTATTTTGTCTCCTATTTCTCTTCTGGTGCACTACA
>CM076965.1:34773218-34790718 GCA_039105355.1 Benthosema pterotum | reverse complement strand
GGCCAGCCTCTGGGGCCCATGCACCACTACCAGACGGCCGCCCCACCCCGAAGGGCGCCGCCTTGTGGACAAACTGGGAACTGCGCCCCGAACCAACTGCATCAGTCCAGGGGCTCTACCTCCAACCTTACCCCCAGAGGCCAGCCTCTGGGGCCCATGCACCACTACCAGACGGCCGCCCCACCCCGAAGGGCGCCGCCTTGTGGACAAACTGGGAACTGCGCCCCGAACCAACTGCATCAGTCCAGGGGCTCTACCTCCAACCTTACCCCCAGAGGCCAGCCTCTGGGGCCCATGCACCACTACCAGACGCCCCCCGCCGCCGAAGGGCGCCACCAGGCAGCCTGGCCAGGGTACTGCCGCCAGTACCCAGTGCACCAGGCACCTCTCCAATCTCTCCCCCAGAGGCACTCCCTCTGGGGGCCATGCACCACCACCATGCCCCGTCCAGGGGCTTTCTCTCCAATCTCTCCCCCAGAGGCCATGCCTCTGGGGGCCATGCACCACCACCAGGCCCAGGGCCCACGCCCTGGGCGCTGACCCGCCGGGCGGGGGCCCTGGCCCGGGCCCCGAGTCAGGCACCCTCCCGGGGGGGAAGGCCACCACCCGGCGCTCCGTCCGAACATGTGCACCCACCCTTAAGCACCCCTCTCGGGGCATAAAGAGTGATGTACCGCGCCGCACGGACCGCACGCCCCTGGGCATACTCTAACACTTAGAAATATTTCTGGCAGGGGCCCGCGCCCCTGGCCATACTCTAACACTTAGAAATATTTCTGGCAGGGGCCCGCGCCCCTGGCCATACTCTGACACTTAGAAATATTTCTGGCAGGGGCCCGCGCCCCATGCGCATACCGTGGGACTCTGAGACACTCCTGGCCGTCTGTCCAGGGTACTGCCGCCAGTACCAAGTGCACCAGACAGGGGCCTTCTCTCCAACCCACCCTGGGGGCCATGCACCCCCCACCAGGCCCCGTCCAGGGGCATTCACTCCAACCCAGCCCCCAGAGCATCCCTCTGGGGCCATGCACCACTCACCAGGCCCCGTCCAGGGGCATTCACTCCAACCCAGCCCCCAGAGCATCCCTCTGGGGCCATGCACCACTCACCAGGCCCCGTCCAGGGGCATTCACTCCAACCCAGCCCCCAGAGCATCCCTCTGGGGCCATGCACCACCCACCACCCCCCACCGCCGCCGGCCGAGGGTACTGCCACTATCGATGGATATCGGCCGCGGTGGCCAAGTGTCAACGCGCCGGAACTTTACTAACTTTACTTCTAACTTTATTACTTCTAACTTTACTTAGCAGTGTCCCGCTTAAGGCGGGTAAGCTTTGGTATTCACTCGCACACATGTTTACAGAATTTGGCTATGCCCCGGCCGGGAGTCGAACCCGGGCCGCCGAGTTCAAAGGCAGACACTCTAATCATGGTGCCACTCGGCTGGATACTGTGGAGCTTTCGCCGGGCAACTCTCTCTACTCCAACCCCCCTCTGGGAGTTGGAGGACATGCACCACCAACAAACGACGTCACCCGCATGCGCCGCGCGTGTATGCGGGTGATCGGCAAGTGTCTAGCCCGCTGCAGCTTGCACTCGGAGCCGCAGCGTGCGTGGCGGCACGCGTTGACCACGTCACCGCCACCACGTAGCACCCACGTCACTGCCGCGCCGCGACTTAAACGCGGAAGCGCCGGGTGTCTCTCCAACTTGTTTACTATGCTACCTAACGATCATGAAGTTAGCACCAGCGAAGCGGCAGGTCAAGCACTGCCGCCCCAGCCGACCAACCACTGCAATGCTATACCCTTGCACTTTTGGGATTTCGTCATTTTTCGAAAATCTTTAAAATTTATGAAAAAGCACGGAAGGCTATATAGCCTTGCATTTTTTCACTCCTGGAGGATTTTCGGGCAGATCTGCTGCCCTCCAGGCCCACCCAACAGAGAATACGGAACATGTCTCAAAGGGTGTACATGCTATACCCTTGCCTTCATTGCCGATTTCGTCATTTTCGAAAATCTTCAATGATCACCAAACGTAAGGCTATAGCCATGCATTTTTTTTCTCGAAATTTCGACATTTTTTCGAAAAAGACCGTAAGGCTATAGCCTTGCGTTTTTCCCAGGTTTCGAAAATCCTCAAGTTTTTTTCGAAAATCCTCAAAAATCCTCAAAACGATGAAAAACTGCTTGTTGTGCAAGACCGTAGGGCCTTGCGTTTTTGCCAGGTTTTGTCATTTTTTGAAAATGCTCAAAAAAATGATGAAAAACGGTAAGGCTATAGCCTTACTATGTTGTTTTTCTCAATTTCGACATATTTCGAAAATCCTCAAAAACAATGAAAATTGCATACTATAGTAGGCCTATGTTGTCCAAGACCGTGTACTAGCCTGTCGTTTTTGCCAGGTTTTGTCAGTTTTTTGAAAATCGTCGAGAGCTAGTATGAACTATTAATAACTAATTTATACTCTTATTATCAAGAACTAATTAAATATGGTTAAATATGGAGTTAAAAAGTCTGTCTTTGATGTCTGCACATCCAAATACGTTAAAACGTACATATTCACAAAAAACACAGTGGCCAAAATGTAGAGTCGCACACAAGCAGATATAGAGCACAAATCTTATTTACAAAAAAAGTATGTTAATGAAAAAATAAAGACCGAGCATCTGACATAAGTCTATGTAATACAATGGCTATTTTACTTCACATCACACAAACAAAAGACCATATGCAGGAAATTACAGTATGTGTGTAGCCCAATTATTTTACTTCTTATCAGTACCCTACCGTTTTTTCTTATAGCAGGTGTAGTCTGTGTGTGCATGTGCGTGAATCACACTGTTTCCCTCTCAGTATTGTGGAAGATTTATGAGTTGGCTTTTCCAGTTTCCCTGTCAGTATTGTGCAGGGACGGATATAATATTTCCCAATTGGGGGGGCAGCAGAAAATGGTATGGGGCGGCTTCATCGGTCGTGTCAGTTACAGGACTTATATTATTCAAGTAAACATCAATAATAACATCAGTTGTTGTTGAAGTTGCAACAGGATGCATAAAGCTAAAGTTCTGACTCAGAGAGTTTTCTTTGGTTTAGTGGTGCCACAATATGTAGTCAGTTAGTAGCAGTAGTAGTGTTTCAATTCATTTTAAATATAAGCACTTTAATTTCAAATATTTTGGGTTGTTTTGCATGCCATCATGTTTGGTGGGGCAGACTGCCCCCCCCCCCCCCCGTGCATGCCTAGATCTGCACCTGGTATTGTGGTAGATTTATGCAGTGGCTTTTCCTGCAGCTTTTGCCATGTCACCCTTAGTCAGACTTTTACAACTTTGTTGTATTATCCTTCCGTGTGTGTGTGTGTGTGTGTGTGTGTGTGTGTGTGTGTGTGTGTGTGTGTGTGTGTGTGTGTGTGTGTGTGTGTGTGTGTGTGTGTGTGTGTGTGTGTGTGTGTGTGTGTGTGTGTGTGTGTGTGTGTGTGTGTGGGAGCATGGATGAATAAGTGGAATCAAGATTGGATTCAGTTGAGTTGAGTGCGTTCCACTCATTTAAACTTCGATTAATTTGTTAAAATGTATCCCAATTTGTAAATGTTTCATTTAAAGGACACTATTTTGGAATAATTGATTAAGTATATTTATTCACTGTCAACAGGGGGAGATTTGGGACCCATTTAATCTCTTTTGGTTTTGGCATGTTAAAAAGCTCATGCATGCCATTATAGAACCTCATTATTTGATTCTTTTGCCGTTTTTTAATTATTTGCCTTAATTTTCCTCCGTGTTTCTGGCCTTTTGGCATCTCCTGTATTTGGCACTACGCCAGGTAAACACAGGAGACAGAGTGCATGTTGTGTCGTACTGTGCCACTGTTTTAATGCATATTGCTTGGTGACTTAACTGATTCCCAGTCCTGGGGCAAATTACGTGAATTAATATTTTCACTGTGCCAGTTACAGTGTTGTAGTGGTACTTTTAGAAGTGGGGGACGCCTCTTAAAGGGGAATTCCAGCCATTTTTTTTTTTCGAGAGTGTACAAATGTGAACCAAATGGACCCTAGCGGGTCCATTTGGTTCCATTTGTACTCTCAGAAAAAAGGAAAACTCATTAACATGGTGAAATACATTTTGATGATGTCATCAAGATGTATTTCACCATGCTAATGGTTTCTTTCAGATCTCCATTTCGAGGAAACAGAATGGGGGGGACTTACAGTATTTATCATGTCCACACAACACCTCTAAGATAATGGCATAGTAAAATATTGAAAATGAGCGTTTACAATGCATGTTTACAATTATCTCCATAAAAGTAGATGACAAGACAAAAAACATAGGCCTACTTTTGCCCCAACAATATTTTAGATATGAGAAGTGGGGGGACACCGCCCCCCGCGTCCCCCCTCCACTACACCCCTGGCAAGTTATATCCGTTGTTTACTGTGCCGGGTGACAATAGAAGATATCCATGTTCCATGTAAACGACGTGACTAACTTCCATTTGTGTCATACATGACTAACTTCCATTATTACACTTCTTATCCAAGATAACTGTAATGAGAATGTATGCAATGCTCTGCTTCTTTTAAAAACTTTTTTAGCTTGTGGTGGACGATATTCTATTTCACCATATATGCATATATGGGAAATGAACCCTAAACTTTATGCTGCTGGATTTTGTGGACCATCTCCTTGCTTCGTCTCAATGCCTGTATAGGAATATTTTACTCTGGTTCCAACTTCATTTAAGGATGCAATGCTGGTCTTTGCACTGTAATGTCTTCTTGTTGTGTTGGGTTGCATTGAGCATGATCTGAGACAAATTCCTATCAACTTCTGTTGACATGGCAATAAAGTTCCTGAATCTTGAAAGCTCAGTCCTTGTCAGTGGTATTCCAATCCAAATCGATTAATCCACTTTAAGCACAATTAAAACAGCATTGTTGTGACAAAGTGCTGTACACAAAACTAAAATACTAAGAAGCCCCAACATGGGTGCAGCACAACAAATAGCAGGAAAGCTCAAGACAAAACAAGAAAAACAAAAAACAAGGAAGAAGGTATTGTTGCTAGGAAACAGCTAAACTTAGGAATGGGACCCATGTCCCAGCCATTTCTAATGATGCCAACTAGTGTGGACATGCACAACAGAGATGCCCAATTTCTTGTTGGTGTCTCTTCCTCTCTAGATTGCCCTTAATTGGACAGTCCATTCAGCAGTGTCTCTATAGTGATTTCAATCCTGTTCAGAATGTGTTTCTTTGACCTCTGAAGTCACTATTCTAACTAACTGAAGGAACAATGTTTACTCCAAAACCACAATCCAAGAAAGTGCTGACATTGCTGGCATTTTAACAAATACAAAGGCCTGCATGGAAGGGTTAGAAAAATCAGTGATCCTCTGAAATTGCTCGAGTGAAAATACACCTGTTGTGTTACTTTTATTAATATGTCAAAGTCATCTTCGTTCCATCAGTTGTCAAGGAGGCTGACAAAAGCCCTGAGTCATCATCACAGCCCATACGTCTGTATGATATGACATGAGTCAAACTATTATTAATATTTTCTTAAAACTTAGAAATAGGTTTTTAAAACCTGAATATAACCTGTCTCCTGATTTTAGTTGGTGCAGTTCGACACAGAATGAAGAATTACCATATTGTCCCTAATATAAAATGACTCTGGTAATAAGACGACCCTGATTTTTCAAGACTAACCCTAACCCACACTAACCCTAACCTTCCACAGCGTTTACGCCTCAAACTAACCGTCAGTCCTAGAATTCTGCCTCCCAACTGAAACAGCTGGAATTTTCAGAAAGGGGGCTTCTGATGCACAAAGAATAATTACATTTCGATGAGAGGCATTTATTTTGGACGTAAAGTCAAGTGGGGGTGATTTTGCAAGTGTAGCTACCTACAGTAAGTACATTTAAATGTAGTTACAGCCTGGGCCGTGGCTCTGCGGTCCAGGCCCCGTGGCTGGAAAACCATCACTGGCAGTGTCACAGCACAGGTTTGACTCCCGAATCTCCATCTTGACGGCATTTATTGCATATCACCTCCCTTTCTCTCTCCGCATTTCCTGTCAGACTACTGTCTGTCCAAACACACTTAGTTACTGTATACACTACAGTTTCCAAATGGTTCTCCAAAAGTAAAAACCACTTAATCAAAGATTGGTTTGCGTCATTATAGATCCTTGTTTGGATTATTGTTTGTTTATCTGGTGACCCTAGGAGACAATGCCTGTGTCACCCATGCGAAGGAACCTTCGGCCATGATGCACGTGGTGACAATGCCTGTGTCACTCGTGCGAAGGAACCTTCGGCCATGATGCACATGTGAGGAAGACCATGAAAGCTTCAGACGAGGCAATAAGGCCAACACAGTAAATAACAGCATCAGCAGTCGAGGGGCGTTTTGGCTCCAAATTGCTTAGAAACTCCACTGCAGCAGTTACAAGAGCACACTCAGAATTCGTCGAAACAAATAAAGGTAGGGCACTGAACAACTTGCTGACGTACAGTAGCTTGCCTGAGGGCTGAGGACGCTATTGTAAACGTGTACAAACCACATCAACAAACCACACTCATGCAGTCCTCTTGACTGATAGGAGCGCGTAGTTGGAAACCATATATTGGCCACAAAACTTTGGGAAAAAAGGCTTTTCATTAAACAACACAGGATGCAGCCATGCTGCACCAGTAAATTATTAACACCCATGGCCCATGTGGGGATGTACGATACAGGTGCGGATGTAACATTTCCCAATTGGCGGGGCAGAAGAAAATGGTATTTTCTCCTGCCCACCATTTTTGGTTACAGGACTTTTATTAGGCAAGTTAAGCATCAATAATAACATCAGTTGTCGTTGAAATTGCAACAGACATGCAGCATGCATAAAGCTAAAGGTCTAACTCAGAGAGTTTTTTGTTTTCAATGATGACACAGCTGTAGTTAGTTATTAGCAGTAGTAGTGATTCAAATCATATTAAATATAAGAACTTTAATTTGAAATATCTTGGGTTGTTTTACATCCATGCCATCGTGTTTGGTGGGGCAGTCAGGGCATTTTGGGGGCCATTGCCCCCCCATGCCCATGCCTAGATCCGCCCCTGAAGTGAGGGAACTTTGTCTGATTAGACTCACTGGCAGTTCCTGATCAGAGCCTTGTGTGGTCTTTCTGGACAATGGTGTGTTACATTACCCTTGGTCCCCTTATCTGCGCTGCGAAAAGGAAAGCCTGTGCACGATCTAAGGCAGAGAGTCTATCAGCGGAAGTGTCTAACTTCCATCAGATGTATTTCCCGTGGATACGCTATATTTTCCTGAACAATCACAACAATGGTTTCATTCACAGAGAATGTAAAATGATTTGTAATCCAAATACCGCAATCAACTCATTCTACAGTGGATTGCCAACTCCTAGATTTTCAAATTAGGGACACATCTGAGCGGGTGCCAGAGCACCATTTATGGTGATAACCCACCGCATTGGCACTTTACATAATTCATAATAATTTTAGGATAAAGGTTAAGGATTGTTAAAAATATATCAGTATCAATATCAATAACTTCATTTGTTTTACTGTTTTACATTATATCAAGGCCAACATTGGTTCTGAACAGCAGATGCTTCACAATAATAATCACATTTTAAATAACAAAATATTACAACTTAAGCTGTTGCAAAACAGGTGAAATGGCAAAGCTCCTGATTCATATGAATTTGATTTGGGGGTCCTTGAAATTAAAGTAGTCGAGGATCACTGGATCTGCTATTTTGCCCCTGAAAATAGCAGATCCACAAGCTCTGAAGAGCTTCTGGACATTTACTTGGTTCAACAGACTATTTATACAGTACATTGCAGAATTGATACTTTAATTAATATGCTGGTGTCCAAACAGCTGGACACCAGCTGCGAGTCACTATAAAGCAGATGCTAGAATACAAATACGACTGGATCATTAAACAATAATGCTTCACATCAGAGTCACGCCGTTAAAATTGATTGATGTTCGGAGTGAGTTGGATTGAGGAAGCTGTGAGGTGTGATTCAACTAAATGCAAGACATTTAGAAAGTGAAACTACACACAACTACTATATGGAACAGGAAGAACCGCATGGCATTGCTCCCTGTGGATCTCAGACTCATACCAACAGGCGCCAGTCATCTAGCCAGGGGCGGATTGGCCATCTGGAGTACAGGGAGTTTTCCCGGTTGCCTGCGCCACCTGTGGCCACCTGTGGCTTGGACCGTTTTTTTTTTTTCCTTTTCTTTTTTTTTAAGTCCAGGGCAGGGCAGGGCAGGGCGCCAGGCCCAGGCCAGGCAAACTAGTGTTTCTACCATTCAAAACGGAAAAGGTGTCCTACAATTACAATTTACAATTTAGGCATTTAGCAGACGCTCTTGATCCAGAGCGACTTGGTGAATAGTTTACAATTTAATCTGGATTTACAATACATTTTACAACATACAATGAAGCGCTAAAAACATTGTAATACATTAGGCAACCTATATAAGTCATTGCAGCAAGTACTGTGGGTTCTACACCAGAGCCTTCAAGTAGGAGAGTTGCCATATTCCCGTTCACTCCGTGCTGCTGGAGTTGCCAACTGCCAAGATCCAAAATGCACTAGTGGCACTTCCAAAATGCACTAGAATGCGCTAGATGCTCGCCTGGAACATACAGATCAAAATGACCGTTAATCTTCTACATTCTCTAGTTGTGTGGACTAAGTTGGGCTAATTCACATGATGAATATTTTAACTCTTGAGGGTGTAAAAATGAAACCAAATGGACCCGCAAGGGTCCATTTGGTTTCATTTTTACGCTCTCAAAGAGTTACATCTAGTTAACCAGCTGCCCCCCCAGGGTGGCCTGGCAAAGGCAAAATTGTCCCGGTGGGAAAATATGTGCCAATCCGCCCCTGCATCTAGCTCAGTGTACGTGACATACTGTACGTGCGCATTCCCAAACATAAAAAAATGTAGTCGAAGTGTAGAAGTGCTAGAATTTCCATTCGAATTTCCATTTGTGCGCACTCAGAAAAAGGGAACGTCTAAAAAAAATCAATTAACATGGTGAAAATACATCTTGATGATGTCATCAAGATGTTTCACCATGTTAGTGGTTTTCTTCAGACCTCCATTTCTAGGTAACACAGAATGAGGGGAAATGTTTTCATCATGTCCACCCAGCACCTCTAAGGTATACTAATGACATAGATTGTTGAAAATGGGTGGAATTCCCCTTCAAAATGCTTCAATCTGGTGCACTTTAAGATCAAATATATTTTTTATAATAATAAATAAAATTCAAAATAAAGCAGCAAGCGATTTGTAGTGTACATAACTTTGCAGGATGCTGCGTGTGGACTGGATCTACAATCTACTGCACATCTCTGTTGTTACAGTACCTGTCGATAGCTTGTAAATCTGTTCTATTTTTGCATGCAACAACAAGCTCATTTAAAAAAAAAAAAAAAGTAACTTGGCGTTACTTGCAAAGTAATGCGTTACTTATTACCCATTTTTGCAGAGTAATCTCGTTACTTTACTTTTTGGAGCAAAAGTAATAATATTACAGTAATATGTAATCTAAAATTAGTTACTGCCCAACACTGCAACAGACACGCAGCATGCATAAAGCTAAAGGTCTAACACAGCTGAGTTAGTTATTAGCAGTAGTGATTCAAATCATATAAGTAAATAATCATATTTAAATATAAGAACTTTAATTTGAAATATCTTGTGTTGTTTTACATGCATGCCATCGTGTTTGGTGGGGCAGTCAGGGCATTTTGGGGGCCATTGCCCCCCCCATGCCCATGCCTAGATCCGCCCCTGAAGTGAGGGAACTTTGTCTGATTAGACTCACTGGCAGTTCCTGATCAGAGCCTTGTGTGGTCTTTCTGGACAATGCTGTGTTACCCTTGGTCCCCTTATCTGCGCTGCTAAAAGGAAAGCCTGTGCACGATCTAAGGCAGAGAGTCTATCAGCGGAAGTGTCTAACTTCCATCAGATGTATTTCCCGTGGATACGCTATATTTTCCTGAACAATCACAACAATGGTTTCATTCACAGAGAATGTAAAATGATCTGTAATAGGGTAATCCAAATACCACATCAACTCTAATAGACTCTACAGTGTATATAGGGTTGCCAACTCCTAGATTTTCAAATTAGGCACTTTGCTGTTGCAAAACAGGTGAAATGGCAAAGCTCCTGATTCATATCAATTTGATTTGGGGGTCCTTGAAATTAAAATAGTCGAGGATCACTGGATCTGCTATTTTGCCCCTGAAAATAGCAGATCCACAAGCTCTGAAGAGCTTCTGGACATTTACTTGGTTCAACAGACTATTCATACAGTACATTGCAGAATTGATACTTTAATTAATATGCTGGTGTCCAAACAGCTGAGAGTCACTATAAAGCAGATGCTGGAATACAAATACGACTGGATCATTAAACAATAATGCTTCACATCAGAGTCACGCCGTTAAAATTGATTGATGTTGGAGTGAGTTGGATTGAGGAAGCTGTGAGGTGTGATTCAACTAAATGCAAGACATTTAGAAAGTGAAACTACACACAACTACTATATGGAACAGGAAGAACCGCATGGCATTGCTCCCTGTGGATCTGGGACTCATACCAACAGGCGCCAGTCATCTAGCTCAGTGTACGTGACATACTGTACGTGCGCATTCCCAAACATAAAAAAATGTAGTCGAAGTGTAGAAGTGCTAGAATTTCCATTCGAATGCCGTGCATGTCAAGCATTGGTTCACACATTGCATTGTGTGAACCAGAATAACACATAAAGCACTGGGGAATAAATTTAGGCCTAGATTTTTGCCACTCTTAAAACGTTTATCCCTTAAATTCTTTGCCTTTTTAAACTATTAAAAAAAAAAAAAAACATTTTCCAATAGTTAAAATGGTCAGTCTACCAGCTCACGTGTCAATAGATTGACACGTTGAAGTATTCCAAAAGGTTTTTCAAAATAGTAAAAAAAAAAAAAAAGGCAAATATGTTAGGGATAAGGGGTTTAGTGATGAGACCATTCTCATCACTAAACCCCTTATCCCTAACATATTTGCCTTTTTTTACTATTTTGATCCCCTAGTCTTCAAGCTTCAAGCTTGAAAAAGTATTTTCAAGACATTACTTTGGAGTCGGTATCAGGGGCGTAGCTAGCAATCCTGGGCCCCCTGAAAAGCTTTTCCACATGGGCCCCCCTTTCCCAGCGGCGTTAAAGGGGAATTTCACCCATTTTCAACATTTTTTTCTGAGAGTGTACAAATTCCATTTGTGCGCACTCAGAAAAAGGGAACGTCAAAAAAAAAAAAAAAAAAAATCAATCAACGTGAAAATACATCTTGATGATGTCATCAAGATGTTTCACCATGTTAGTGGTTTTCTTCAGACCTCCATTTCTAGGAAACCCAGAATGGGGGGAAATCATCATGTCCACCCAGCACCTCTAAGGTATACTAATGACATATTAGAATGTTGAAAATGGGTGGAATTCCCCTTTAAAATGCTTCAATCTGGTGCACTCAAAATGCACATCAAATATATGTTTTTATAATAATCAATAAAAAATAAAACCTTATTAATGCAAGCTTTTAGTGGGCCCCCCTGGCTTTGGGCCCCCATAAAATTGTCTAACTTTTCCCCACCTATCGACGCCACTGGTCGGTATACAGCGGGTGGTACAGTACCATCTGGTTGAGACAGATACACATCAGGATATGAACTCTGTCATCTCCCATCTCCCTCGCACGTCTAGAAATAAAGGCAGCATTCATCTCTTAAGTGTGTGTGGGCCCTAATCTGACATGTAGCCCTTGTATAAAAGCATTCATTCCTTTGTCCTGTTCTATCTCTCCCAATGCAGAGATGCTTATTTTTATTTATGTTTTTTACTTGCAGACAATAAATAAACCTCCTTGCATGAATGTTTCTCTGTTTGCGCCCATGCCTGTGTACGTTTACCGTGTCTGTATCTGGTTTGTACTCAACTCAAACTCAATGACGCATTTACAGTACAGCTGTCTGCAGGCTTCTGGATCAGTCCCCTCATTAAACTGCAGTCAGAGTTGTGGTCAATTTAACCGGACTGTGACTGATAATACGGAAGTACATACCACTGTGTGAACAGTGGGGTTAATGTGGAAATTATGGTCACTGGATTTGCCAGTAAACTTCAAGGTGTGATGGTACAAGCTGGGAGTATACGGTAATACACAATAGTATAACAGATGTGAGCGTACAATTTGGAAGTTTACAAGAGTTTGCTGGTAAGATCGAGGTTAAGGTTAACTTTATTGTCTACAATGGAAATTTGCCTTGGCCGTTCACCCATGCAAAAGCCACACATTAAACGTATATGACAAACAAAATACAAAACAGAGGGGGGCATCATTACATAGTGCAAACAGTGTGAATAGTCTCACCACACTGATGTTACATTCACTGATGTTTCAGAGCTTCATTCAACATTTTAGTTGACGCTGGTACAAGTATGTCACACGTGGCAAATTCTTTGCCAGGTGTCACATACTTTTAGCATTAAAATCACCCTATAACATCCATTGGCAATAGACTGCTAACAGCTACTTGCAACCTGAGTCAGACAGAGAGAAAGTGTCTACAGCAGGGGTGGCCAACCGGTCACAGACTAAGAGCCACGTTTTTCACTGTGTTACTGCAAAGAGCCACACCAAACGGTCACAACGGTTAGAAGACCGCTGCGACGGCCGCCACGGTCGCAACCCTCTCCTGCCATAAGACACGTGCATTTGTGTGCAGTTGCGCAATGCAAAGACACACTATTAAACATAGACATGTATTTAGAAACAGGGTTTACAATCCAAAAAAGTATATGACAAGTCAAAAAACATACACCAAATGAACCCTTCGGGTCCATTTGGTTTCATGTTCACAAGCTCAAGAGTTAAAATATGCATCATGCGTAGTAGCCCAAGTCTACACAACTAGAAAATGTACGGTTGTAAAAGATTAATGGTCAATTTGATCTGTATGTTTGACTGTTTTGTTTTCTCTGAAATCCAGCCTGGAATTGTTGACAAAAGCATCAAATGGTGGGCCGTGGCTCAAATCAAATTCTGAATCAATAAATGGTGCGCCCTGTTATAAAAAAGGTTGAAAACCACAGGTATATGGAATGCATGACTGAGGCAGAGTGTTTTTGACGGTTTCATGTGGAAGTCCCTTAAGAGCCTCATGTAACCAGCTGAAGAGCCGCATGCGGCTCGCGAGCCACAGGTTGGCCACCCCTGGTCTACAGGCTACTCCTGCATTATCTGAGTAGGGAAAGTTAGTGCACATGTAAACAGACCGTGGCTAGCACGGCCGTGACTGCTTTAAAAAGGTTCACGACCCCTTTTAAAACAGTTGCAACCTTTTAAATAATTCAGGGGTTAAAGTTAGGTTTAGCCAGACAAAGGTTTTACTGAGGTTAAGTTTAGATTTAGTTACGACCCGTAAAAGATGGGTTCCCCCACCTAAAAAAGGACCTTTTTAAAGCGGTTGTGACTTAGGTCAAGCTAGGTCGCAAAATGATCTCCCTGTCTCTAGTAATTTGACACAAAGGTTTTCTTTTCTCATTGATTCTCATGGTTGGATACCATAAGAGCTATGATGAATATTCCCACACTGTTTGACGCGTGACAAACTTTGGCATTTGAATTGCAAAACTCTCCACACATCTGTTTGAAGCTCCAAATAATTGCTTGATGAAAGGTCAAGATTTTTTTATCAACAGCGTGCAGATATTTACAATTTACAAATAATACTTTTTCTCAAGTGTTGGGAAGGCGTGAGGTTGGCGGACACCTGGGGGAAGATCATTGTGATAAAACAAATTACACATTGTTCAGGAATGCAATGCATTTGAGACAAGCCTGTCTCAAAGTTCAACTATACATAGTTTGAGGAAAAGATTCCTCCGATTACTACATTGCATTCCTATCCCATGACATATTACATCCCTAGACAATATAATGCCTGTGCTGGTGTTTCTATCAGTGTTTTTATCATTGTCTCAACTAGACCTGCGTAGTTAGATGATTGATTGCATCAAAGGGAGGAGGACATGGGTGGTTGCAGGGTGCCTTTGCAGGGTTATCATGGGCTCTTTGGGCACATGTGAGGGTTGTCGACTGACGATGCTGTATTAGTCGATATTGTTCCCGCGCCTAATACGTTGTACAGTTACACAGATATTTATTTTGCAGGTCTGATTTTAGGTCTAATTCTGTGCGTCTAGGAGAGTTTTCACAACCATCTTGTCCTTTTATATAGGGGCACACTTAGCATAGGGCTGAATTTAGTCAGCCCCACAAGGGTGGGTTGGAAGAATGGCACGAATTCTGTGAATATGCAGTTATTTTAACTCTGAGACTCCATTCGGTTCCAAGCTAGCATTTAGCTGGGAACACCCCTCAAGGACCCCTGGGGTTCCCTGGACCACACTTTGGGATTGGGAATCACTGTCATGTATGAGGTCAAATGCGTCAAATATTGTCTATACCTATGAAGATAAATGAACACATGACGTTAGTGGGAGAGAGATATTGTATGTTTTGTATTGTCTATGTCTAATCCTGTCGGATGTTCCTGGAGTGACGGGCGGAGAAGATCATTGGTGCTCCCCTCCCCTCCCCTCCCCTCCACTCCCTCCAAGAGCATCTATGAATCACACCAGACCCGGAAGGTTTGGGTCATGTAAGGGATAACACCCGACGAACCGGTGACTAGTTTCCTGATAGGAGGAAAGGGTGTTATCCCGCTTATTACATGGCTTACAGTGGTTTTTAACCAGTGGTCCGGGGACCACCAGTGGTCCTTGAGAGGGTTCCAGGTGGTCCCCAGGCTAAATTATGGCGAGTTGGTTAACCAGATGTTGGTTAACCAGAGTGTAGAAGTGCTAGAATTTCCATTAGAATGCTGTGCATGTCAAGCATTGGTTTTAAAACATTGCATAATTGTGTGAACCAGAACAAGCACATAAAGCACTGGGGAATAAATTTAGGCCTAGATTTTCGCCACTCTTAAACCCCTTTATCCCTGCTCACGTACCAGCTCACGGGTCAATAGATTGCCATGCATATTGTTGAAGTATTCCAAAAGGTTTTTCAAAACCTTTTCTATTGACCCGTATACACATCAGGACATGAACTCTGTCATCTCCCATCGCCCTCGCACGTCTAGGAATGAATATGTAAGGGATAACACCCGACGAACCGCTGATTTGTTTCCTCCTATCTGACCTCGGCTGCACCTCGTTCAAATAGAAGGAAAGGGTGTTATCCCGCTTATTACATGGCTTACAGTGGTTTTCAACCAGTGGTCTGGGGACCACCAGTGGTCCTCGAGAGGGTTCCAGGTGGTCCCCAGGGTAAATGATGGCGAGTTGGTTAACCAGATGTAACTCTTTGAGAGCATAAACATGAAACCAAATGGACCCGCAACATAAACATGGAACTAAATGCGGAAAACACGCCGCACTATGTCATGAGCACAGCTGTTTGCACTTTGGGGACCTGGATTATGCAGCGATGCGATATAGAGCGGAGCGGTTTGTTATAGGGACATATCTTACCGCTCACGTGACCAGAACACTGGCTTCTGATTGGAGCATTCATTCAGGCCATATAATAATCTGTATGTACTGTATGATACCACTTACCCTGCACAAGGACAGTCCGTCTGGGAAACATCTTTATGCACTAAGGCAGTCAGGAAAACCAAACTCTCTCCTTGCCCTGCCTCACCCACCTCCCCCTTTCCTCCCCAGCCCACAATGACTTGTTCCTTACCTATATGTCATCGGAGCCACTTAACTTACCTATCACTGCTTTAAGGACCCTGGAATGTTTTTATATTTTAGGAATTAAAGCTATTTTTAGGCATTGTGGACATTATGGATGTTTGATGTGAATTTGAAGTAAATTATATGTTACTGTCTACAACTGTGAGTATTGATGCCAACTTCAAGGGACAAACAAGCTTGAAACAGACTTTCGAACACGGCACACGTTTATTAAATCAAACTTAAAGTTACAGGAGCAGAAATGCAAATAATGCAAATATCTTTTGGGGAATATACACCACCACTCTTTCTTTCAGGAAGGGGCAAGGGACAGGAAGAACGCCAGCGGAGGTAAGTATAGGGTAGGCAGGTATTTAAATTAGGACTTCTTTGGTACTTCAAATAATGAATCTAGCTCCTGGTGTTTAACAAAAGTCTTGAATTAATTAACTTAACATGTCTATGTGAGTAAAGGTGGTGGGGCTTCACAGATTGATTACTGTCCTCCTTTAAGGCCTCTTCCAAGCCACACTTTAAACTTTAAAGCCTCATTTCCAGCCGAGCCCAGCAGAACTAGGGATAGAGCCTATGAGGTGAGAAACACAGTCAGTCTAATCCAGGGCTGGGCAATTATTTTTCCCAAGGGGCCAAATGAGATACATAAAATATTGTGGAGGGCCAAGACTAAAGGCTGTACTAAAGTCTGTGTAATATTAATTTCATTTCAAGATAAAAGTGAGAGTAAGACCAACCATTTTGACACCAGGGCTCACTATTTATTCAGTATTTGAGCAACTGACCACCATTTGATGACATTTTAGCCCGACAGATCCCAAAACTTTCAAGTTTTCTTTTGTTTTTGTCCACAATTCCAGGCTGGATTTGGGAAACAAAACAGGATAACAAAAATGACCATTCTCTTACATTCTCTGATTGAATGTGTAGACTTTGGGCTAATTCAGATGATGAATATTTTAACTCTTGAGAGTGTAAAAATGATGGTTTGGTTTCATTTATACGCTCTCAAAGAGTTACATCTGGTTAACCAACTTTCCATATTTAACTTGGAACTCTCTCAAGGACCACTGGTGGTCCCCGGGCCAGTCAGTCAGCCAAAGGGCCGCATTTGGCCCCCGGCCGCATAATGCCCAGGTATGGTCTAATCTATTCTGAACGTGAATAGGCCTATAGGGTGAGGGAGTGTGTGTGCGCTTACCATATACCGCATGCCAACCTGCCACAGTGAGAGCAAAGACTGAGTGTGAGGAGACGAAGTCTGTTTATAATGTTTGGCTGGGAACAGAGGTGGCCCTCATCTGAAGTTCTCCAGCAGGTGATTGGGGACATATCTGTCTTCTATGATGCAGGTCAGCTGATTGTGCTTCACTGTTGCATTTTGTTTGGGGTTACCCCTTTCTTTCCTGGGATTGCCTGGACTAACAGTTGTGTACGCCCCTATTAGTCACCTTGTGACTAAGAGGGGTTGTGTCTCCCTGTTGACTAATAGGGCACCAGGTTCTTGACCTACACTTGTTTGTGATTCTGATCTCACTGCTGAGAAAGTTCTGGAACAATCAATCACATCATGGTAGTGGTCACTGGTGACTGGTGACTAATGCATTGTAACAACAAATTTCTTCAGTAT
>CM076965.1:34753218-34770718 GCA_039105355.1 Benthosema pterotum | reverse complement strand
GTGAGGAAGAAGAGTTGGCTGAGTGACACCAGGTTTCATCAAGGCTGCGTACGGCTGACACCAAGTATTATCAATATTGCACATTTCTTACTTTAAAGGTAGGGGAAGTGATTTGAAATTCATGGTGTAGTACCAGCCTGTTGCACTAGGGGCCCCCAACAGTAGCTACACTATGTGAACCTGCTGCTCTCTCCTGATTGGAGGAGAATTGGTGGTGACCTGGGGAACTTTTATTAGCTCCTCTGCTAACGTGGGGGAGGGGGAAACTCCATATGTGGTTTCCACACCTTATAATAGAGCATTTTAACAGAAAAAATATTTTTTGGGTGATATCTGACAAAAGTGAAATCACTTCCCCTACCTTTAATATGTAATAAAATATAAAATATGTTCTTGACTTGTTTTTACTCAAAACTAATGTTTGGAGTGGATTCAACACACATGGAAACCCCTAGACACCATACAAGTTCATTTTTTTAACTTTTCATTTCCTCCTTATTTTTCACCCATGACCTCAGTGTTCCTTAAATTTCCAAGTGCAGACAAGAGTATCCCACTGAGCTTGGGCAGAGTAGTATTAAATAAACAGTGCCATAATCCTCTAGTCTACACTATGCTGAAAATAACAAATATACCAATGTTATATGGCCAGGGACACATTTTTACTAAAAAAATAATCTTTGGAATGGATTCAGGACCCCTGAAAAGCCCTAGTTAGACACACCACAAGTTCATTTTAGACTTAATTTTTCTTCATATTTTTCACCCAAGCACTCACACACTAAATACACATTGTCACATTACACCCGTTCTTGCCTCCCTACACTGGCTCCCAGTCAATTTCAGAATCCATTTCAAAATACTGGTAATTACACACAGGGCCCATATGGCCAGGCACCCGCCTACTGTACATCTCAGAACTGATTCAACCATACGTGCCCAGAAGGCCTCCCAGGTTTTGTTGACAGTTCCACCTACTAA
Organism: Benthosema pterotum; assembly: GCA_039105355.1. NCBI lineage: Eukaryota > Metazoa > Chordata > Actinopteri > Myctophiformes > Myctophidae > Benthosema > Benthosema pterotum. Next base: position 34,769,737 of record CM076965.1, on the reverse strand, counting down.
ACTAATAACCAAAGGCGACCGAGCCTTTTCTGGTTTTGCCCCTAGGCTATGGAACAAGCTCCCCCTCCAATTAAGAACTATGGACTCTGTGGACATTTTTAAACGAATGCTGAAAACTCATCTTTTTAAACAGGCCTTTCATAATTGCATTGGGTAATTGTTGTATTGTTAATTGTTTTGTTTCTTTTTAACTCTTTTTAACTTTGGTTTCTTTTTAACTCTCTGTTGTGTTTTTTATTATTATTTATTATTACGTTATTACTTGACTTGTTTATTGATTATTATTGTTTTACCTTTCTGTTGTTAAAGCACTTTGTGACTGACTGTCTGTGAAAGGTGCTCTATAAATAAACTTTACTTACTTACTTACTAAATATGAACAAAACATTGCTAAGTTTCCCTAACTATTGCTCCTCAGTGAATCTTGGTCCCTCTCTCCCTCTCTCCCTCCCTCCCTCTCTCCCTCTCTCTCTCCCTCCCCCTCTCTTTCTTTATAGGGCCGGCCATTTACAGTAAGTAAAAGGGCTTCTGCAGTTGAACTTGTCCCAGTCTCCTACTGTAGCCTGAAGATGCCAGAGCAGCACCAAGGGCGCGTCCCTCTCTGCCTCCTGTGGACCTTTGTCCTTACCAGTATCACCATCCAGCTGCTGTTCATCACTTACTACTTCGCTGGACAATACCCCCAGGTACAGTACCTTTGCCATTAGGCAGTTTTTGGGCAAACTAGGCAGTTGTCTGGGGCACCATGAGGGGAGGGGGCATAGGGGAGCATCGGGGAGACGACCAGACAAGCTTTAAAAGAACCCCAGGCTAATAAGCCTCATATGGATAAATACATTAGCCTATACTTGTCGTGTCTTTCCTAACTAGAATTGAAAGTATTTATATTTTTATCCCTTGGAGGGTTTTACTATGCCTGTCATAGGTATGTCACAGGGGATTTTCCAGGGAAAATCTTGCCTGGGGCTCCAAATTGCTTAGAAACGCCACTGATGCATAGTAGGTATAAGTGCAAATGTTGAAGGTCACATCAAAGGACCATTTTTCAACATATATTCAAAGAATAGGTCCTCACTAATGTACATGAGGAATTATCACTATTTTCTTTTCCTGCTCGGTCTCGGTGTCTTACAGGAGGGCTGTGGGAAACAAATGGGGGATCCCTGCTATGAGAAACTTTCTATTCCTGAAAAGCAATGCACTGCGGAAATGGAAGCCACAATTCTCTTGATAATAAAACTGTAAATATTTTTTTCAAAAAAAAATATATATATATAAAAAAAAAAATCTGCCGAACGACGATATGCAGGGAAGACGGGTTTCTGAACTGCCCCAGCCCACCTGTGAGACCCATACTGTGTAGGGACAAATTACTGGTATTTTATCATGTACATTAGTGAGGAAGATGGTTGAAACGTGATGAAGTGCTCTTTTAAATATTTGGCATATACCTTATTTCTTTGAGCATAATATTTAGGGCATAAATAAACATGTTTTTCTAATATAATATATTACTTTTAAATGGTAAAGGGTGCTTTCATATATAGCAGCAATATCCTAAGTGTTTTACACTACAGAGTGTGCATTGAGTTTACCAATTTACATGATGGTGGAAACTACCTAGGAAACTAGGGAACTTTGGTGTACATACACAGCTGTGTGCTACAGGGACACACCTGCACAGCTGTGTACGGTACACCTACATGCTACAGGGACACACCTGCACAGCTGTGTACAGTACACCTGCTACAGGGACACACCTGCACAGCTGTGTACAGTACACCTGCATGCTACAGGGACACACCTGCACAGCTGTGTACGGTACACCTACATGCTACAGGGACACACCTGCACAGCTGTGTACAGTACACCTGCTACAGGGACACACCTGCACAGCTGTGTACAGTACACCTGCATGCTACAGGGACACACCTGCACAGCTGTGTACAGTACACCTGCTACAGGGACACACCTGCACAGCTGTGTACAGTACACCTGCTACAGGGACACACCTGCACAGCTGTGTACAGTACACCTCCATGCTACAGGGACACACCTGCACAGCTGTGTACAGTACACCTGCATGCTACAGGGACACACCTGCACAGCTGTGTACAGTACACCTGCATGCTACAGGGACTCACCGTGCAGTGCATATTTGAGGTGATGATTTTAGTATCAGCTGGGGAGACTGTGGTCTCTGGTGATAGAGTAGATACCAAAGTCTTGAACCAACCAAATGGTGTGGTGTAGGGTAATGTTGTACGTTCAGTGTTGGGCTGTAACTTGTTAAAAGTAGCTAAGATACATAGCTTAACTACATTTTCCCATAGCTTGTTGTGGTGTACCTTACTACATTTATTCTGGGAGTAGCTTGTGTTGTACTTGTTTCGGGTAACAAGGAGTGTAGCTTACTATATTTTTCCACACACATTTTCGAATTCCGCCCATTTTAAATGGGTAGAAAACCTCAAATATAGTAGTGTAGCTACACTACTTGTTTTGAGAGCAACAAGTCCCTGTAGTGTATCCTACATTTTCCCAGTAACTTGCCCATCACTGTGTAACTGTGTTCAACATTGTGATGTGTATTTAGTTGGGTCGTGTCTGACCGATATGTGACTGCGGAGAGCAAAGGTCCAAAACTGAGCCCCCATGTACAGTAAATCACAATAAATGCAAGGAAAAATAATGAGACCCAAATTCATATGGCCTCCATTAAATAACATGAAAAGGTATAATAAGGCTACTTAAAATTCATTCTGCTTTAAGTAGCATGTGACCAGTTAAACTAGGTGCTTTTCATTATGCTGAATCCATTCCAAGCTTTCATTTTGCTCAAAAACACTCCTTGGCCTAGAAATGTCCACAGACGTCATGAAAAATGTGATGAGGTCAGCACATTTCTGCTCATTTTGGCATGTGCATGTGGACATTTTAGGCCAAGGAGCAAAACCCGGCATAATGAAAACCACATAGTTTGACATGTAACTTGCTAATTAAAGCAAAATTCATTTTAGGTAATTTTGCCTTACTATGCTTTCCCAATCCCATGTTATTTAATGGAGGTCGCATGGAATGGCGCTTTCATGAATTTCCCCCCGTTTTTTTGCGATTTATATGGGGGCTCAATTTGTTTTGAACTTCATAGATGAAGGTTGAGCCATGATGATTCATAAACCCACTGAGAAATGAACCTTTGCTCTCCACAATCACATCAGTCAGATGCGTGTGTTGACACACGTCGTACCAACTAATTCTACGCCCGGAAACCAATGTCCCAAACCGCTCAAGAACGTCATGAAACTCCTTGAAACGATTTGGACCCAAGGAGTTGCATGTGGTCAGGATTTATCATGTAATTATCAGGTAGTTATTAGGTAGTTTTGCCTCCCACTATGCCTTCCCATGTTGGTTAATGGAGGCCATATGGATTTGGGGCTTTCTCCGAATGTGATTTACGCAAAGATCCATTTCTAAAATACATTGAGAAATGGACCTTTGCTCTCCACAATCACAGATCGGTCAGATACGATAATTGTTGCACATTGACACATGTTGGCGTGTGTTGACGCACGTCGTCCCACCAGGAAACCAATAGCCCAAACCACACAGGAACGTCACCATGAAACTCCTTGAAATGATTTGGACCCAGGGAGTTGCATGTGGTGTGTCAGGGTTTATCATGCCTACCAGTAACAAAGCTATTTTAGTCTCTTTTTTTAGTCTCAGAAGTGCTCATTTCTTTTGAAGCTTTTGAAGCAGCTTACTAATTGTCCTTCGGACTAACTGGACCAAAGCTATTTTAGTCTCTTTTTGACATTCAGAAGTGCTCATTTCTTTTGAAGCAGCTTACTAGTTCTCCTTCGGACTAACTGGACCAAAGCTAGCTGTTAAGGTTCCATGATAAAATTGACACGAAGTGAAAAATGCCACAAGACACCAGTAACACATGTTCTGAATTATATGTAATAATAATAACTTAACAAGTTTCAAAAGCAGTTAACAAAGTGTGTTACACAAATGTATCTATATATATATAAAAAAAAGGAAAATATACTCATCATTGTTGGCAACAAATTCATTATCAATTTGTTATAGGGGTTTCTCTGTGTCAAATTTGCTATTACTTACTATGTGCAATACGAAAATGTCCCTATAGCACAATTTGTTTCTACCTCAAAAATCATTAAAAAGAAAAAAAAAGAGGAAAAAATTCACACACACACACTAATCAGGTCATTTTCCCTGTCTATAATTAGCTATAATTAGTGGACAGAGTTCACCAGTGGCACAACAAGTGCCATGATGACCATGATGATAACCCTGGTGTTTAACGTTTCGATTTTAATTTCACTTAACTTTTCGTCCTTAACTTTTATTGTTTTGTATGCCTTTTTTCTTTCCCTTTGGATGTCTAACACCTTGTGGTGTGCTTAGCTTCGAATGTTTTTTATCTATGTCTTTGATGTACAGCAGGGGTGGACTGGGAGCTCAAAACGTACCGGGCAATTTTGTCTCAGAGCGGCCCTCTGAAGACCCTTATAATGTTAGTTAGTTAGTTTTAGTTAACTATAAAAACCCTGCAATAGGCAGTCTCATTTGAAGAGGACAGAGGGCCGCCAGCACTGATTCGTGGGCCGGTTTTGTGCAGATTTCTTTTTTTTTTTTTTTTAATTAAAACACGACATTAACGGCCCCCGGGGGGGTCGGCCACCGGGAAAATGCCCTGTATGCCAGACTGTCAGTCCACCCCTGATGTACAGCACTTTGGTCAGCCATAGGCTGTTTGAAACGTGCTTTAGAAATAAAATTGACTTGACTTGACTCTTGCTTTCCCATTTATTCAGGCAGAAGAGCGTCACAGCAACTTTACGCAGCGACTGCAACAACTGGAGAACAAATATCAAGAGGTACAGAGAGTTAGTCATGCTTGTTTCTCTCATAGTCTCTGTTTCTGTTGTGCAAGGCGTGACTACACAACATCCCTCAGACGGTTTGCAGGCACATAAGGCGGCAGGAGGTCATAAATATAATCACACGCAAGGCCATTCAGTGCTTTAAGAATATTTTAAAGTCTGATCTAAAAGCCATATGTAGCCAATGGAGAGAGGCCAAAACAGGGGTAATGTGGTCATACTTTTGGATTCTTGTAAGGACCACACATTTACATATGACTATAACAGGGAAAACCCTATAACAATGTGATAAAAGGCTCAGTTGATCCTAATGTATTTTGTCCTGTAGAATCCATTTCTAAAATGGTCCTTTGTACTGTGCATAATGAATGAGATAATTAATTTGACACATGGGCTTAAAAGGGGAAAACCTACAACAATTTGATGAGAGAATTTAGAAAACTTCTCAGTTTATGCTTATTTTCCTGTAGAATCTATCTCTGCAATGACATGTGTGTATTATGCATAATTAATTAGATGATTATGCATAATTAATTAGATGATAACTAATTAGATGATTAGATTGATTATTTGACACATGGGCATTATCCATATCCATACATAATGTATGTATGTATGTATGTATGTATGTATGTATGTATGTATGTATGTATGTATGTATGTATGTATGTATGTATGTATGTATGTATGTATGTATGTATGTATGTATGTATGTATCACATTAATATAAGATATTTGTACATTTTAGTTTGTGTTTGTGTAAAAAGGTAAGTATTCTACTGCAGTATAGATGAGTATGAGTATATATCATAAAAATATGAAAATATATAAATATATTGTTGACAACAATTTCATTCTCAATTTTCTCTGTGCCAAATATACACCATACTAATTTCTCACTGTGTGATACAAAAAATGTCCCAAGCAGAAATCGATCCTACCTCAAAAATCATATCAGAAACTGTGGAAAATCTGACACACATGCTAATCAACTCCTTATCACTTTCAAGATAATTTCGCCATCTGTCCCCCGATACAAAGGTATTGGATTAGGATTTTTGAAGCATTGTCAGACATTTTAAATGTTCGTATTGACCCCGACCCAGTGCTAATCGTATCAGATTCCATTCCTAGATTAAAAACGGCACAGATGCAACTTCTCTCATATGGCCTGATTACGGCAAAAAAAAAAACTCATTCTAACACATTGGAAAAAAGAGGAAGCTCCCACATTTGAACATTGGTTGAATGAGATGACTAGCACACTACACCTTGAGAGAATAAAGGTATCTGTTAAAAAAAAAACAGGGCGAGGCAATTTGATAAGATATGGCAACCCCTCGTTCGTTACCTGAGCAGGACCAACTAACTATAATTTTAGGACATAACCATTGGATTGTATTTGTTGCAAAACACTCTCCATGAATATTATTTATTCTACTTCCACAATTCTAGTGGAATGCGATGTCGCTGAGCAGTATGGGAGGGTTTAGGGATTATTTTATTTATTTATTTATTTATTTATTTATTTATTTATTTCCATGATGCTTTCTGAATTATATACTGTATTATTGGAAATGTTGTTTTGTTTTTATTTTTATCTTTTCTTTTCTTTTCTTTTCATTATACTATTTTATTTTTGCATATAAAAAAAGAATTTTTGTAAACTGTAAATACTGTTTGATTTTAGAGTATCTTCAATAAAAACCTAATTTGACAGAATATGAAGTAGTTCCGGTCAAATTAATAATAATAATAAAAAAAAAAATCACTCAATCACACAATCAATCAACTACTTCTACAGTGACCCCCACAAAACCAAAGCAGAACTCCCACCATGGGACTGGCAATCAATTAATACAGTTTATACTACTATATTAATGGCAAGTAGTATCCCTTTAAGAACACAGGTTTGATTATGATATCATGGTAAAAAAAAAAAAAAAAAAAAAAAAAACATTCTCAAGAAAATGTTTGTCTTTCTACAGGCGACGGAGAAACCACCCCAAATGGTCACTGCACAGTTCTGGTTCCCTTCAGGTATGCTGTGCATGCAGGAGGCCTATCACTGAATTAATTAAAGGATAAAATATGCAATAATTATTTAACAACTTGATATCACTCCTCAGTGGGTGAATCAAGCACCAAATTTGGAGATTGCAAATTTGACAATGTGTGCACTTTTACACTGGTTTGAACTTTGAATTGCCCATGGCAAGAACACTGTAAAACCAAAGCAATCCTTTTCTTTAACTCTGAGTTAAGTGCTTGAACTCCCTATTCTTAATGGGCCCTGAGTTGAATCTGTACTTGGACGGCTTATTTTGTCCACTTATCAATCTCTTTACCTATACTGATAATAATTGGTAAAGGTTTTAACTGATACAAGGTTTTAACTGATACAAGCTTTTACTGTGTACTGTATAAGTATATACAGTACACAAAAGCTTGTATCAGTTAGTCAGGTCTTCTGCACAGCGTTCATATCGATGTGCAACGTCTTTGTTAAACCCCGGAAAGTTCCCCTTGTATAGTACACAACAAACCACAGCCTAGGACAGGTGACACGTGTTTGACAAGACAGCATCATTCATTCCTGTAACAGGAGGGGGAAAAGAAAATTATTGTTTCCATCTCTAATTTCTTTATTTTTGCATCATCTACAGAGAGTGGAGAGATTCAACTGAGATGGCAACTGAAGGACCTAAATCCAAAAATCCGGAAGCCACTTTTAAGCCTTGAGGATGGACATATGACTATAAAAGGGAAGGGTTACTGCTTCATTTGTCTACAGGTGACAGTACCTCCCCCTATACTGAGGAGGTACAATTACACAGTCAAGATGGGCGATAAACCTATCCTAGAGGGAAAGATAGAAAACACGACCCCGAGCTCTGGCTTCCGTTGCAGGGCCCAACGCCTTTCTGGAATTAAGACGAATCTGGTGGTCACTATAGAGCCTGCAGTGCAGATCAACAACAACTCTGGTGGTAACCAGCTTGAAGTCATCTACCTCCCTGATCCCTGAGCCATCGCTAGAGGTCTGTCAAACAGACCCTGTTCACAAAGATAGTCTTTGGAGTTCTCTTTGCACACTTTGCTTTATAAAGGCCTATTTGTAAATGGTCTGCATTTCCATTAAATGGTCTGCATTTCCAGAAACAGGAGCTGCGTTTCCAGTAAACAGCTGCATTGTCTGGACTTGATTACACATCGACTCACCCACGATCCTGGCACCCCTGAGAGCAGTTACAGGGCCAGTTATAGAGCTCAATGTCTTGATTTTTTATATTTGTGGATAAATTCCTGGCTTAATAGCCAGGAAGAGGTTATATTTAACTTTGTTGTTTGGTAGTTACTAGTGATGTCCCAATGCCACTTTTTTCCATTTCGGATCCAATCGCGATATCACAATTTCTGTGTTAGCCGATACAGATACCAAATACAGATACCAGAAAATAATATACTGTATATATAATACAAATAAAAAAAAAACAATATGAAGTCCACCAACCGGGAATAGCAAAATTCTCACTCAAATGTGCACTTGGGCGACTCCAAAGCAAATTCCACATGACATCATATTATATTTAACTGCCATAGTGTCAACACCTTACCCCTGTGTTAGATCTGTGTTAGACTGGCATATCTGCCAATACCAATATGACCCAATAATGACAAATAAGGGCCAATGCTGATACTTTTCCGATACCCATACAGTATTTGTCGATACCGATATGACAAGAAAGGACCTGATCTGATACTTTTTCCGATACCGGAAAACCGGACATCCCTAGTAGTTACTCAGATGAAACAGTAATTATTGGTTTTGTTATTTAATTTATTCATAGATGCATTATTTTACACACAAGGCACTGAATAGGTTAGACTGTATCTGTTGCTTTATTTTTATTTTTTGATATTTGGTGCACTGTTTTATTGGTTTTATTGGTATTGGCACATTGATCAATGGTGACCACGTCTAATGTTACAGATGGTCTCGAATGTATGTACAGATTTCTTACTTGATTTCACAGTTGGTTTCATAGAATATACATTGAAAAAATGACTGATCATTGACCACTGTGTTTCCAAACATTAAGTTATATCAAAGAGAATAAATAGAAAAATGAAGAAAATATTTGTATTTTATTTATGTTAGGTCATGTTAATTGTTCAAATCTCTCATTTCATGAATTCAATTTGGTGGCAAATAGAAGTGGTTCCTAAAGCTATATTTGACAGCAGTGCTATAGCACTCTTTCATTGCTATTCATAGCATATTTTATTGTTTACTAATAGGGAATTGTCTTGGTTAAAAGTGAGAAATGGGACAGTCAGAGGGTGAAGGCAAATACAAAAATCTCCATGTGATTTCAAAGAGTTTATTGAGGCCAAAATGAAGTGTGAAGTTGCAGTGGGTTTGTAAATATTAAGGGAGCATGACCACCAACATGAGGAAAACAAGTAACCGTTTGAGGTAGCTTCTCAGCCTAATTACAGTCAGACCAATAGTAACTCGAAAACCTGGTTATGGCGTATCTCACTATCCAAGATGTAAGCTGAGCGATATGTCTGAAATAATAAACAAAGTGGAGTACGTGGGCTTTTTTATATGAATCTGCAACTTCCTGTCGATTTTATAATTTGATATTTATATTTTATAAAAGCAAAAAGTAGTGGATTTTGGGATGCTCCAAATTATTCGCAATCAGGTTTATCTGCATTCATTTAAAGGCTGATAAAGAGCCATGATAAAATCTAAGTCATTGAGGATCATATTTTCAGTTTCTCAATAGAGATTTTCTTTTTTCCATTACTTGTCCAGGGGCAGGGTAACTATACAACTAGCCTGGTCTAGCCCTCAATGATTTTGGCCTTGGGGGGCGGGGGTGTCGTGGGATCCACACGGCGGAAGTGCTGCACTCTGATTTGATCTCACTAACGTGTCGTCATCTCCGGCCCCTCCCACGCCCGTCCACTGTTGTTCTACGTCACATCATTTAGAGCGACGCCCACCCCGGAAGGTTGACACCACCCTCAAGGCCACTTTCCAACGCGCGTTAGTCCAGGCTTTCCGTTTTCGCGCAAGGCGAACGAAAATGAAAGCCTGGGTGTCGAGGCTACTATACAACCCAACAACTAGCAAACAACTTCCAAAGTCTTTAAGCTTAGTAACCAGCGTTTTAATGCCTTCAGTAGACCTCTGTGTGACCCATTTAGATAACCGTTCTCCAACGTTCTTCCCCCTTGCAGAATGATTTTGTCTTTGATAATTAAGCACCAGAAAATGACATAATTTGAGAAAAAAGTTTATTTTCCAGTGTTTGTGTAGCCTAATTAATGGACGTTCATCACAAGGGGACAGTATTTAGCTGTAGACTACTACAGCACTACACTTCAACATGTACTGTATATTAAATGTAATGTATATCAAATAGTGGTGGCAAGTCACACTTGACAAACAAAACTTATAAAGCAGTTTTATATGCAAAGTAGTAGTATGTAAAGTACCACTAAGATTTTGTTCTTTCCAATACTCCCAGCCATAACTGTAAATACTGATATTCACTTATTCACAATCTATCTATCTACAAACTCTATAGAAGCCCTTTTCACACCAAAGGGTCACCTTGCAACTCCTTGGGTCCATACGGGCACAGGGAGTTCACGCTAAAATGGTCATGTCCTTTTTGGTGTGATTGATAACCATTGAATTACACACACTGAATCACTTGGGACAACATGCGTCAACGCAGGACAACACGTGTCAGTGTGCAACAAAACATCACACCGTCCTTGGCACTGCTTGGACCCAAGGAGTTGCAAGGTGGCCCTTTGGTGTGAAAAGGGCTTTAGAATGCTCCACGCCACAAAACAAGTGCAGAAAAGAGAGGGAACAAATTCCATCTATACAATAAAAATCACACTCATGTGAAGCGAGGGGCACTCTTATCATACTACATCATCTCATTCTTTTGTGTTATGCAATATTTGTGTTTACACAAACACTAAAAATTGCCCATTTGTTCTCAAAGGGATTTAATGTTGGCAATCGCCCCTCAAAACAAACAAACAAACAAACAAACAAACAAACAACAATAAACAAAAAACAGTAACATTAACACGGTAACACAATTATACTGTATTGAAAACAGAATCAATAACTCTGAACGGCAAACCCCCTGAGCTGATCTACAATTACACCCTGCCTTTCAATTACTAATTTAAATTGAGTTTGAAAGGTGTATTTATTGAAATTTAGCGCTTTTCAATAAATACAGTTCAATAAATATTCCATGTGCCAAACACAAAGAAACACCCCTCCTCCTGTATACTGCTTGGCCTCTTCCAATCAACAGGAGAGACAGGGCACATCATTTAACTTCATACAGTGACAATAAACAAATACACAGAAAAGTTTTTCAGTCCTTGTATGTTATTGAAAATGTCAGATGTACCGCACATAATTACACATGTCCTTGATTGTGCATGCTAGTGTACAGTTACTCAGTACATTTTGAATTTTTGATTATTACAAAACAGGCTACTATGTCACATGAGCCCTAAATATACCAATGGTTTGGCTATTTGAGAATAGCCAATAAAAGAACCTCAAAATGCATTACATTTGTAGGCCTATTTGCTATTTCTACCTTTGTCAAAAGGAGTGTACATTTTTTTATGTGAAATTGGACATAAGAGGGCCCTATCAAACAATCAAAATGATTGTTTGTATCAGGTCTTAAGTATTGGAGGTGCAGCAAAGCTGTTAGGCCACTCAAAGCGGCCAAACAGCTTTGCCACACCGAGTTTTGACTTAAGACTAGGAGTACTTTGGGTACTTTAAAGCAGGGGTTTTCAACCTTTTTGACACCAGGGACCACCATCTATTCATCATTTGAGCCACGGACCACCATTTGATTACATTTTCACACCAAAGACCTAAAATCAAAGAATTATTTGGTTTTGTCCACAATTCCAGGCTGGATTTTGCAAATGGACCCAAATGGACCCGTAAGGGTCCATTTGGTTTCATTTTTACACTCAAGAGTTCCACTGGTTAACCAACTTTTCATCATTTAGCCTGGGGACCACCTGGAACCTTCTCAAGGACCACTGGTGGTCCCCGGACCACTGGTTGAAAACCCCTGCTTTAAAGTGTATGTTATGCCAATACTTTTGTATGTACATTTGGAATAGCAGATTTTTAACAGTATTCATACATGGCTGTGTAGGTACAGTACTTTGCGTTTTCTACCACCGGAAATGAGTCAGCGATACAGACCCATGTACCTTCTGTTCACATCTCCCCCAGCTCCCCCCACCTCCACTTCCTACGCACACTTGACAACACATACTGTACAGTTGTGGCCTGTGACATAAAGGTGATTCTTAGAATGTCACAGCTCAATGGAAAGAGTCAGACCATTGTGACTGCAGTGGAATAAGAAAAAAAAAGCTCTTGAGTGAGAGAGATACAGCCTCTTCACCATGCCCAGTGGCACCCAATAATCTAGTCTATCTAGTCTATTCTAACGGCCACGTATGAGGCCGCGAAACACATGGTTACAATGAGTTTGCTAAATGTTTTACACAACATAGTTTTTGTAATTACTTGAGCAATTTTAAAACAATGGAAACCGTTTAATTCATAAATAAACAAAAAAAGTTACAGAACTGCATTTTTAAATTAAGGTTATAGGCACGTGTGCATTAGACATAAAATGATCTAATAGTTACATGAACCTGTGTTTGATCATCGATATGCTATTGAATAGATTTCATGCTTTATATTATTTTAAAAAGTTCAGAGAAAATTGCAAAAAAACAAGCTTACTTAGGCTGATGTTTAGTATTTAATAAATTTAATGAATAAAAATATAAAATATAATCAATTCCTCGGTGGAGAGCAGTTAGACAAATTGCATACATAGTATATGGCTGTACCTCCCACATTGAGGAACATTATGCTATATCATGTATGCACCAAAATAGCTCTGGGACAGTAGAATGTGCGAGGCATTGCTCACTTCAACAAAGAGGCTGTCGTTTTCATACAGGTGAAACACTCCACCTAAGTAGCTGTTTGATTGTACCTGTCCTTTTCCTGGGTGTTTCCTGGACTCCAGGAGGATTATAGGCTTATTAGGGTAACGTGGTGTATCGACCTTCACACAGTGGTTGAATGAATTGCGTTCTGTGAAGTGCACTGCCACTTTGGAATAGACATAGTAGTAGCCCTCCGTTTGAATGACAAGTTTTCCATCTTTGTACTCCATGGCGTGGAGGATTTCTGAGAATGCTGAGCCTTTACTCCATGACATGATCTTAACTCCGTGGGTAGGCATTTGACGAGCTGTAAAACAGAGATATTACAATGCAGGCATTTACTTTAACAGACACTCTTAATCCAAAGCAAGGAAAACATAACTGATATACAACTGATATATTTTGGGGATTTCGGAGTCATTTCACAGTCATTTTACAACGTATTTTATTTATACCTATTAATACAACATCAAATGCATGTGATAGATTTTTTCATAATTTGTTTTTACGCCCTGGGGCCGCATGTCTACATAGCGTATTCTAACATTGTTTTAGCATTTGGAGTGGAGTCTGAAAAGGTGAGTCTTCTTCCGACAAAAAGATGAATGGCAAATGATTATACATTGCTTTATACAAACTGTCAGCAAATTATTCATGATTATGGGAAGGGAGTGATGAAATAGATGTTATGGTACCTATCCACCCATAGCTTAACTTTGAAACATAAGGTCTCACCTTGCAGATGTGCGACAGGTTTGGAAGGCACAGCAACAGGATTTGGTGGTTGTATAGTTGGTGGTGGAGCAGCCGCTGCATTGGCAAAAAAAAAAAAAACTTTTTAAAAAATATTTTAAATTTAAAAAAACAAACAAAAAATATATATAATTAATGGAACAAGGAAATAAAACACTGATACATACGGTAACCTCCAATACGTCTTGAAGCAGTTGGTGACTCCACCGTTGGTGACCCCCTAGTGTTGTTGACTGCCTAGAGTGAGAAAGTAAAGGGATCACAGGGATCACGTTGCAGAACGTGTGTGTGTGTGTGTGTGTGTGTGTGTGTGTGTGTGTGTGTGTGTGTGTGTGTGTGTGTGTGTGTGTGTGTGTGTGCGTGTGTGCGCACGCTCGTGCAAGTGTAGGTTTAAAGACATGCACAACATTTGTTGATTTTGGATTAGCTTTTTCTTTCCTAAAAGCTAAATATTTGAGTCATTCCACGGAAATGGTACGATTTGGACTTTTTTTTCTGAAATTTTGACCAAAAGGTTTTACTTTTCTGAATAGCCCACAATATTGAGGGCATCCTTAGCTATAAGAAAAACATAATTTCCCATCTCAGGAATTCAATAATTTTTTAATATATCTTTTAGTTTTAACATGGTAATTGATAACAGAGTTGAGCCAATTAAGTTAATAACGGAGTTGTGATTTTTGTACTAAACATAGACACTACTCTAACTGAGTTGAGTAAGAGGAGAAGACTCGGCATGCCTGAGGTTACGGAATCAGATATATTGCTGGAATAACAAACAGAATCTTTATAACTAATTGTTTTATATCATTATTTCATGTAACAGAGTTGAGCTGTTATGATTTACGACCACACGAGTGTACAAAATGCTAAAACGGTGTAAAATAAGGTTTTAATTTGCCACTTTCTGTAGCATGTTGGTCAGAAGAGCTGTAGAATACTACGTCCTATTGGTGATGTCACTAAAGGGCCAGTTAATTGTTGTTATGGAGGGAAGAATGGCTTGTGTAATGGAGTTGAGTGCAACTGAGGGACACGGCTATATAATGCCATTTAAAAGATTAATCATCTATTTAAAACATGTCCAGCAATAAAGTACAGATAGATATACTGTATATGCTCATGTCATAAATTTGGGATTTTTGTTGATGTTTAATAGTCATATGTCAAGTCCACTTTCATCAAAGGCCACTGGGGACATGAAAAAATGGACAAAATAGGAGGTGTCTACTGAAAGAAAGCAAGATAATTTCTGAAGATAAAATCCATGTAATGTTTACACAATATTAAAGGGAACATTTCAATTGATTAAAAACTCTTTTGAAAATATTTTTCAGTGATCCAATCAATAAAATACAGCTGAAACGGTCAGAGGGACTGCAAATCGTACCGTTTCCGTGGAATGACTCATTTACCTAAAAGCTATAAAAAGGACAAATATACAACTGGAGTTGCTCTGCTCTACTCTGTGAATACACAAGGAAATTGATCACCTGCTAGATTTGAGTTCTTGAACATAAACATAACCGTATGGTACAAAGGTAGCCATGATTATCTAGTTCCTTTCAGGTTTTGTTATGCAGCTTAGTCATTGTCATATTCTAGCATATGTACAAGCTTGCAGCACTGATCGATGTGCTATTTTTGGATAGATTGCAGGCCCCTGTAGTCCTGTGCATGGAAACGGAAACTATACAGTATTGCAAAAAGCACCAGGCCTGACAACCTCATGGAACATGGTGGATGCACCACTGGAATGTATTTTCACCGAAATGAGGTTAAGACTAACCTCACTTCTCCATCTCCATCTGCTTAACCATAGTGAAATAATGTCACCATTCAGCACTTTTAAAAGATAAACAATCACTGGGATGATGGTAGGGGGGGGGGGGGTCACTTTCATTTCTGTCTTAAACATAATTCATTAAATTAAATATTGCATAAGGAATTGAAAGTGAAGGTCCCCAATTACAGCTGAAATATACAAAGTTCTTTTTTTGAACGTTTTGTAATAGTATTGTGACAAATTATATGTATGCCCACAGATTGGGGCAGAATCTTTTTGGAAACAAATATACACCTTTCTCTCCATCATAGACTATATGCTTTATTCTAAATGACCAAATGTTTGTTCAGTTCATAGCATCACGTTTACGACCCAAATCAGCAGTGTTGGGAATATTACTTTACCTTGTTAATATATTACTTAATTATTACCTTCATTTTAAAGCAATATTTATATTACAATATTACTGTCTGAGCAAGTGTAATATATTAATATTACTATTACATATTACTTTACAAGACATAATTACTGTAAATATTTAGTATCATATTAATCAAATATTGCGTAGGCCAATGGCATACTACAATAAAGCAAGCACACTTGGCTATCTGGACAAATCCATATGAAATCAACTTGGGGGGGGGGGGGGGGGGGGGGGGGGGACATCAATCCTGAAAACAGTCCTGGCATAGACCTACCTCATCCTACTCAGCTATGGACAGTTAACACGTTAAATGCATTCCTTGAATTCACCGGAAGCCAGTAAATAATTTGATGACAAATTATAGAAAATAAGTAATTATTTAATTCTGCACTTGTCAAAATAATTTTACAAGAACACTTGCAACGAGACAGATTGACAGAAAGTAATATCGAAAGTAATGCGTAATGCAGTAGAAAAGTATAATATATTAGATTTTTTTAGATTTTTTATATTAGATTTTTTGTTATATTGTTTATATTACAAGTTACTGCATTTTGGTAATATATTATGTAATAAATTAAGTTA
>CM076965.1:34735422-34752718 GCA_039105355.1 Benthosema pterotum | reverse complement strand
CCTCGCACACACACAAACGCCGCAGCGCGCTCCCACTCACGCGCACACGCTCCCATTGCGGCGACCGACAACGCTGAACAGCCACTACCGTAATTACGTTACTAAATGCGCAACGAAATTCGAACATCAGCTTTACCCCAGTCAAAATATTCATATAAAATCAATAAAAGCAGCACAAATGCCGATTTCAGCGGCAACAAATTCCAGCACGCTGAGCACTAAAAGATGAGCCCATTTAAGTCCATTTTGGACCCATCCCAAGTGGGGGGTGCGAGCCTATAAAGCTGATAACAGCTTATATTGCACATAAATATTCATATAAAATCAAAAAGCAGCACAAATTCTGATTTCAGCGGCACAAATTCCACCCCGCCGAGCACTAAAAGATGAGCCCATTTTAGTCCATTTTAGACCATCCCAAGTGGGGGTGCGAGCCTATAAAGCTGATAACAGCTAATATTGCACATAAATATTCATATAAAAATCAATAAAAGCAGCACAATTGCCAATTTCAGCGGCACAAATTCCACTCCGCCGAGCACTAAAAGATGGCCCATTTTAGTCCATTTTAGACCATCCCATGTGGGGGGTGCGAGCCTATAAAGCTGATAACAGCTAATATTGCACATAAATATTCATATAAAATCAATAAAAGCAGCACAATTGCCAATTTCAGTGGCACAAATTCCACCCCGCCGAGCACTAAAAGAGAGTGACCCCATTTTAGTCCATTTTGGACCATCTCAAGTGCGGGGTGCAAGATTGGCAAAGCTCAGGACCTATAACCTCAATTATCTCAATCATGGTAGCAGCACAAATTCTGAAATTTACGGCACAATTCAGCACAAATGGAGCACTAAAGAATGACACCAATTTTATATATTTTTTCGAAATTTGAAAAATCATGGGGTGTCAACTTCACGGACATTGCTGGGCCTCTTCGGACCGCCTCTATGGGGAACATCAGGTGGGCTTGGTCCATGCCTAAGAGCAGCTGTGGACGGCGTTGTCTACGTCCTCCAGTTCCAGGTCCTGAAGGTGAAGATACCTCTTCTGAAGCTCCTTGATCCTGTAGTTGACTGGGTCGAAGCTGAGGAATCGGTCTTGGGGCGAACACGCCCTCGAGTTGGTGCTTCGGCCCGGTCCCGCTTGCGGCCTGGATGTGCAGGGTTACTACCTGGCCCGACACTGGCCTTCCGCTCTTTCGCTCTATGGTCTTGAGATTGAAGCTGTCCTCGGGCCGCGCAGCTGGAGGCGCTTCGCAGCCTCCGGGAGGATCACGGATATCTCGGACCCGGTGTCTAGGAGCGCGTATGTTGTCAGTGTCCTGGGCCCGTTGTTTGAGGTAACGCGCGCCGCCCACAGGATGCCTCCCTTCCGCCGCCCTATGGGCCGCGTGAAGTTGATCGCAGCATCGATGTGTAGATTGTGGAGGGCGGCGATGTGGTCCCTGGCTGCATACCGCGCAGGTGTTGAGGGTGAGCTGCAGTCTGCTGCCGGATGCTTGCCGGCACACTTGTTGCATGCGTTCTTGGCCTCTACCCACTGGCTCCTCTGAGCTGTGGTCATGGACCTCAGGGTCGGGCAATTGCCGAGAGATGTCCTCTCTGGCAGATTGGGCACTTGCTCACTCTCGGGTGAGGGGAGGGGGCGTCGGTCGGTTCCGCGGGCGCCGTGGGTGGTGAGGGGCTCCGACTTCGGGGGGTTAGGTTTGCGACGGTAGGCCGGTTTTCTTTGCGTCCGCCACATGGAGGATGGTGGATTGCCCCTGGCCTCTCCCCCCATCAGCCTTAGTAGGCTGATAGCGGTAGCTAGGGTCCGATCTGGGGGTCAGTTTCTGGTTGTGTGCCGGGGCTTATGGGGGGCTTGAACTGCCGCGATCCATGTGCTGATGTTGTTGAGGAGCGGAGTTGCGGTCGTCTGAAGGGGGTGTAGCGCTCCAGACGACGGCCGACTGTGCTAGGTACTCGGCGAAGTCCCACAGTGGGGGGCCTCCCTAGGCTTGTCGCTTTGCCGCCCCACCAGGACTGGACCGTGGGGTGGAGGCTCTGGTAGATCTTGGTGATGATCTTGTTGTTCTCGAGCCGGTTTCGCGGTTATTCCTGCGGAGCAAGGTGTCAAGGCCTTTGAGCAATTCTGCGTGGTGTTCCAGGGCGGCATCGTCCCTCGGGGTGGCAGCTTCTCTATCTGTCTCTCTAGGGCGGTGATCGCGTTGCGCCCAGCGTAGCGGGAGTCGAGCTTCCTTATGGCGTCGTCAAAGGCTGTTTCGGAGTCATAGTCCAGGAAGAACTGGATGTAACCTCGTGCTTGGCCAGAGGTGTACTTGCGCAGCTCCTCTAGGCGACTGTCATGCGGGTAGTGGCCGAAGTAGTGCATGAAGGTGGCCTTCCAGCGCTCATAATAGGTTGGGCTGGAGCCGTCGAAGACCTCCAGGGTGACCGTTTGCCGGGATAGCAGATGTGCGGGGTCGTAATGAGGGGCGGCTGGTGGTGCGACCGGGGCGAAGCAGCCGCCATTCTGGGCTGCTTGGGGGTTCTGGTGATGCGGGGCTTCGGGAGCCTGAGCGACTATGGGTGCTGCAGCGCCGACCGGGGCTGGGCACTCGGCGAGCTCGTCGAGGCGCTCGTTTGTGGCATCTATGCGACCATGCAGGCCTTCTAAGCCGTCGAGGCCCTCGAGCTTGTCCAGGCGCGTGCCAATGCGCGTGTCCAGGGTCTTGACTTGCTTTTCGACTTCTGCAGTGAGTTCGTCTGACAGGTCTATGCGGGTCATGATATCCTCGACCTTCTTAGTGAGGGTGCCATTGACGGCTTTGACGACCTGCATGTCCCTCTGGAGGGCCTGCATGTCCCCCTGGAGGGCCTGCACGTCCCCCTGGACGACCTGTATGTCTTTGGCAAGGAGGGTATGCACCTTGGTTGCTATCTCTTCGGATATCCGTGCTCTCTCGTTGGCGAACTGTTTCTTATCCTTTTCGCGTTCCTGGGCCATGAAATCGGCCATTTGGTCGAGGAATGACTTTTTATCTTCGGGCGTCATTGTGGGGAGGGCAGACGATTAGGTGTTGGTGGACTGTATTGACGGGGCTCACTAGGGGCGCCGCTCCTTAGGATTTAGTTTCACTCGGCTTGAGCACTTCGCGAGCGGTCAAGCTGGGTGGGGTCCGTACACGGTCAGGATGTACACTCACGCTCGCGACGATGAGTGGCGTCCTCGGCTGTGTGGGTTGGTTATCGAAGGACCAGAAATGTTACCACGATCTCTCGCGTAGGTGTAGTAACGGTGGGGTGAGAGCTAACGAAGAACGTCAGAGCTCCCCGGGGCACACAGGTTGGATAGGGAAATGGTAATGTGCGTCTCGCGTACGGCTTTCTCTCAGCTCCAATATCCAATACTGATTCCTTCTCCCTGTGCTCCCCCACGGGGGCCCGTTATGGCCCCTTCACGGTTCGGTTCGGTGACGTCACGCCGCCGTAACGGCATCCTTCGCAACACTAGGTTTCGTCATTTTTTGAAAATGCTCAAAAATCCTCAAAATGATGAAAAACGGTAAGGCTATAGCCTTACTATGTTGTTTTTCTCAATTTCGACATATTTCGAAAATCCTCAAAAACAATGAAAATTGCATACTATAGTACGCCTACGTTGTTCAAGACCGTGTACTAGCCTGTCGTTTTTGCCAGGTTTTGTCAGTTTTTTGAAAATCGTCGAGAGCTAGTATGAACTAATTAATAACTAATATTATACTCTTAATATCAAGAACTAATTAAATATGGTTAAATATGGAGTTTAAAAGTCTGTCTTTGATGTCTGCACATCCAAATACGTTAAAACGTACATATTCACAAAAAACACAGTGGCCAAAATGTAGAGTCGCACACAAGCAGATATAGAGCACTTAATCTTATTTACAAAAAAAAAGTATGTTAATGAAAAAATAAAGACCGAGCATCTGACATAAGTCTATGTAATACAATGGCTATTTTACTTCACATCACACAAACAAAAGACCATATGCAGGAAATTACAGTATGCGTGGAGCCCAATCATTTTACTTCTTATCAGTACCCTACCGTTTTTTCTTATAGCAGGTGTAGTCTGTGTGTGCATGTGCGTGAATCACGCTGTTTCCCTCTCAGTATTGTGGAAGATTTATGAGTTGGCTTTTCCGGTTTCCCTGTCAGTATTGTGCAGGGACGGATATAATATTTCCCAATTGGGGGGGTAGCAGAAAATGGTATGGGGCGGCTTCATCGGTCGTGGCAGTTACAGAACTTATATTATTCAAGTAAACATCAATAATAACATCAGTTGTTGTTGAAGTTGGAACAGGATGCATAAAGCTAAAGTTCTGACTCAGAGAGTTTTCTTTGGTTTAGTGGTGCCACAATATGTAGTCAGTTAGTAGCAGTAGTAGTGTTTCAATTCATTTTAAATATAAGCACTTTAATTTCAAATATCTTTGGGTTGTTTTGCATGCCATCATGTTTGGTGGGGCAGACCCCACCCCCCCCCCCCCCCCCCCCCCCCCCCCCCCCGTCCATGCCTAGATCTGCACCTGGTATTGTGGTAGATTTATGCAGTGGCTTTTCCTGCAGCTTTTGCCATGTCACCATTAGTCAAACCTTAACAACTTTGTTGTATTATCCCTTCCGCGTGTGTGTGTGTGTGTGTGTGTGTGTGTGTGTGTGTGTGTGTGTGTGTGTGTGTGTGTGTGTGTGTGTGTGTGTGTGTGTGTGTGTGTGTGTGTGTGTGTGTGTGTGTGTGTGTGTGTGTGTGTGGGAGCATGGATGAATAAGTGGAATCAAGATTGGATTCAGTTGAGTTGAGTGCGTTCCACTCATTTAAACTTCGATTAATTTGTTAAAATGTATCCCAATTTGTAAATGTTTCATTTAAAGGACACTATTTTGGAATAATTGATTAAGTAGATTTATTCACTGTCAACAGGGGGGAGATTTGGGACCCATTTGATCTCTTTTGGTTTTGGCATCTAAAAAAGCTCATTCATGCCATTATAGAACCTCATTATTTGATTCTTTTGCCGTTTTTTAATTATTTGCCTTAATTTTCCTCCGTTTTTCTGGCCTTTTGGCATCTCCTGTGTTTGGCACTAACTACGCCAGGTAAACACAGGAGACAGAGTGCATGTTGTCGTACTGTGCCACTGTTTTAATGCATATTGTTTGGTGACTTAACTGATTCCCAGCAATCCTGGGGCAAATTACGTGAATTAATATTTTCACTGTGCCAGTTACAGTGTTGTAGTGGTACTTTTAGAAGTGGGGGACGCCTCTTAAAGGGGAATTCCAGCCTTTTTTTTTTCGAGAGTGTACAAATGTGAACCAAATGACCCTAGCGGGTCCATTTGGTTCCTTTGTACTCTCAGAAAAAAGGAAAACTCATTAAACATGGTGAAATACATTTTGATGATGTCATCAAGATGTATTTCACCATGCTAATGGTTCTTTCTTTCTCTCAGATCTCCATTTCGAGAAACAGATGGGGGGGACTTACAGTATTTATCCATGTCCACAGACACCTCTAAGAATAATGCATAGTAAAATATTGAAAATGAGCGTTTACAATGCATGTTTACAATTATCTCCATTAAAGTAGATGACAAGCAAAAAACATAGGCCTACTTTTGCCCCAACAAATTTTAGATATGAGAAGTGGGGGGACCCGCCCCCGCGTCCCCCCTCCACTACACCCCTGGCAAGTTATATCCGTTGTTTACTGTGCCGGGTGACAATAGAAGATATCCATGTTCCATGTAAACGACGTGAACTAACTTCCATTTGTGTCATACATGACTAACTTCCATTATTACACTTCTTATCCAAGATAAGAACTGTAATGAGAATGTATGCAATGCTCTGCTTCTTTTAAAAAACTTTTTTTAGCTTGTGGTGGACGATATTCTATTTCACCATATATGCATAATGGAAATGAACCCTAAACTTTATGCTGCTGGATTTTGTGGACCATCTCCTTGCTTCGTCTCAATGCCTGTATAGGAATATTTTACTCTGGTTCCAACTTCATTTAAGGATGCAATGCTGGTCTTTGCACTGTAATGTCTTCTTGTTGTGTTGGGTTGCATTGAGCATGATCTGAGACAAATTCCTATCAACTTCTGTTGACATGGCAATAAAGTTCCTGAATCTTGAAAGCTCAGTCCTTGTCAGTGGTATTCCAATCCAAATCGATTAATCCACTTTAAGCACAATTAAAACAGCATTTGTTGTGACAAAGTGCTGTACACAAAACTAAAATACTAAGAAGCCCCAACATGGGTGCAGCACAACAAATAGCAGGAAAGCTCAAGACAAAACAAGAAAAACAAAAAAACAAGGAAGAAGGTATTGTTGCTAGGAAACAGCTAAACTTAGGAATGGGACCCATGTCCCAGCCATTTCTAATGATGCCAACTAGTGTGGACATGCACAACAGAGATGCCCAATTTCTTGTTGGTGTCTCTTCCTCTCTAGATTGCCCTTAATTGGACAGTCCATTCAGCAGTGTCTCTATAGTGATTTCAATCCTGTTCAGAATGTGTTTCTTTGACCTCTGAAGTCACTATTCTAACTAACTGAAGGAACAATGTTTACTCCAAAACCACAATCCAAGAAAGTGCTGACATTGCTGGCATTTTAACAAATACAAAGGCCTGCATGGAAGGGTTAGAAAAATCAGTGATCCTCTGAAATTGCTCGAGTGAAAATACACCTGTTGTGTTACTTTTATTAATATGTCAAAGTCATCTTCGTTCCATCAGTTGTCAAGGAGGCTGACAAAAGCCCTGAGTCATCATCACAGCCCCATACGTCTGTATGATATGACATGAGTCAAACTATTATTAATATTTTCTTAAAACTTAGAAATAGGTTTTTAAAAACTGAATATAACCTGTCTCCTGATTTTAGTTGGTGCAGTTCGACACAGAATGAAGAATTACCATATTGTCCCTAATATAAAATGACTCTGGTAATAAGACGACCCTGATTTTTTCAAGACTAACCCTAACCCACACTAACCCTAACCTTCCACAGCGTTTACGCCTCAAACTAACCGTCAACTTCAGTCCTAGAATTCTGCCTGCCAACTGAAACAGCTGGAATTTTCAGAAAGGGGGCTTCTGATGCACAAAGAATAATTACATTTCGATGAGAGGCATTTATTTTGGACGTAAAGTCAAGTGGGGGTGATTTTGCAAGTGTAGCTACCTACAGTAAGTACATTTAAATGTAGTTACAGCCTGGGCCGTGGCTCTGCGGTCCAGGCCCCGTGGCTGGAAAACCATCACTGGCAGTGTCACAGCACAGGTTTGACTCCCGAATCTCCATCTTGACGGCATTTATTGCATATCACCTCCCTTTCTCTCTCCGCATTTCCTGTCAGACTACTGTCTGTCCAAACACACTTAGTTACTGTATACACTACAGTTTCCAAATGGTTCTCCAAAAGTAAAAACCACTTAATCAAAGATTGGTTTGCGTCATTATAGATCCTTGTTTGGATTATTGTTTGTTTATCTGGTGACCCTAGGAGACAATGCCTGTGTCACCCATGCGAAGGAACCTTCGGCCATGATGCACGTGGTGACAATGCCTGTGTCACTCGTGCGAAGGAACCTTCGGCCATGATGCACATGTGAGGAAGACCATGAAAGCTTCAGACGAGGCAATAAGGCCAACACAGTAAATAACAGCATCAGCAGTCGAGGGGCGTTTTGGCTCCAAATTGCTTAGAAACTCCACTGCAGCAGTTACAAGAGCACACTCAGAATTCGTCGAAACAAATAAAGGTAGGGCACTGAACAACTTGCTGACGTACAGTAGCTTGCCTGAGGGCTGAGGACGCTATTGTAAACGTGTACAAACCACATCAACAAACCACACTCATGCAGTCCTCTTGACTGATAGGAGCGCGTAGTTGGAAACCATATATTGGCCACAAAACTTTGGAAAAAAGGCTTTTCATTAAACAACACAGGATGCAGCCATGCTGCACCAGTAAATTATTAACACCCATGGCCCATGTGGGGATGTACGATACAGGTGCGGATGTAACATTTCCAATTGGCGGGGCAGAAGAAAATGGTATTTTCTCCTGCCCACCATTTTTGGTTACAGGACTTTTATTAGGCAAGTTAAGCATCAATAATAACATCAGTTGTCGTTGAAATTGCAACAGACATGCAGCATGCATAAAGCTAAAGGTCTAACTCAGAGAGTTTTTTGTTTTCAATGATGACACAGCTGTAGTTAGTTATTAGCAGTAGTAGTGATTCAAATCATATTAAATATAAGAACTTTAATTTGAAATATCTTGGGTTGTTTTACATCCATGCCATCGTGTTTGGTGGGGCAGTCAGGGCATTTTGGGGGCCATTGCCCCCCCATGCCCATGCCTAGATCCGCCCCTGAAGTGAGGGAACTTTGTCTGATTAGACTCACTGGCAGTTCCTGATCAGAGCCTTGTGTGGTCTTTCTGGACAATGGTGTTACATTACCCTTGGTCCCCTAATCTGCGCTGCGAAAAGGAAAGCCTGTGCACGATCTAAGGCAGAGTCTATCAGCGGAAGTGTCTAACTTCCATCAGATGTATTTCCCGTGGATACGCTATATTTTCCTGAACAATCACAACAATGGTTTCATTCACACAGAGAATGTAAAATGATTTGTAATCCAAATACCGCAATCAACTCATTCTACAGTGGATTGCCAACTCCTAGATTTTCAAATTAGGGACACATCTGAGCGGGTGCCAGAGCACCATTTATGGTGATAACCCACCGCATTGGCACTTTACATAATTCATAATAATTTTAGGATAAAGGTTAAGGATTGTTAAAAATATATCAGTATCAATATCAATAACTTCATTTGTTTTACTGTTTTACATTATATCAAGGCCAACATTGGTTCTGAACAGCAGATGCTTCACAATAATAATCACATTTTAAATAACAAAATATTACAACTTAAGCTGTTGCAAAACAGGTGAAATGGCAAAGCTCCTGATTCATATGAATTTGATTTGGGGTCCTTGAAATTAAAGTAGTCGAGGATCACTGGATCTGCTATTTTGCCCCTGAAAATAGCAGATCCACAAGCTCTGAAGAGCTTCTGGACATTTACTTGGTTCAACAGACTATTTATACAGTACATTGCAGAATTGATACTTTAATTAATATGCTGGTGTCCAAACAGCTGGACACCAGCTGCGAGTCACTATAAAGCAGATGCTAGAATACAAATACGACTGGATCATTAAACAATAATGCTTCACATCAGAGTCACGCCGCCGTTAAAATTGATTGATGTTGGAGTGAGTTGGATTGAGGAAGCTGTGAGGTGTGATTCAACTAAATGCAAGACATTTAGAAAGTGAAACTACACACAACTACTATATGGAACAGGAAGAACCGCATGGCATTGCTCCCTGTGGATCTCAGACTCATACCAACAGGGCCAGTCATCTAGCCAGGGGCGGATTGGCCATCTGGAGTACAGGGAGTTTTCCCGGTTGCCTGCGCCACCTGTGGCCACCTGTGGCTTGGACCGTTTTTTTTTTTTCCTTTTCTTTTTTTTTAAGTCCAGGGCAGGGCAGGGCAGGGCGCCAGGCCCAGGCCAGGCAAACTAGTGTTTCTACCTTCTAAAAAACGGAAAAGGTGTCCTACAATTACAATTTACAATTTAGGCATTTAGCAGACGCTCTTGATCCAGAGCGACTTGGTGAATAGTTTACAATTTAATCTGGATTTACAAT
Source organism: Benthosema pterotum (assembly GCA_039105355.1). Taxonomy (NCBI): domain Eukaryota; kingdom Metazoa; phylum Chordata; class Actinopteri; order Myctophiformes; family Myctophidae; genus Benthosema; species Benthosema pterotum. Next base: position 34,742,941 of record CM076965.1, on the reverse strand, counting down.
ACATTTTACAACATACAATGAAGCGCTAAAAACATTGTAATACATTAGGCAACCTATATAAGTCATTGCAGCAAGTACTGTGGGTTCTACACCAGAGCCTTCAAGTAGGAGAGTTGCCATATTCCCGTTCACTCCGTGCTGCTGGAGTTGCCAACTGCCAAGATCCAAAATGCACTAGTGGCACTTCCAAAATGCACTAGAATGCGCTAGATGCTCGCCTGGAACATACAGATCAAAATGACCGTTAATCTTCTACATTCTCTAGTTGTGTGGACTAAGTTGGGCTAATTCACATGATGAATATTTTAACTCTTGAGGGTGTAAAAATGAAACCAAATGGACCCGCAAGGGTCCATTTGGTTTCATTTTTACGCTCTCAAAGAGTTACATCTAGTTAACCAGCTGCCCCCCCAGGGTGGCCTGGCAAAGGCAAAATTGTCCCGGTGGGAAAATATGTGCCAATCCGCCCCTGCATCTAGCTCAGTGTACGTGACATACTGTACGTGCGCATTCCCAAACATAAAAAAATGTAGTCGAAGTGTAGAAGTGCTAGAATTTCCATTCGAATTTCCATTTGTGCGCACTCAGAAAAAGGGAACGTCTAAAAAAAATCAATTAACATGGTGAAAATACATCTTGATGATGTCATCAAGATGTTTCACCATGTTAGTGGTTTTCTTCAGACCTCCATTTCTAGGTAACACAGAATGAGGGGAAATGTTTTCATCATGTCCACCAGCACCTCTAAGGTATACTAATGACATAGATTGTTGAAAATGGGTGGAATTCCCCTTCAAAATGCTTCAATCTGGTGCACTTTAAGATCAAATATATTTTTTATAATAATAAATAAAATTCAAAATAAAGCAGCAAGCGATTTGTAGTGTACATAACTTTGCAGGATGCTGCGTGTGGACTGGATCTACAATCTACTGCACATCTCTGTTGTTACAGTACCTGTCGATAGCTTGTAAATCTGTTCTATCTTTGCATGCAACAACAAGCTCATTTAAAAAAAAAAAAAAAGTAACTTGGCGTTACTTGCAAAGTAATGCGTTACTTATTACCCATTTTTGCAGAGTAATCTCGTTACTTTACTTTTTGGAGCAAAAGTAATAATATTACAGTAATATGTAATCTAAAATTAGTTACTGCCCAACACTGCAACAGACACGCAGCATGCATAAAGCTAAAGGTCTAACACAGCTGAGTTAGTTATTAGCAGTAGTGATTCAAATCATATAAGTAAATAATCATATTTAAATATAAGAACTTTAATTTGAAATATCTTGTGTTGTTTTACATGCATGCCATCGTGTTTGGTGGGGCAGTCAGGGCATTTTGGGGGCCATTGCCCCCCCCATGCCCATGCCTAGATCCGCCCCTGAAGTGAGGGAACTTTGTCTGATTAGACTCACTGGCAGTTCCTGATCAGAGCCTTGTGTGGTCTTTCTGGACAATGGTGTGTTACATTACCCTTGGTCCCCTTATCTGCGCTGCGAAAAGGAAAGCCTGTGCACGATCTAAGGCAGAGAGTCTATCAGCGGAAGTGTCTAACTTCCATCAGATGTATTTCCCGTGGATACGCTATATTTTCCTGAACAATCACAACAATGGTTTCATTCACAGAGAATGTAAAATGATCTGTAATAGGGTAATCCAAATACCACATCAACTCTAATAGACTCTACAGTGTATATAGGGTTGCCAACTCCTAGATTTTCAAATTAGGCACTTTGCTGTTGCAAAACAGGTGAAATGGCAAAGCTCCTGATTCATATCAATTTGATTTGGGGGTCCTTGAAATTAAAATAGTCGAGGATCACTGGATCTGCTATTTTGCCCCTGAAAATAGCAGATCCACAAGCTCTGAAGAGCTTCTGGACATTTACTTGGTTCAACAGACTATTCATACAGTACATTGCAGAATTGATACTTTAATTAATATGCTGGTGTCCAAACAGCTGAGAGTCACTATAAAGCAGATGCTGGAATACAAATACGACTGGATCATTAAACAATAATGCTTCACATCAGAGTCACGCCGTTAAAATTGATTGATGTTGGAGTGAGTTGGATTGAGGAAGCTGTGAGGTGTGATTCAACTAAATGCAAGACATTTAGAAAGTGAAACTACACACAACTACTATATGGAACAGGAAGAACCGCATGGCATTGCTCCCTGTGGATCTGGGACTCATACCAACAGGCGCCAGTCATCTAGCTCAGTGTACGTGACATACTGTACGTGCGCATTCCCAAACATAAAAAAATGTAGTCGAAGTGTAGAAGTGCTAGAATTTCCATTCGAATGCCGTGCATGTCAAGCATTGGTTCACACATTGCATTGTGTGAACCAGAATAACACATAAAGCACTGGGGAATAAATTTAGGCCTAGATTTTTGCCACTCTTAAAACGTTTATCCCTTAAATTCTTTGCCTTTTTAAACTATTAAAAAAAAAAAAAAAAACATTTTCCAATAGTTAAAATGGTCAGTCTACCAGCTCACGTGTCAATAGATTGACACGTTGAAGTATTCCAAAAGGTTTTTCAAAATAGTAAAAAAAAAAAAAGGCAAATATGTTAGGGATAAGGGGTTTAGTGATGAGACCATTCTCATCACTAAACCCCTTATCCCTAACATATTTGCCTTTTTTTACTATTTTGATCCCCTAGTCTTCAAGCTTCAATCAAGCTTGAAAAAGTATTTCAAGACATTACTTTGGAGTCGGTATCAGGGGCGTAGCTAGCAATCCTGGGCCCCCTGAAAAGCTTTTCCACATGGGCCCCCCTTTCCCAGCGCGTTAAAGGGGAATTTCACCCATTTTCAACATTTTTTTTCTGAGAGTGTACAAATTCCATTGTGCGCACTCAGAAAAAGGGAACGTCAAAAAAAAAAAAAAAAAAAAATCAATAAACATGGTGAAAATACATCTTGATGATGTCATCAAGATGTTTCACCATGTTAGTGGTTTTCTTCAGACCTCCATTTCTAGGAAACCCAGAATGGGGGGAAATCATCATGTCCACCCAGCACCTCTAAGGTATACTAATGACATATTAGAATGTTGAAAATGGGTGGAATTCCCCTTTAAAATGCTTCAATCTGGTGCACTCAAAATGCACATCAAATATATGTTTTTATAATAATCAATAAAAAATAAAACCTTATTAATGCAAGCTTTTAGTGGGCCCCCCTGGCTTTGGGCCCCCATAAAATTGTCTAACTTTTCCCCACCTATCGACGCCACTGGTCGGTATACAGCGGGTGGTACATCTGGTTGAGACAGATACACATCAGGATATGAACTCTGTCATCTCCCATCTCCCTCGCACGTCTAGAAATAAAGGCAGCATTCATCTCTTAAGTGTGTGTGGGCCCTAATCTGACATGTAGCCCTTGTATAAAAGCATTCATTCCTTTGTCCTGTTCTATCTCTCCCAATGCAGAGATGCTTATTTTTATTTATGTTTTTTACTTGCAGACAATAAATAAACCTCCTTGCATGAATGTTTCTCTGTTTGCGCCCATGCCTGTGTACGTTTACCGTGTCTGTATCTGGTTTGTACTCAACTCAAACTCAATGACGCATTTACAGTACAGCTGTCTGCAGGCTTCTGGATCAGTCCCCTCATTAAACTGCAGTCAGAGTTGTGGTCAATTTAACCGGACTGTGACTGATAATACGGAAGTACATACCACTGTGTGAACAGTGGGGTTAATGTGGAAATTATGGTCACTGGATTTGCCAGTAAACTTCAAGGTGTGATGGTACAAGCTGGGAGTATACGGTAATACACAATAGTATAACAGATGTGAGCGTACAATTTGGAAGTTTACAAGAGTTTGCTGGTAAGATCGAGGTTAAGGTTAACTTTATTGTCTACAATGGAAATTTGCCTTCTCGTTCACCCATGCAAAAGCCACACATTAAATGTATATGACAAACAAAATACAAAACAGAGGGGGGCATAATTACATAGTGCAAACAGTGTGAATAGTCTCACATCACTGATGTTACATTCACTGATGTTTCAGAGCCTCATTCAACATTTTAGTTGACGCTGGTACAAGTATGTCACACGTGACAAATCCTTTGCCACGTGTCACATACTTTTAGCATTAACCCCTATAACACCCTATAACATCCATTGGCAATAGACTGCTAACAGCTACTTGCAACCTGAGTCAGACAGAGAGAAAGTGTCTACAGCAGGGGTGGCCAACCGGTCACAGACTAAGAGCCACGTTTTTCACTGTGTTACTGCAAAGAGCCACACCAAACGGTCACAACGGTTAGAAAACCGCCGCGACGGCCGCCACGGTCGCAACCCTCTCCTGCCATAAGACACGTGCATTTGTGTGCAGTTGCGCAATGCAAAGACACACTATTAAACATAGACATGTATTTAGAAACAGGGTTTACAATCCAAAAAAGTATATGACAAGTCAAAAAACATACACCAAATGAACCCTTCGGGTCCATTTGGTTTCATGTTCACAAGCTCAAGAGTTAAAATATGCATCATGCGTAGTAGCCCAAGTCTACACAACTAGAAAATGTACGGTTGTAAAAGATTAATGGTCAATTTGATCTGTATGTTTGACTGTTTTGTTTTCTCTGAAATCCAGCCTGGAATTGTTGACAAAAGCATCAAATGGTGGGCCGTGGCTCAAATCAAATTCTGAATCAATAAATGGTGCGCCCTGTTATAAAAAAGGTTGAAAACCACAGGTATATGGAATGCATGACTGAGGCAGAGTGTTTTTGACGGTTTCATGTGGAAGTCCCTTAAGAGCCTCATGTAACCAGCTGAAGAGCCGCATGCGGCTCGCGAGCCACAGGTTGGCCACCCCTGGTCTACAGGCTACTCCTGCATTATCTGAGTAGGAAAAGTTAGTGCACATGTAAACAGACCGTGGCTAGCACGGCCGTGACCGCTTTAAAAAGGTTCACGACCCCTTTTAAAACAGTTGCAACCTTTTAAATAATTCAGGGGTTAAAGTTAGGTTTAGCCAGACAAAGGTTTTACTGAGGTTAAGTTTAGATTTAGTTGCGACCCGTAAAAGATGGGGTTCCCCCACCTAAAAAAGGACCTTTTTAAAGCGGTTGTGACTTAGGTCAAGCTAGGTCGCAAAATGATCTCCCTGTCTCTAGTTATTTGACACAAAGCTTTTCTTTTCTCATTGATTCTCATGGTTGGATACCATAAGAGCTATGATGAATATTCCCACACTGTTTGACGCGTGACAAACTTTGGCATTTGAATTGCAAAACTCTCCACACATCTGTTTGAAGCTCCAAATAATTGCTTGATGAAAGGTCAAGATTTTTTTATCAACAGCGTGCAGATATTTTTATCAACAGCGTGCAGATATTTACAATTTACAAATAATACTTTTTCTCAAGTGTTGGGAAGGCGTGAGGTTGGCGGACACCTGGGGGAAGATCATTGTGATAAAACAAATTCCACATTGTTCAGGAATGCAATGCATTTGAGACAAGCCTGTCTCAAAGTATACATAGTTTGAGGAAAAGATTCTTCCGATTACTACATTGCATTCCTATCCCATGACATTACATCCCTAGACAATATAATGCCTGTGCTGGTGTTTCTATCAGTGTTTTTATCATTTCTCAACTAGACCTGCGTAGTTAGACGATTGATTGCATCAAAGGGAGGAGGACATGGGGTGGTTGCAGAGTGCCTTTGCAGGGTTATCATGGGCTCTTTGGGCACATGTGAGGGTTGTCGACTGGAGATGGAGATGACGATGCTGTATTAGTCGATATTGTTCCCGCGCCTAATACGTTGTACAGTTACACAGATATTTATTTTGCAGGTCTGATTTTAGGTCTAATTCTGTGCGTCTAGGAGAGTTTTCACAACCATCTTGTCCTTTTATATAGGGGCACACTTAGCATAGGGCTGAATTTAGTCAGCCCCACAAGGGTGGGTTGGAAGAATGGCACGAATTCTGTGAATATGCAGTTATTTTAACTCTGAGACTCCATTCGGTTCCAAGCTAGCATTTAGCTGGGAACACCCCTCAAGGACCCCTGGGGTCCCTGGACCACACTTTGGGATTGGGAATCACTGTCATGTATGAGGTCAAATGCGTCAAATATTGTCTGTACCTATGAAGATAAATGAACACATGACGTTAGTGGGAGAGAGATATTGTATGTTTTGTATTGTCTATGTCTAATCCTGTCGGATGTTCCCAGAGTGACGGGCGGAGAAGATCATTGGTGCCCCCTCCCCTCCCCTCCCCTCCCTCCAAGAGCATCTATGAATCACACCAGACCCGGAAGGTTTGGGTCATGTAAGGGATAACACCCGACGAACCGGTGACTAGTTTCCTGATAGGAGGAAAGGGTGTTATCCCGCTTATTACATGGCTTACAGTGGTTTTTAACCAGTGGTCCGGGGACCACCAGTGGTCCTTGAGAGGGTTCCAGGTGGTCCCCAGGCTAAATTATGGCGAGTTGGTTAACCAGATGTTGGTTAACCAGAGTGTAGAAGAAGTGCTAGAATTTCCATTAGAATGCTGTGCATGTCAAGCATTGGTTTTAAAACATTGCATAATTGTGTGAACCACAACAAGCACATAAAGCACTGGGGAATAAATTTAGGCCTAGATTTTCGCCACTCTTAAACCCCTTTATCCCTGCTCACGTACCAGCTCATGGGTCAATAGATTGCCATGCATATTGTTGAAGTATTCCAAAAGGTTTTTCAAAACCTTTTCTATTGACCCGTATAGTCTTCAGGCTTCAGTGAGAAAAAGTATTTCAAGACATTACTTTGGAGTTGGTATACAACAGGTGGTACAGGTTGAGACAGATACACATCAGGACATGAACTCTGTCATCTCCCATCGCCCTCGCACGTCTAGGAATGAATATGTAAGGGATAACACCCGACGAACCGCTGATTTGTTTCCTCCTATCTGACCTCGGCTGCACCTCGTTCAAATAGAAGGAAAGGGTGTTATCCCGCTTATTACATGGCTTACAGTGGTTTTCAACCAGTGGTCTGGGGACCACCAGTGGTCCTCGAGAGGGTTCCAGGTGGTCCCCAGGCTAAATGATGGCGAGTTGGTTAACCAGATGTAACTCTTTGAGAGCATAAACATGAAACCAAATGGACCCGCAACATAAACATGGAACTAAATGCGGAAAACACGCCGCACTATGTCATGAGCACAGCTGTTTGCACTTTGGGGACCTTGATTATGCAGCGATGCGATATAGAGCGGAGCGGTTTGTTATAGGGACATATCTTACCGCTCACGTGACCAGAACACTGGCTTCTGATTGGAGCATTCATTCAGGCCATATAATAATCTGTATGTACTGTATGATACCACTTACCCTGCACAAGGACAGTCCGTCTGGGAAACATCTTTATGCACTAAGGCAGTCAGGAAAACCAAACTCTCTCCTTGCCCTGCCTCACCCACCTCCCCCTTTCCTCCCCAGCCCACAATGACTTGTTCCTTACCTATATGT